>CM066329.1:122257344-122312344 GCA_033807585.1 Hydrophis major
GAATTCTTCCATGAACAGGTTTGCAATGACAGGTGACAGTGGTGATCCCATGGGGACTCCTTCAATTTGTTTGTATCTTTGTCCTTTGTATATGAAATATGTGTTGGTTAAGCAGTGTTCTGTTAGTTCCATGAGGTGTTTAGCTGGTTGGTATTTATTTTTGATTATTTCAAGGGTCTCTTTTATTGGGACTTGAGTGAATAGTGAAACCACGTCAAAACTTATATATGTGGATCTTTGGTTATTCGGGTTTTCTCCCGTGTAAGATTGGAAGTATCTAGGCAATGTTTCGATGAAGTCTTATTCATCATCTTCAGGCTTGTGTCTTCAGCTCTGTGCTTCTCAGAGTGATGTGAGCTTGCAGCTGCTTCTTCCTTTTAACTGCTAGTGGGGGTGTGACTTGATTGGGTGGAGGCTTGGCTGTGTTCTGATTGGGTGGGGGGGTGTTCTCATTGGTTGGGGGTTTGGCTGTGTTCTGATTGGTTGGGGGTTTGGCTGTGTTCTGATTGGCTGAAGGCATGTTCTGTTCAGGTGGGGGCTTGGTTGTGCTCAGGTTAGTCTTAGTTGCTGGGGGATTTGGCCAGGGTTTTGGTGCCATTGAAGTTGATGCTATGACCTGTGGCTTCCATGTGTTAGACTAGTGAGGAAGTGTGTTTCAGCTTTTTGACTGCATTTTTGTGTTGATTCAGGCGGGTGCTTATTCTTCTATTGGTCTGTACAATGTATGTGGCTGGGCATGATGCACAGGGGACTTCGTATATGCCTTGGTTTTCCAGGTCAATTTTATCTTTGGGGTTTCTAAGGATGGCTGCTATTTTTCTGTCTGTTTTGAAGGCAGTCTTGATGTGATGTCTGTGTAGTATCTTACTAATTTTGTCTGTAGTACCTCTTATGTAGGGCAGGACAGTTAGTTGGGTCTGACAGCTCTCGTAGATCATACTTCCCGTTGTTCTTTGGTCACCACTTGTCCAACTACTGCAACTTCTTCTTTTCCCCTCCCCATTTGATCCTCTTGAAGTTCCGTTGAAATGATCTCTTTTTCTGTTTCTATTTCTCTTCTTTTGAAGAATTCATTGTAGAATATTTCTGCCTTCTCAATTGAATCAATTCTATGTTTCTGTTCTTGCCATGTAAACATTAATCCTTCTGGGATCAACCATCTGTAATTCACCTCTTTTTTCAATAACATTTTGGTCAGGAATCGATATTCTCTTCTCATCTCTCTCACTTTTCTGGGTACTTGTTTTAAGACCACAATCTCTTTGTCTTTATATTTCAACACCTTCTCTCTTGCCACTTGTAATATTTGAGTTTTAATAGTTTTGTTGGTAAATCTGACATGGACCTCTCTTACTCATTTAAGGAGCTCAAAGTCTTCCAGCTCTTTTAATCCAATTAATAAGGTGGCCAATTATAATCCAATTAGGAAAAAGGAAAACACACACACACAAAAGCCAGTAAAAAGTAAAAAGCCCAAAATTAAAAAAGGGAGATTCTTCAGGTTCTTCTAGACCTTAATCCTGTTGTGGAATCAATTATGATTCAAAAGTAAAAATTAAAAATAAAGAGAAAAAATAAAACCCAATAATATTAAAAAATAATAAGAGGAAAAGAAAAAAAAAGTTCTTCAGGTTTTTCACACCTTAATCCAATTGAAAGACCTCAAAAAATAAAAAATAGCCATAAAAATAAGTCAAAAATAGAGATGGAGAGGCAAAAATCCCAATGAAAAAAAAGAGAAAAGAATATTCTGAGGCTTCCCCTTTAAAAAAAAATAAAAATAAAATAAATAAATAAATAAATATACCAATATTACAAAATACTGTGGGGTTGAAGAGGGGAGATAAAACAGCTAGCAGAAAATAAAAAAAAGCACACACTGCATTTTATTTATCCAAGGCTCTTATTTTGGCTTCTCCACAAATTTCAAAGTCAAGCTTCAAATGTTCAATTGATAATAGAAGTCCCAAAGAGCACCTGTGTAAACATCCTCCAGTGCTCTTCCCTCTATCTTATCGTTTCCAGTGACCTTGAGAAAATTTTTTTCACAGCTCTCAACTTCAAATAAAGTATTTTCAAGCCTCTAGTTGGCAGTGCTACAAAGTTTCTTTAATCCACTCCCCCTTCTTTCCCCTCAAAAAAGCCTAATAAAAAGAATACATATATATATGTATATTTATATATATTTAAAAAAAGATACTAAAGGGAGCCTCTATTTTAAAAAATATAAACAGTCAAAAAGGAGAAAAAAGAGCAAGTAAATATAAAAGAAAAAACCAGTCTGATTAACTAGATCGCAATAGAAGTTCAGTGAAGAGAGAAAAAAAAAAGTAAAAGTAAAAAGCCAAGTCTCACTTTGACATTCTTTAAAGAATCGCCGCTAATTCAAATTTTGTCAAAAATTTTACAGATTCCTTCTCACTCTAGAGTGTCCTTAAGTCCCAAGTATTTTTTTTTTTTTAAAAAGTCCTCACCAGCCGATACACTTTCTCTTTCTGTCTCTTCCTTCCGGAGCTGTCCCAGATTCAGCAGCTTAATGGCTGCCTCTCTGATGGTTTTTCTTGGTTTTTGAAGCCTGATCCTGAATGAAAGAATGGGTAAATTAGATTACCAGTGAAAAGATACTTGCATGTTATCTCAGTCTTCTGGTTTAAGAATTACAGGTGCTGTTCAACACATCTGAAAGACACCAAATTAGGGAAGATTGGTCAAGACCACTTTTCAGTAGTCCCTTGAAATACCAACATAATAATATTAAGAGCTTTTTAAAATCTGATTTAGCTGCTTATCATGTTTACCAATACACTCATGGATAAGTGCAAACTTAAATAAATTTTATGTACATGATGGACTGTGGGCTACAAGGATTTATACTGCAATAAATTAATTTAAGGTGCCATTGGATTCTTTATTATTACCCTTCAGAAATTGTAATGCTGTTTTCAATCAGACTGCTTCGAGACAGCTGCAGGCATACAGCTGAACTGTGTTTGCTCCCACAACATCCAAAACTGAGGAACACTCATTCCTAGTGGCTACTTGTTCAATTACCTGTTTAAGCAAGCAAGCAAAAAGCATCAACAGTCCCTCACCCATCCTATTAGGCCATTGCCTTGAGCAACAATACCTGAAACAAATGACAGCTATCAAAAGTGGCCAGCCCTGTAAAAGCCCAATGAAGTTAGATGACCAAATGAAACAAGCATCAGTATCTTGTGTCAGTCAGGGGGTTCTCAGTCTAGGCAGAATGGGGATAGGATGATTATTCTCTTGCTCTGAAACAGGAAAATGTCCCAAGATTTTCCTAGGTACAGCATCCAGTTATCTTGCCCTTCTTGATGTGGGTTAAGCAGACAAAGACAGGCTGCGAGATGACAACTGGCAGCATGATGCTCAACAGCTTCCTACAACCTTGATGGAATCTGGTGTTATTTGACTTGGGAAAGTGACCAGTTCTTCAAATGCTAGCCTCTTTTAAAAAATAAACCCACATCCAGTTTCTACTCTACAATTGCTGTCGTTCAGCATTTCTCTTGTGTTCAATTTCACAGTGACTATTTCTCCCATCTGTCCAGATCTCTATTTTGTTTTTGTTCTAATTTTGTCAGAGAAATTGGGTCTGGTCCTTTAACACTAAAGGTATTCTAATGACCTTGTTTTGCCCTGCATGTCATGCTCCACCCTATAAAGGTAGTTAGCAGATTCTACAAATGAAATGCACTCAACTCTCTTTGTCTTTTGAAGAAAAGTCTGTCTGGTTTGGGGATTTAAAGAGGTTCTCCCAAGTACCTTTTTGGTAAAAAGAATTGGAAAAAATATTGTATAAAACATGGCAGAAGCAAATATGGTAGGTAATATAAAATTTAGTTATTTTTTCTGAGCTTTCTGTCCTTCTCAAATTGAAAGCTGTGGAGATAGTATTCATAAAAATGGAGGGTTAATTATTCAACTCAGTGTTTAACTTCTTGAGAACTCATTTTGGCTGGGGGAAAACAGAGCTAGACTGATTCATATATTGGAAGTAAGGTTCTACTTTGTATCATGCAGGATTTAAATTCAGTTGAATGCAAAGAGATATAGAATACTTCCAAGCAAATACACATAGTGAACCCTTCTAACATGGCATGTATTCCAGACTATGATCTTAATACTGCTTAGATAAATCATTATATGGTCTAAACTACATGGAAAGCTTTTCTTTGACTTAGCTAGCAAAGTTCCTGTATTTCTAGCTATAATGAGGGATTTCCTATATCTTTATAACAAAAGAAATTCTGCATGTTGGGGAAATCTCTTGTTGTGATAGTAGGCCTACTAAAATGAATCTATGCTAGGAGAACATATACATTTTGTCTACATACTATATACTGATTCTACAACACTAAAAGGAGAGGACTGAGGGAATAGGAATATAAAGTTTCTGCTTATGAAAACAATTTTCAAGTTGTTGCTTGAAGAAAACACAAGCAGGCCCAAGATAACTTGCCTAAACTAGCTAATATGAAAAGGAGGCCATCAGCTCATTGAACAGCTAGTCTTCCTTCCTAGATCTATTTACTCTCCTTAGCTCTTTAAACAAAACCTGCAAAATCTACAGTGTCAGCCTCCTCCTCTGCTTGCCTTAGAGATTGTTATATAAAATGAATATGCTACTAAAGTCTAGGGGCATCAAACTGTGTGTTTTCCTGTTTCTTTGACTAAAGATTTGGAAAAAGTTAGACATTTTGGCAGCTTCTAATGTTGCTAATACAGTTTAGCCAAGAATTGTCTTGGTTTATTCACTCTTGTTTCCTGTCTTTTGAGGTGATGGCTCAGCCTTTTCCAGTAGATGTTTCATGCTGCAGGAACTATGTCTGTTTGGGATTTAAAATACATGAAGCTAGAGCAGGTTTTCCTTGGGGCTAGAACAGGCCTTGGGGGAGCGGGGGAATCTTAGTATTCCTGGGATATGAAACTTTCCAAACTTTGAGAAATAATGTGCTTCTCCCATTCTGGAGAAAAGGCACATCGATAGGTTTTGCGTCTTAATGCTGTATGTCTACATAAAAGCTTTCTAGTTTGGATTTGCTCTTGAGAAAGAACATGGGCCTGAAATATATGGGCTTCTCAATTTCTAAAAAAACGGTTGGCTTTTATTTAATCTGCAATGCCTTATTGTTACAGGGTTTATCATCTTTAGCTTGTGTTATTGTTTAGCCGGTAAAGACTTCAGGGGGAATAATTGGGGAAAAATGACTGTCCTATCAATTGCCATAGCATTGCCCCTTTGTTCAACCATTAGGCAAGCACACATGAAGAACATCAGAAGCACAAGACTAAGAGAGGGGAGACAGTTGTAGAGCACATCACCAAGCACCCCCTGCAGAACAGGTATTAGCAATAAAATGGTGTACACCATTTTTCTTTGTTATGTCCAGTGTCCAGTTCTTGGGTTTCAATATTCTTTTTTCGTACTTGCCATTTCTTTTATGAACTATAAGTGTCTAGAACACATACATTTAAATGTCGCTAAAGGAAGCATTTTAGTATACTAAAACGGATATACTGTATATATTTTCAAGAAATGTCTGGTGGTTTGTCCTCAAAAAGCAGTTAAGAAACTTCTGTACATCTGCAGATTTTATAGATACCACATAAGAAAATACTCTCAGCTTACAGGTATGTTAACTGTCTTCAATCTTTTTTGTCTTATGAGCAGGAATCACATTCTCCAAATAATATATTTGTTCATTATCAAATGCTTAAGATACTCCCATTTTTATATTTCTTTATTGTACAAACAAAGAAGAAAGAGAGAAAAGCCTAATCTTTTTTCAGGTATTCCAACTGAAAAATTAATATATATTGGCTACAAATATCAATTCTGATACACTTAGACCTAGCTGAGCATGGAGCACTTGTCAGTTCCCCCCAAAAAGCATTAAGGAGCATGAGGGTAATTTGGCTTGGCTTTCAAAGAGCATTTTCCATTACCTTCACTGTACCTTCCTTTAATTCATAGGTGGGCCTTGTGGTTCTTCAAAAACGACAAGAGCAAAACTTGGCAAGATAACTTGCGGCTTGTTACCAAGTTTGATACTGTGGAAGACTTCTGGGCGTGAGTGTATCCTTATCTTCTTCCGCGCATGATAATATTTCAGTCATACAATCCTGAAGAAGTAATATGATTATAGGTTATGCCATTTAGCATGTGGATCAAACAGCAATATTGATCAGAGAGAAAAAAAACAGAGGATTCTGGAGAACTTCTGTATAAATTATTAATACTGCAAATGCCACCTTGATATATTTCTTCCCCACTGTCAACAAATACAGGGACTTGTTAGAATATTGTTTACTGATATAGAGAAAGGTCTCCCTTATTCCAATGCCTCGGGGTATCTATAGCTTTCTTAGTAACTCAGTGGATACAAAGGTTTTCCTAAACAAATCAGTGATGGAAAGCAGTTCTTCCCTACATGGCATTTAGATTAATATAGGTAACCCTAGACTTATGGCCATAATGGAGCCCAACATTTCTGTTGCTAAGTGAGACATTTGTTAAGCGAATTGTTGCCTTGTTGCCCCACTTCACAACCTTTCTTGCCTCGGTTGTTAAGTGAATCACTGTAGTTGATAAGTTAGACATCCGGTTGTTAAATAAATCTGGCTTCCCCATTGCTCATCAGGAAGTCGCAAAAAGGAGGGTGAAAAACTGTCACAAGTCACTTTTTCCAGTGACATTGTAACTTTGAACGGTCACTAAACAAACTGTTGTAAGCCAAGGACCACCTGTATTACTTTCCTGTTGAAGAATTCTTGAGGTGCACCTGCTTTTGAGACGCAGACTGGATCTTTATTTTCAAGGGAGTAACTATCTTAACCTACAGTATTGTAGCAAAAAACAGTCCCATACCATGTAACTCCCATGTGAACTGCAGTCTACAAAATTTGATGCCAGCTCCAATAGCTCCCTTCTTGTAAATTGCTCCATACTTTGCAACGCAGGAACACAGTGAAGCAACAAGTGGTCTTTTAGCTAATGAGTAGCAGGGTGTTGTTGTTTAATGACATTCATCCAGTTTCCCATCCCAAGCTACTAATTGTCCTGGAGCAATAAAAATATTGTACCTCCCCTATTTCACACAAAAAGCAAAAACACATTGCCTTTTCCACCCTTGTCTCCAGAACATCATCCATGAATTTGCTGCTGTTTGCAAAAAAATAAAAATAAAATAAAAATCTAAGCAGTTACTAAAAAAAAGAAATCATTGGGATGTTACTATTCTTCTAATGCAGCAGGGGTGTCAAATTCACGCCATCATGGCATCGTCATGTGACCTATTGGGACTTCTCCCCCGCTTTGCTAAAGCAAGTGGGGCCGGGACCAACATGTGACACATGTGGCCTGCAGGCCGTGAGTTTGATACCCCTGTTATAATGCATTTTAAACAACTGCTAAAAGTACAGCTGATTGTAATCTCACAATCAGGTGCTTTCCCCAATAGCTTTTTTTAAAAAAATTGTATTAATGGTCCTCGGGATTTAAAAGTATGAGTTTGGTGGTCCCTGAGATCCAAAAGGTTGGCGATCCCTGCTCTAAGGGGCTGGCTTTCATTTAGTTCAGATTACTTTAAATGTTAAAATTTTCAGCTGGAATTTACTAACTCAGTTTAATCCGGAAAGCCAAATATTTTGTTTCTCAGAATATCTCAGCAATAAACTGTATATATAATTCTAAGATCCCATTGAAGCAGATAACATTAACTATCCAAATTAAGTCAACTCTACTGACTTATTTTGAAGTTCTGGGTGCATGATTATTATCTCCTTTTTCTCCTTTCATTAAATTACATTTCTTCTAATATCTAGGTTTCTGACTGTATTGTTTTAAAAACAGAATTTCTCAGTAAAACCTTCCTCACAGGCAGAAAAGCCCTCACAATCTTGCATTCTTAAAGTTGTTCACAATGTTTTGGTTTGCATCTGACAAGAAAATTGAAAGTGCATGTTTTTTTCTTCTTTCTCTCCTACCTGCAAACCAGGACAAAGGAAACTTCTGAAACATATTAGAGCAGGCTAGAAAATTTAACATTATTGAAGGTAGCCTATTATAGTTTAGTGCAGCATTTTTAGATTATAGATAAAATTGTCCTCCCTTTCCAAATCTGTAGGTGTAAACAGGAACAGTGTCAATTCTCATGGTAAGTATCCATTCCATAAAGTCAAATGCCTTTTTCTTTGCATTTTTGTTCATTATTTTAGATTGTAAGTGGAGAACAAATATATAACCAAAGACCTAACAGGTTCCAAGGGAGAAATCCCAACACCTGCCTGTCTCCCTGACTGGACTATATTCCCAGGGTTTCCAAAAAAGACACACACACACATTTAAGATGCTTGCTTTCATATATATATATGGTATTTGTGACTCACAAACACCATACAGAAGCCTGATGATGGCAGATGAGATTCTGCTGAAACGTTGCTACAACTTTAAAAGCACCACGTGGGAAAATACCCGAACAAAGCTGAATGCCAGACATGTAAGTACCCGCGAAAACTTAAGAAAACATATATATATATATATATATGCTGGAAATTAAAAGAGCAGGAATACTATGTGACCTCCAATTCCTACGCAGCTGCAGAGACAATAATACAACACCAACCTGCTTCAAATTAACATTTCATCACAGCACAGCAGCCACTAAATGTATCCTGAGAAGAACTGAAATGGCTCTACTCAGGAATGAGCTCCACAGTAAGAGATTCCAATTGGATCAGTTAAACAAAGATTTGCTAGCATTACACCTGGAATTGAGCAGCAAAATCTACCCTTTACTTTGGGACAAGATAAAACAACTTACAACTTGGAGAGCTGAATCTGAAACCACTTACAAAAATGATAAACTCTTGAAGAAACTAAAGAAATTAAAACATGACAAGAAAGCCCCCAACAACTCACAACAACACCTGAAACAATTAGTATACAACATTTCCAACAGAGAACTCACCAAAACAGAAACAGAAGTCCTAACCAAAGGATTCAATTATGCTATAGCACCCAAAAAAATCCCCACAGAATCCATCATATATGCAGTAGAATCCAGCCTAACCAAATTAAATACAGATGAAGCTGATAAAATAAGACACCAAGTTACCAACATCCTATGCACAAGCAAACCACCCAAAAGCAACTTGCAGAAAGAAGAAATTAAAGCACTACAAACCCTGAAAAGAGATAGCAGCATAATCATACTCCCAGCAGACAAAGGGAATGCCACAGTAGTAATGGACAGAAAAGACTATGAAACAAAATTGACAGACCTACTCCAAGACTCCACATACAAACCCATAAACACAGACCCAACCACATATTTGGAAAAACTAACTAAGAAGAAAATTATAACCAGTCACATGAGCAAAGAGATCCAACAGACGATCATACCAAAAGAAAAATCTTCCAGATGCCCCAAACTATACGGCCTCCCAAAAATACACAAAGAAGGCATACCTCTCAGACCCATAGTCAGCTCCAGAGGAGCACTACTACAAAACCTAGCTAAACACTTAGCAAAACAGCTACAGCCCCATGCTGAAACAACAGCTTCACATGTACAAAACTCATACCACTTCTTGGAAATGATCAAAGATCTACACGTGGAGCAAGAAGATCTGCTTGTAAGTTTCGATGTGGTTTCACTATTCACTCAAGTCCCAATAAAAGAGACCCTTGAAATCATCAAAAATAAATACCAACCAGCTAAACACCTCATGGAATTAACAGAACACTGCTTAACCAACACATATTTCATATACAAAGGACAAAGATACAAACAAATTGAAGGAGCCCCTATGGGATCACCACTGTCACCCGTCATTGCAAGCCTGTTCATGGAAGAATTCGAATCCAGAGCCCTGGCCAATGCCATCCACAAACCCAAACTATGGTTAAGATACATCGATGACACATTCGTGATTTGGCCCCATGGAAAAGAAAACCTAAACAATTTCCTAACACACCTAAACAGCACATACCCCAAAATCAAGTTCACCATGGAAACTGAAACAAACAAACAACTACCATTCCTAGATGTACTAATCTACAAAAAAACAGATGGCACACTAGGACACACCATATACCAGAAGAAAACATACACCAACTGCTACCTCAACACCCAATCCCACTATCACCCAGCACAGATAAACTCCATGGCTAAAACACTAATTGCCAGAACCAAATGCCTGGCAGACAAGACACACATAAAGACTGAATTATGCACCCTGACTAAAGTACTGACAGCCAACAGCTTCCACAAAAGCAAAATCACTGGTTTGATCCACAAAAACACACTGAGACATAATGGAAACCCAGAAGATGAACAGACCTATGGAACAGCTGTCCTGCCCTACATAAGAGGTACTACAGACAAAATTAGTAAGATACTACACAGACATCACATCAAGACTGCCTTCAAAACAGACAGAAAAATAGCATCCATCCTTAGAAACCCCAAAGATAAAATTGACCTGGAAAACCAAGGCATATATGAAGTCCCCTGTGTATCATGCCTGGCCACATACATTGGACAGACTAATAGAAGAATAAGTACTCACCTGGATGAACACAAAAATGCAGTCAAAAAGTTGGAACACACTTCCTCACTAGTCCAACACATGGAAGCCACAGGTCATAGCATCAACTTCAATGGCACCAAAACCCTAGCCACTATAGAAAACCCTAGCCACTATAGAAATCCCTAGCCACAGAATCATCAGAGAAGCCATAGAGATCGAAAAAAGACCAGAAAGCATGAATAGAAGAGATGATTCCACCAGACTGTCAATCATTTGGAAGCCTGCACTCACAAACAAACAAAATCTCCACACCACTAGTCAGACAAGCACCTGGGCACAAACAGATCCCCCCTGATACCTCCAGCTCAAACACACCCCAACCAGGCACCCAGATGAAACCTAGCTTCCTAACTAATAATAGCCATTCATTTACCCGGAGCCAAGCTGCGCTAAAGGCCTCCAATAAAGTAACACAATGTTGCCAGCCAATCAAGATACAAAAAGAGCCACAAAACAGACAGAAGTATTAGAAACAACAATCAAGCAGAACACATCAAACTCCAAGACCAATAAACACAGACTAAGACTCCCAACCAATCAGGATGAAGAAAAATCCATTCTGGCACAGCAATAGGCTGTCCCAAATTTAAATCTGAAACCACTGTAAAAATCTGACTCACAGATGAACACTATACAGAAGCCTGATGATGGCTGATGAGATTCTGCCGAAACGTTGCTACAACTTTAAAAGCACAACTACAATGACGTGGGAAAATACCCGAACAAAGCTGAATACCATACATGTAAGTACCCGCGAAAACTTAAGAAAACACATATATGTGTCTATCAGCCTCCTGTGTTGTAACAACCTGGGGAATGGGCTGTGGGATGACCTTCTGAGTTCTATTGTTTTGGCATCCTGGGTCTTGTGCTGTAATCTCCTGGGTCATAATGACCTGGGTCATCGGCTGTGTGATGACCTTATGAGTTCTCCTGGGTCATTGTGTTGCAACATCCTGAGGTTTTGTGGTGTAACGTCCTGAGTTCCGTGATGTGATATCCTGAGCAGGTGATTGTGATGTGACGTTCTGGGTTTTGGTTTGGCTCCGAATTTGAGGCCTGGATATGTGTTCATGGCGTGTGTCCATTTGCTTAGTATGGGGGTCGGGGTGTTTGGCAGCTGGTGATACAGCCGTGGTGTGGTTTCTAGATGGGGGTTATCTTTCGTCTATGGGATGGGTTTGGGTGTGAGTCTAGTGAGGGAGAATGGTTGTGGTGTCATGTGTTGTTTTGGGGCCAGTGTTGGTTTTCGTGGCTGGGACTCGTTTGTTGATAAGGGCTAGTTTCCAGATGTCTGGTAGGTGGGGGGCATCATCCCATTTATTCATGTTATGGGGATATTTCTCTATTTTAATGGCTTCCCTGGTTATTCTCTTGTTGAAGTGTTCAGTGTTGGATATTAATTTGGTTCCTTCGAAATTAATTTCATGTCCTGTGGCTTTAAGATGCTGGAAAAGGGGGAAGTATTTTCTTCTTTTCTGACTGCATTCTTGTGTTCTGCGATGTGTGCATTTATTCTCCTGTTGGTGTGTCCAATATTTGTAGCTGGGCAATTGTTGCATGGTATTTCATAAACTCCTTGCTTTTCCAGCTGGATCTTGTCTTTGGGGTTTCTTAGGATGTTGGCTATTTTTTGGTCAGTGCCAAAGGCTGTCCTGATATTGTATTTGTGGCGAATTTTACTGATTTTATCTGTGGTGCCTTTGATATAGGGGAGGAGGGTGATACCGTTGTCCTGTTCTGTGTCTCAGTTTCTGGGGGGTGTCTCCCTTAGGATTAGGTTGGTAATTGTGCTTCTTTGGAATCCATTGGAAATTAATACGTTAGTGAGGTTGTGTAGTTCTGTTCTCAGGTGGTCTTTGTCAGCTAGGTGTTTGGTTCTGGAGATGAGAGCCTTGGCTATGGAGTTGATTTGTGCAGGGTGGTGATGGGAATTGTGCATTGAAGTAGCGGTTGGTGCGTGTTTTCTTCCGATGGATGGTGTGTCCTAGGGAGCCATTGGGTTTTTTGTAAATTAGGATGTCTAGGAAGGAAAGTTGGTTGTTGGTTCTGTTTCCATGGTGAATTGTATTTTGGGGTGTAAGCTGTTGAGGTGTGTGAGGAAGTTTCCCAGTTTTTCTTTCCCGTGTGGCCAAATTACGAAAGTGTCATCTACATATCCAAGCCACAGTTTGTGTTTGTGTTCGGATTTGTCTAGAGCATTAGTTTCAAAGTGTTCCATGTACAGGTTAGCAATGACGGGTGAGAGGGGTGATCCCATAGGTGCTCCTTCTATCTGTTTGTATCTTTGTCCATTGTGGATGAAGTATGTGTTGGTTAGGCAGTGGTTGGTCAGACCTAGGAAGTGCTTAAGGGGGTTGTATTTGTTTTGGATGGCTGTCAAGGCTTCTTTAATAGGTACTTGGGTGAAGAGGGATACTACATCGAAGCTCACGAGTAGGTCGCCAGGTTGAAGGTTTTGTTTCTTTATTGTTTCTATGAAGTGAAAAGAGTTTTGTACATGTGAGGTGATGGATTCTGTGTAGGGCTGGAGTTGTTTGGCAAGAAATTTGGCAAGATTCTGGAGAGGTGAGCCTATAGAGCTGACTATGGGTCTGAGTTGTGTTCCTTCTTTGTGTATCTTGGGGAGGCCATAGAGTTTAGGGCATCTGGATGATTTTTCTCTGGGGATGATTCTTTGCAGGATCTCTTCACTGATGGGGGAGGCTTTTATTTTGGATTTGGTAGTTTTTTCCAAGTGGGTGATGAGGTCAGTATTTAGAGGTTTGTAAGCAGGGTCTTGGAGTAGGTTGGATAGTTTAGATTGGTAGTCCAATGTGTTCATCACGACTGTGGTGTTGCCTTTGTCTGCTGGGAGAATGATTATGTTATTGTCTTTCCTCAAGTTGGTGAGTGCTTTTTGTTCTTCTCTGTGTAAGTTGCTTCTGGGTGGGCTGCTGGAGCAAAGGATGCTGGTGACTTCAAGTCTGATTTTATTAGCTACATCTGGGTTAATTTTGGTTAGGCTAGCTTCAACTCTGCATATAATGTTTTCGGTGGGGATGCGTTTGGGGGCGACTGCAAAGTTGAATCCCTTGGAAAGGACATTAGTTTCTGCTCTGGTGAGGGTTCTGTCTAATATGTTGTGTACTGTTTGTTTCATGCGTTGTTGTGGGAGGGGGCTGGGCTTCTGGTGGTTCTCTAGTCTGTGGAGTTTGCTGGTTTGTGTGTCTGTCTTGTGGGAGGTTTCTGTTTCGGCTCTCCAGAGGGCTAGTTGTTTGGATTTGTCCCAGAGTGCTGGGTGGATTTTGTTGCTGAGTTTGAGGTGGAGAGTAAATAGATCCTGTTGGTTTGGTCTAGTATGAATCTTTTCTTGTGGAATTCGTTTCTGATTAGGACTAGTTCTGTTCTTTTCAGGATCCTTTCAGTGGCTGAGGTTTTGGAATGGAATTTGAGTTGGAAGCATGTGGGGATCACTTTTTTCTCTCTGCAATTTGCAGGAATGTGAGGTCACATAAGATGGTGGCTCTTCAGACTTCAAGTTTCTCCTAGGTCCTGGTCAGCTGTAAGGTTTCCTCCCCGTAGAGGCACGATATTTGTTTTCTTATATTTTCAGGGGTATAGGTATACAGGTCGTGGTGTGTTCAGGTCTTTTCCCATGTAAGATTGAGAGTATCTTGGCAACGTTTCTACAAGGTCCCACTCACCATCTTCAGGCTGGTGCTTTCGGCTTCGTGTTGTGCAAGCAAAGTGTGATCGGAGCTGCCATCTCCCTATATATACAAGTGGGGAGATTGGCTGTGTTGTCATTTCTTTCTTTCTTTTTTTTAAACAAATTTTATTAATTTTACAGAGAACACAATAAAACATAAACAAAATTAAAAGATCTTTTCTGAAGGTTGTCTGATCCCGGGTTGAAACTCTTCACACAGACACAAGTTCAAACATCATATTCACTTTATATATCCTTCCATATCTTATTATCATTTTCTTTTTTATATTATATATATAAACCATTTTTATCAATTTTATATAAGCAATGCACCAGGCATAACAGCTTATAAGTTCTTTTCTAAGAAAAAATAATAAAAGAAGAAAACCAATAGAACATAACAATCCCAAATTATAGTATCAATACTTTGTCTATTTAACTTCATATCTTATCCCAACTTCTCCTTTTCATCCAAATTATTTCTTATTAATTAACAATTTTTTTTGCCTTTTTTCAATATACAACATCCAAAAAAAAAAAAAATAACAAAACCTTTATATATCCTTTCATATCTTATTACCATTTTCAATAATATTCTTTGTCTGTTCTATTTCCAACTATCCATTCATCTTTTATACTTCTCCTATACACCAATTGGAGTAATGTCTATAACTCATTACCCTAACTTAAAAGTACTTCATATAACAATTTTTCTTGGGATTCTGTTTAAAAGATTCTAAAATTACACAATGAATTTTATACTCTAAATACACATATAAAAAACATAATCTTATGTACCCTCCAGAATCCCTCTTTTATCCTAAATTAAATTCACCCATTGTCTCTGAATAAACTTTTTTTCTTTAGATCTTGCTTCCCCCCATTGAGGCTTCTCCTCCCCCCCTTTCTCTCTTGCTTATTCTTCTCCTTGCCCTTTTTACCCCTTTGTCTTTCCTCCTCCCTTTTCTTACTCCCTTTCCTTTGCTTTCTAACCTTGCCTCTACCTTTCCGCTCATTTTTCTCTTCTTTGGTTGTTTTTATAATTCTTAAAATCCCCTTTTTCTTATCCTTTTTCTCCTCCTCCCCGGAAAGAACCCATTGTTCATCAAAGATGGCTTCTTCTTCCTCTTCTTCTTTTTCCCAGTCCTTCTGCTGCGTAGTCAACTTTTCATAAGTACATAACGCCATTTCTAAGAATTGAAACAAAGTGCCCAAAGTATCTTCTTTTTTATATTTTTGATATTCAGTCTTTAGTTCATCCACAAGCGATGCCATTATGAAAAAAGAAACTTTTCCCAAAACAACCACAAATATTTTTAATCAAGAATAATTCAAAAAAAATTCCAAAAATTATTACTTTTCTTCCTTCTTCTCTTTCTCTTTCTGGGGTTAATGTTTAATCAAAGAGGTCCAATTACCATATACCTTTCTTTGGGATTCTAGGCAATCTCCTCCTTTTTCAGCTTCTGCTCCAATTTTTTTTCCTCTCCCTTCCCACTTGCAATATCAATTTTAAATAATCAGAAATCCATACCTCCAAGGGTTTTCCAATTTCTTAAGTTTTTCAATGTCCAAAAACCCTTTTGTCCCTTAGCTTCAACTCTCAAAACAATTCACTTTCAATGTCCAATATGTCCAAACATATCTGCTGTTTCCATGGGGTGGGAGAGTGAAGAAAAAAAAAAAAAGTTCCCTTTAACAGCTTCTCCGCCGCTTTCGATCTTCTTAGGGATACAATGTATCCTCCAGCAATTCAAACAGCTCAGTTCCAACCAATTTGAAAGATGTTACTTGACCCGGCTCAGACAGCACTTTCACTCTTCTTACTTCCTCCAGCGCAATCTTACCCGGTTGCTGGCTTCTTCGTGGCGGCCATTGCTGACCGCCGCTCCACCGCCTTGGGAAAAAGGGGTTTTTCAGAACGAGGAGGGAGTCTGTGACACCCCCAATCCCCTGTCCGGCTCCCCTCTCTCTTCAGCTGTCCCTACAGGGCAGCCATATCCCCCTGACCCATCTGGATCGGGGGTACCTCGGCGGCTAGCACAGCAGGAATCACGAGCTGTCGCGAATTCCTGCTGCCCCGAAGCCACACGAAACTGGAAACCTGGCTGTGTTGTCATTTCTTGATTGGTTGATGGAGTTGATGTTTGCAGATTGGCTGGCTTTTTCATAAGAACATGTGTGGCTGAGGTATTGGCTGTGTATCTATCAGCCTCCTGTGTTGTAACGACCTGGGTAATGGGCTGTGGGATGACCTTCTGAGTTCTATTGTTGTGACATCCTGGGTCTTGTGCTGTAATCTCCTGGGTCTTGTGCTGTAATCTCCTGGGTCGTTGGCTGTGTCGCAACATCCTGGGGTTTTGTAGTGTAACATCCTGAGTTCCGTGATGTGATATCCTGAGTAGGCGGCTTTGATGTGACATTCTGGGTTTTGGTTTGGCTCCAAGTTTGAGGCCTGGATATATGTTCATGGCATGTGTCCATTTATATATATTAATTATATGTCCATTTTATGTATAATTATGTGTCCATTTATATATATTATGTGTCCATTTATATATATTATGTGTCCATTTATATATATTAATTATTCAGTTTTGTTTGGGTATTTTCCCACATCATTATATCATTATAGTTGTGCTTTTAAAATTGTAGCAACATTTCGACAGAACCTCACCTGCCATCATCAGGCTTCTGTATTGTGTTTGTCTGTGAGTCAGACAAGACAACTGTAAATGTCTGACTCACAGATGAACACAATACAGAAGCCTGATGATGGCAGATGAGATTCTGCTGAAATGTTGCTACAACTTTAAAAGCACAACTATGATGACGTGGGAAAATACCCGAACAAAGCTGAATACCATACATGTAAATACCCGCGAAAACTTAAGAAAACATATGTATGTATGTATGTATAGGTAAGTGTATGTGTATGTGTATGTGTATGTGTATGTGTATATGTATATGTATATATGTTTTCTTAAGTTTTCGCGGGTACTTACATGTCTGGCATTCAGCTTTGTTCGGGTATTTTCCCACGTGGTGCTTTTAAAGTTGTAGCAACGTTTCAGCAGAATCTCATCTGCCATCATCAGGCTTCTGTATGGTGTTTGTCTGGGAGTCAGACTTTTATGTATATATGTGTAAATATATGTATATATATATATGTATGTATGTATATATTTTGTAGGTTTTCACGGGTACAGGTATGTAGGTCTAGGTGTTCGGGACTTTTCCTGTGCAAGATTAAGAGTATCTTGGCGATGTTTTGGTGAGGTCCCACTCGCCATCCTCAGGCTGGTGCTTTCAGCTTCGTGCCAGTGCAAGCAGTGTGTGATCACAGCTGCCGTCTCTCTATAAATACTGGTGTTGGGGGCTGGTGTGCTGGGCTAGTTGTCTGCACAGCTGCCTCTTGATTGGTTGATGGAGTTGATGTTGGTATAATGGGCTGTGTGATGGCCTTGTGAGTTTTGTTGTGGAGATATCCTGGATCTTGTGCTATAATCTCCTGGGCCGTTTGTTTTGAAGTGATCTTTTTCCATTAGCCTCTCCTGTTTTAACGGCTTGGGTAATGGGTTGTGTGATGGGCTTGTGAGTTCTTTTGTTGTGGTATCCTGGGTCCTACGTTGTAATCTCCTCACACTTACTTATTTAATTATAACAAAAATGTAAATGCTTAATGATAACAAAATAAAACGTTGTGGGCTGGAAGCCTCCCTCCACCTGGCACCTTCCAAAGAGACAGAAGAGCAGGAGATGTGTGTGTGAAGGACTGCAGCTCTTGGTAATTAATTGGGGAGAGGGAGAAAGTGGGAGCTTCTTTCAGATCCCGGGTGGAGGATTGAGAGGCTCAGATCTGCAGCCAAGGAAAAGTTGGGGGTGGCTCTTCCAGCATCACCTGGAGACAGGCCAGGAAAGGTGTCCCTGGGGGCATTTTGCTTGCTTTAGCACTTCGCTGCCAAACCCAGCCACAGCCAGTGATTATTTGGAGGGGGAGAGAGAAAGCATCTCTCACATTACCAGATGAGGAAAGGAGATGAAATAAAGCTCACTCTTTCACTGAGATCTACAAAATGCCAATCTACCACATTCTAGTTGTTCTTTGAAATCATCAAATGCTCCCACTTGCAGTTCTCGCGCCTCCCAGCTCAGGTTCCTGAGATACATGCTCCCATACACGGCGACGGTAGCAAGAACCTCTCCAGTGCCCGCTGTCAGCTCTCCTCATTAGTTTTCTAGCTTTGAATTGCTCCCGGCTCTCTCTCTTTCCTCCCCCCTGCCCACATGCCAGCAGGAAGGGAAAGGGAGATAGAGCTGTGCACAGCTCTCCCTTTTCCAGCCCTTGCTGCCTCTCCCAACATCGAAGCCTCGGAAATGCAGGCAAAGCCGACACAGTGGTAACACCCTGAGTTGCTTGCTTCTCCACTACTGCCTCCTCCTCCTCCAGCACCTCTTCCTTCTCTTGGTAGGGCGATTCTTAACTAACCGAGCATGCTAAGGCAACTCAGGACACTACTGCTGTGGTGGCTTTGCCTGCCTTTCTGAGGCTTCAATGTTGGGAGAGGCAGCAAGGGCTGGAAATGGGAAGAGCTGTGCATAGCTCCATCTCCCTTTCCTTTCCTGCCTGCATGTGGACGGGGGGGGGGGGAGGAAAGAGAGAGAGAGAGACAGGAGCAATTCAAAGCTAGAGAACTAATGGGGAAGAGCTGACAGTGGGTGCTGGGGGAGGGGACTGCTGTTGCCGCTGCTGCTGGGTGTAGGAGCTGGTTGGTGCGTGCATCTCAGGAGCCTGACTCCGGGGTCCCTCGGAGAGCCAGGAGGCACAAGAACTGCGCGACCCAGATTTATTGCTTTGGGGGGCCATTTCTTCCGCAGTCCACCAAAATTTTTCCATGGCCCACCGATTGGCGACCTCTGGTTTAGAGGGTGTGAATGACACTCTTCATTCCCCTTGACTATGTCAGCTTGATGTAGGATACCATATTCGAAGGCCAGTAGTTTGAAGAAATCTAATGTAGATTCGGAGGCCTTTTTCCTCAGAACAAGATTTATATTTCAGTTTAAGCCAGTAACTAGTCTTTGTGTATTCAGCATCACTGAAAGTTCCATCAGCAGCACTTAAAAACTCTATCAGACTGGTTTTCTCCAAATGTTAAGAATTAAAACCATTTATTCTTGGTGTGACTTTCAGGAATTGTTAAGTAGAATTCTATGATTTTTGTTATTGTCTTGATTAAATAGATTCACTAAAAGGAAGAAATTTCTCTGGCAACACTGCAATAGCGATATAGTACTTACCTATTATCTGAAGTGTTTCAGTAACCCTAATGGGACGGGGAAATATTTTCACATACTTCCAATTCTGAAGTTGTAGGTGAAAAATAGATAGGATAAAGTGAGCTACAAACTATCAGCCCTCCTGGGTAAACCAGGCAGGTAACCTGACTACAAGACCAAAATCCACTTTATTGTCAACCTACATTGATAGAACCTTTCAAGTCTGAAGGTACAAACTTCCAGGCACCACTTTTAGCTGTCTTATCCATTAGGGTGAATCCTTTCTAAATTTCTTTCTCTGACTGTTAAGCAACTGTGGGCTCCTCCTCTCTTGTCCATTCATTCCCTAGACAGCACTTCTTTCTCTCATCCCCCCAAGTTGCATTCTATTATGCGAATACTGCATCACTGCCCCCTTCGTTCACTGTGATACTTACCTCAAGCCTAACCTATCACTCTGCAAAAAGAAGAATGGATGGCAACAAGCCCCAAAATTTGTGGAAGAGGGAAGAAGATGGAGTACTGTACAACAAGCAACACAGAGAACAGCAAGCAATGTGCTGGCCAAGGTGTTCCTCTTAAACACTGTGCTTAAACCATTTAACTAGCAAGAAGGATTTGAGAAATAGAGAGATTTGTACTCCTGCACATTACTTGCTCTTTTAAAAACTGCCGATTCCAAGGCTTCTTGTACACAGGAAGGAAGTTCAATAGCAAGAGCATCAAAATCTTATAATCAAGGTCACAGACGCCTCTGGGGGAAATATCAGGGCTTTTTGGGGTGATGGTGGTATAAACTACCTATGGTTATTTAATTACATGATTTTCTTAGAAACTAACTCAGCTACCTTTCAAGGGAATCTTACATGCTCCTAGTGACAGTGTCAAAAAGCTCAAAGGATGTTTCCCTAAGCTAAAATGAAGCAAGTTTTCTGTTTCATCAATTGAATGTGAACTTGCAAGAGATGACTTTGGGGAAATCATTCACGGCTTTGCAAGACACAAGTGTCAGCAGAACAAAGCTTTAAAATGAATTGGTCTGTTTATGAAATGTTATCAGTTGAGCTCTTCTAGTACGAAAACAAAATCAAAAGATGGGTAGGATAATACTTTATTGGGACTAAGGAACAACTGAGAACTTAAAACCAAAAAAGGGTCAGCAAACTTTAGAGAATTCTTCTTCGCACTGGGAATTATGTTAAGAAAAACTGTAAAGGCAGATGTTTGAAGACTTGATGGAAAAGCCCCAGGAAGACCATGATGTAATTTCAGAAATATATAGTAAGAAAATGTAATTTCAGAATTAAATGAAAATGTTTTCCTTCACAGGACTGCATATATAGATGTGGCTGGGGCTGAAGGAAAATATGTTGAAGGGAAATCATATTATGCATATATTAAAGCACAGATGTCTGCAAGGCCTGAAAACTGAATATAAGTCATCTTAGCAAGTTGACACTGATCCTTTGATTGGGGCTCAAAAACTTTTGGTACAAAATCCCAAAATAATTTGTTAGCTAGAATGCTCCTTTCAAGATAAAATGCTGCCGTTCATCTTCTCAAATGAGAAATCACACATGGACCCAATAAATTATATTTCTTCATACCTGGATAACTGAACTGGAATAACTTTTTAGACTATCTGGTTAGGTTCACACAAAATGCTAAGCCATTCTGTTCGTTTGTGGCTTTTAGTTTACTGTCTCTCTGTATGGACGCATTTAAAAGTATGTTGTGGGAGCTGTCATACAAGCCATGTGTCAGTCACAACACACAGATCCCTTAATCAGGCAATAAACTGGGTAAGACTGCTTTCTGTTGATCCTGGAAAATTGACTGCGCTCTTGGTCAAAATAACAATTAACTATTGTTTTGTAGTACAGTTGCTAGATTCCCATTTCACTATTGCAACGTTAATTTCTTTTTTTTTTTACATTGAAAATTCTCACAGTTCCAAACCCATGCCAGTTGACATATACTGGCCAAAGTACGGGTTCTTTTGGATTATTTATTTAGGTCATAATGTACTTTCATGGGGTGTGTGTGTGTGTGTGAAAATTCAATTAAAACCATGAGGAGAAATTAGTTCTTTCATCTCCAGCCTAGAATGACTAAGAGGCTTATGTAAGTGAGAGGACATAGCCTGGAGTCAATATCAGGCCTAAATGTTACCTTTGGAAGCTAGCACTGCTGAAACCACCACTGAGGGCAGATTTATATGTAATTGTCAGTACCTGCAGATATAACTGTGGCCTCTTGGGCAGATGTGATGTTGATGGTGAACTGGCTTGTCTGCTAATCCTTTCTGGAAGCATCATCAGGCTGCTAGAGATGTTTGGATGCTGGATTAAGTAGGACTTTGATCTAATCTGGCAGAATTTTCCACACGTTATAACAGAATAAGTCAACTCTAAATAATTTTCTTATCCAAGGACACAGTTGAAAATATTGCATTCTGAAAATTGATTTAGTCATCAGTTCGATTTTTGAACATGTTATGACTTTAGAATACATATTTTTCCCCAAGGTAATTGACCCTTTTCCACGATGAATGGTAACTGGCTACCTGATAGGTATAAATACAAAGATATTAAAATATACGTACAATGGTGATGATGGGTAATATAATACTTCTTTTATATTGTAATATAAGACAGATCTTAACAACATATGCGAGCACACAATATAGTAAAGTAATTATGTAAAAGCTTTGTTAAGTGGTTCTTTCCTTTGAGGGAGACGTTGCCTGCAGGCACCCACTTCCAAGAGTAGTTGCCAAGTTATTTTTAGCCAGAGAACAAACTCAAATACAGGAGAATTACTTAGGTTTCATATACTAAAACAGCCCCTTAACTCATTTATTTTCTCCTCTTTTTTCTTCATCTTATAACTGCACCTCAATTAGACTTGCTAACTCAGAGGGAAGTCTCTATCAGAGACTTTGGCTTGGCTACAAGCAATGAAGCATAATTAACAAATAATCAAGCAATGAAGGTCACTCCTAATTGTTTGGCTAAAGAGCTAAAAATGTCTCCCAGGGTCTACCTGAAAAATGGGAAAGAGATTGATTGGAACTGTGGGAAGCTTAGCTTTTGGACTGGCTGATAAATGCTACTTCACAGAATAAAGAGTAACTGATTATATCCATCACTACTACATAATATGGTGTGGCATACTAGCTCATATACCTTTTTAAAGGAATATACAGCATGATAAATGTGTGTGTGTGTGTAAAATAATTTATTATCCAGTACAGTATTCTCAAACTTGCCAACCTTAATACAGGTAGTCCTCCACTTATAACAGTTCATTTAGTGACTATTCGAAGTTACAACAGTACTGAAAAAAGTGACATGATCATTTTTAATAGTTATGACCCTTGTAACATCCCCATGATCATGTGATCAAAATTCAGACACTTGACAACTGATTCGTACTTATGACTGTTGCTGTGTCCCAAAGTCATGTGATCACCTAGGGGACTGGAGACTAAAACATATGAAGAACGGTTAGAGGAACTGGGCTTGGCTAGTCTAGTAAAGAGAAGGACCAGGGGAGACATGATAGCAGTTTTCCAATATCTGAGGGGTTGCCACAGGGAGGAAGGGGTCAAGCTATTTTCTAAAGCGCCTGTAGGCCAGAAAATGAATGATGGATGGAAACTGAACAAGAAGAGATTTAACCTGGAAATAAGGAGAAACTTTCTGACAGTGAGAACAATCAACCAATGGAACACTTTGCCCTCGGAAGTTGTGGGAGCGCCATCACTTGAGATTTTCAAGGAGATTGGACTGCCATTTGTCAGAAATGATGTAGGGTCTCTCACATGGACAGGGGGTTGGACTAGATCAGCGATCGCCAACCAGTGGCCTGTGGAAAAATTTTGGTGGGCCACAGAAGAAATGGCCCCCAAAAGCAATTAATCTGGGTCGCGCAGTTCTTGCGCCTCCTGGCTCTCCAAGGGACCCTAGAGTCAGGCCCCTGAAATGCACACGCCAACCAGCTCCTACACCCGGCGGCGGCAACAGCAGTCCCCTCCCCCAGCACCCACTGTCAGCTCTTCCCCATTAGTTCTCTAGCTTTGAATTGCTCCCGGCTCTCTCTCTTTCCTCCCCCCACCCCCGTCCACATGCAGGCAGGAAAGGAAAGGGAGATGGAGCCATGCACAGCTCTCCCCGTTTCCAGCCCTTGCTGTCTCTCCCAACATCGAAACCTCAGAAACGCAGGCAAAGCCGCCTCAGCGGTAGTGTCCTGAGTTGCCTTAGCATGCTCGGTTAGTTAAGAATTGCCCTACCCAGAGAAGGGAGGGGTGCTGGAGGAGGAGGAGGAGGCAGTAGTGGAGAAGCAAACCAAAAAACGGCTGCCAAGCCTGACACACAAAATTAAAAAGAACCCAATACACAAGCCTGAGGATGGTGGATGAGATTCTGCCGAAACGTCGCTGTAATAAAAGCACAAATATTAAGACGTGGGAAAATACCCAAAGAAACCTAAATACCATACATATAAATACCCACAAAAACATAAGAAAACATATCCATACATACATACATACTGTTAAGTCTGGAGCATGGGTGCGAATAATGGAGAAGAGCCGGTAGAAACAGTGAACTTCAAACTCTTTATTTACATGGTGTGACAGCTCAAACTGGAGGGCTGCTATAGCCTTCCTTATATAGGCAACTTATTAACTATTCAACCAATAGCAATCCTGGAGCACTAGCTCCGTTAACCCATGGGAATGGCCTGTTAATGGCCAATCAGATGCTCCTGAACGGACCAATCCAATCCTGCCATTAACAGCCAATCAGAAGTGCAGGGCCAGAACCCTGCACTTGACTTCAAGCTCAAGATAACTTTATTTGACATTATTCATTCACAACACATACACACATACATACATACATACATAATTTAACATTAAAAAAATATATTAAATATATATTTTTAATACGATTTTTTTTTTAAAATCATATTAGCGGCCCTCAGGATTTAAAAGTATGAGTTTGGTGGTCCCTGAGATCCAAAAGGTTGGTGACTCCTGGACTAGATGACTTATAAGGTCCCTTCCAACTCTGATTATCTGTTATCTTTTGTGATCTTCTGACAAGCAAAGCCAATGGGGAAGCCAGATTCATTTAACAACCAGGTTGCTAACTTAACAACTGCAATGATTCACTTAACACTTGTAGCAAGAAAGGTCCTAAAATGGGGCAAATCTCACTTAACAAATGTTTCACTTAACAACAGAAATTGTGGGCTGAATTGTGGTTGTAAGTTCAGGACTAACTGTATGTGGGCTTCAAAATTACATAGACTTGAAGTTCACACAACTTAAAGTTGCTACAGTTAAGAAATTCAGATCTAATAGACATGAGAACCATATTTGGTTGGGTGATGATTCCAGAAATGGCATCCACTAGAATCAACAACGATTCATACCCCTAAGTGGCTGTTCTGAAACTTGGACTTGGCTTTTTGCCAAGTCCAGCAGGCTATCTACATATATAGGCAATTAAATATTGTTACCCAAACACAGACAACCTGCAACTCTACAATGCTACAGTTTAAACATCACTGTGGTCCCCTTAAATGCCTGCCAGCATTTGCTGGTGGTTGCATGAGGCAAAGAAATTGAAATCAGACGTTGAGAAGGGAACACAATTTCAGAACTGTGATAGATGACCTTATTCTGAATGGTTTGGCTGTTGGAAAAAAAAAAAGCAACAAGGTTACAGTGATATTGGAGAGACAATGTCTCCCTTGGGTATTCCATTAGTTAGCGATTTATAACAAATTGGGAAAAGAACATGGTAATTTTTTTCACATATTACTCTGTCATATTCAAGAACAAATGGGGTTTATTTCTGAGTAGATATCTGTAAGATTGTGTTGTAAGGACACATATCAAAGGCAGAAGGCTTCTTTGAATCAAAGACATTCCACTATAGAAGAAGAAGAAGATGGAAATTTATGGACTGCACAATCTGTACTTTCATTGCAACACATCAGAAAGAAAGAATAAAATAGAACCAAGAAGAGGTAAACTAAGGCAAGAGTTTAAATTTAATTAGTATG
Source organism: Hydrophis major (assembly GCA_033807585.1). Lineage (NCBI taxonomy): Eukaryota > Metazoa > Chordata > Lepidosauria > Squamata > Elapidae > Hydrophis > Hydrophis major. The sequence goes on from CM066329.1 coordinate 122,283,014, forward strand.
TGATCGCTAAGAAACAACAACCACTTGAAGATACATAATGAACCAATTAATCAGTTTCTTCCCCAGATTTTCAAGACTGCCAATTTCCCATCTAGGTGCAACTAGAAGTTCCCTCAATTTTAACAGAACTTATCATTATTGACATGCATAGTCTGCAACCCAGGTTCACATGGGCCTCCTTCAAAGCTATGGGTACATCCAGAACATATCAAACGGTAATTCTTAAAGTGACAGAAGAGAAACATCATTTCACACATGGGGAAATAATTGTATTTACTCTAGTTTTATCTGGCTCTGTCCGGACTTTTTGTGTGTCCTCTATTGTTTTTAGAGCCATTCCAATTAAAGAGTAAGTCTAGTCTTTAACTTTAAAAAAAGTGACCCACCTCAAAATTATAGCTTTTCTTGGAACTATGCTCATTTCAATCTCCTGTCTTTATCTTAAAGTTCATTGGTCATTATTATATGAGTCTCCATGGTGATGTAAAAACATCAATCACACTGCATTAGTGCTGAACTGTTCCCATTACTGGTGATGTCCCAAAAAATTACTCATCATAATCAGGGTGTGAGAAAAAAAAAACCTCCATGCCATTCTTGCCATCCACGCTATTTACTAATCCTGATAATCTTTGACAACAACAGCACTTAGACTTATATACCACTTCGAAGTGCATTACAACACTCTCTAAGCAGTTTACAGAGCCACTAATATTGCCCCCAAATATCTAGTTCCTCATTTTACTGACCTCAGAAGGATGGAAGGCTGAGTCAGCCTTGAGCTGCTCAGGATCAAACTCCTGGCTGTGGGCAGAGTCAGACTGCAATACTGTATTCTAACCAATGTGCCACCACTGATTCCTCAGTAAACCCCAGACAATGACCGCCTAAATTATTACGCTGATTGAGATACCTAGTCGCAGTGGTGGGATTTAGTTGGTCTGCACTAGTTCGAGTGAACTGGTTGTTAAATTACCCCCTCACCGTCCCACCCCCACTAGCAAAGTGGATCCTGGGTGCTGCACTACAATAGAGAAATGGACAATGGAGCGGCTGGTATGAGGGAAGGATGAGGCCACTTTCCCTTTTTTTTCTCCCTGCTCCTCCTCCTTCCTTTGTGCCAGCTGCAGCACCCAGCATTCACTTTGATAGTGTATGGGGTAATTTAACAACTGGTTCACCCAGGGTCAGGTTGTCCATCATGGGAGGCTCATCTCATATGTGCAGTGGAGCTGGAGGATGGAGATGGGCCATGCCTCCCACAACAGCCAACCTAACCCTGGACAAACTGGTTGTTACATTATTTGAACCCCACCACTGCCTAGACTGAAATTGACTAAGCATATCTTTCAAAAAAGAATTTGCAAATACTGGCAATCTAATCAAAATTAAAAGAAAATCCCTTCAAGATATAAAAATTGTGCATTCACAATAGGCTTCTCCCACTCCAACCCATTTCCTCAAGAACATCAGCTTAAATCCCCAAAGATGAAAATGGGTGGACTTCTATAAATATTATCAACTCATCTTTAAATTTGTGGCCACCTTTGATTGCTAAGTTGCCTTTCTCTCAAATATAGTATACCTCCACTTTAAGCAGTTCTCTTGTGTTCTTTGAAACACAACTCAAAAATTCTTCTAACGAGGGATATACGGATAACGTAGACCATAACAACTTGGGACTTTCCTCAGACTCCTTAAGTTGGCTAAAATGGCCTTGGGACAACTATGATGCCATAATGTTGTGCCACAGATTTACAGAAGTATATTTGGGAGCTGAGATAATTCTGAACAGGAGTGAGAGAATCCCCCAAAATCTTTGTGTTCCACATATTGGTTTCTTAAGTTATCTGGATAGCCTCAATAAGATCAATTTGTTGGACTAGATGAAATTTGGACTGATCCCAACTCATGTTTCTTTATGATCAATGCTAGGTAGGTTTGCTTTTTTGATCTGATGAAAGGTTTGTACATTTTATTTTCCAACAGTTGTAACTGCAGCAGCACTCCTGCAATGAAAGCAGAACACCAACATTTTGAGTCAGAGAAGCAATTTAATCTGGCCCTGTCCTGCACAATAAAAAAATCCCCAAAGTTACTTTTTCCCATAGCAAAATATTGTGCTATCTAAAGCAAGAGTCATCAACACTTGCCCTCCCCCACTTTACACTAATGCATTGTGAAGTTTAGTTCAGACTAGTTTTTTGTGAATTCATCCACTTTGTGTAGTTCAACAAATTATGGGTAAAATAAACCATGGCATAGGATGTGAATCCAGCCTTTGAACTGTCTCTGTTCTAGCTTGGATTGTATTCTCCTCTGTGATATTCCATTCTATTGGCAGATTAGAAATTTCTGGTCATTAAAAGTAAAAAAGGTAAAGGTTTTACTCCAGATTTTACTCTGCTAGTTTTAGCTGACTTTAGGGGACAATGCTCATTTCCATTTCTTTAAGCCAGGGGTCTTCAAACTTGACAGCTTTAAGACTTGTGGACTTCAACTCCCAGAATTTCTCCTCCAGTCATGTTAGCTCAGAAATTCTGGGAGCTGAAGTCCACAAGTCTTAAACTTGCCAAGTTTAAGACCCTTGCTTTAAGCCACTGAGCCAGCACTGTCCAAAGACATTTCTGCAGTCATGTGGCCAGCATGACATCACACCGCATTGCAAAGCAGATGGCAAAACATGGAACATTCTTTTTTTTTTTTAAACAAATTTTATTAATTTTACAAACACAATACACAAAACATAAACTAAAACATCTTTTCTGAAGGCTGCCTGATCCCGGGTTAAAACTCTTCACACAGACACAAATTCAAACATCATATTCATTTTATATATCCTTCCATATCTTGTTATCATTTTCTTTTCTTTTTTTTTATAAACCAATTTTATTAATTTTACAAAAACAGTGCACAAACAATCAAAGCATAACAGCTTATAACCATTTTCAATAACATTCTTTGTCTGTCCTATTTCCAACTATCCATTCATCTTTTTTCTTTTACTATACTTCTCCTATAGACTATTTGGAGTGACGCCTTTACCCTAACTTAAAAGTACTTCATATAACACTTAATTTATCTTGGGATTCTGTTTAATAAATTCTAAATTTACACAATAAATTTTATACTGTAAATACACATATATAAACACAATCTTATATAACTTCCAGAATCCCCCTTTTATCCTTAATTAGATTCACCCATTGTCTCTAAATAAGCTTTTTTTCTTTATATCTTGCTTCCCACCATTGAGGCTTCTCCTCCCCCCCTTTCTCTCTTGCTTATTCTTCTCCTTGCCCTTTTTACCTCTTTGTCTCTCCTCTTTCCTTTTCTTACTCCCTTTCCTTTCTAACCTTGCATCCACCTTTCCTCTCATTTTTTCTTTTTTTTTGGTTGTTTTTTCAAACCTTAAAATCCCCTTTTTCTTATCCTCTTTCTCCTCCTCCCCCAAAAAACCCCATTGTTCATCAAAGATGCCTTCTTCTTCCTCTTCTTCTTTGTCCCAGTCATTCTGCTGCATAATCAACTTTTCATAAGTACATAACACCATTTCTAAAAATTGAAGTGCCCAAAGTATCTTTTCCATCTTGTTCTTCCTTTTTATATTTTTGATATTCAATCTTTAGTTCATCCACAAGCGATGCCATCCCTGAAAAGAGAAACTTTCCCCAAAACAACCACCCAAGTATTTTTAATCAAAAGCAATTCAAAAAGAAAGTTCCAAAAGTTAATACTTTTCTTCCTTCTTCTATTTCTCTTTCTGGGGTTACTGTTTAATCAAAGAGGTCCAATTACCATATTTCTTTTTTTAGTATTCTTGGCAATCTCCTCCTTTTTCCACTTCTGCTCCAATATTTTTCTGCTCCCTTCCCACTTGCAACATCAATTTTTAAATAATCAAAAATCCATACCTCTAATAAAGGTTTTCCAATTTCTTAAATTTTTAAGTCCAGTGTCCAAGCAACTTTCAGAATATTTCACCTTCAGTGTCCAAACAAATTTCAAATCTTCATCTGCTGTTTCCATGGGGTGGGAGAGTGAAGAAAAGAAAAAGTTCCCTTTAACAGTTTCTCCGCCGCTTTCGATCTTCTTCGGGATACAATGTATCCTCCAGCAATTCAGACAGCTCAGTTCCAGCTAATTTAAAGGATGTTGATTGATCCAGCTCAACCAGCACTTTCACTTTTCTTGCTTCCTCCAGCACGATCTTACCCGGTTGCAGACTTCTTCGTGGCGGCCATTGCTGACCGCCGCTCCACCGCCTTGGGAAAAAGGGGTTTTTCAGGACGAGGAGGGAGTCTGTGACACCCCCAATCCCCTGTCCAGCTCCCCTCTCTCTTCGGCTGTCCCTATAGGGCAGCCATATCCCCCTGACCCATTTGGATTGGGGGTACCTCGGCGGCTGGCACAGCAGGAATCGCGAGCGGTCGCGAATTCCTGCTGCCCTGAAGCCACGCAAAAACCGAAAAACTCAAAACATGGAACATTCTTACCTTCCCACTGGTGGTATCTATTTATCTACTCAAATTTACATGCTTTCGAACGGCTAGGTTGGATGGAGCTCACTCTGTCATGTGGTGATATGACTCAGGTCTCTGGTTTATAGACCAGCATCTTTTAAGCTATTGAGCCATCATGCCTCGGTCATTAAATGGATGCTTCAAAAAAGCGCTTTTATTTCAACATTCTCACTTTGACCGCTCAAACAGGGTGTATTTGCCTGGCCAGTACATCCCACCAGAGGGATTACTCCCAAAGTACATGATATGTACATGACATGCTTTAACCTAACCTGTTCAAGATATTTCTTCACAGAAATTTGAAGAAATATGCTTTTAGAATGATTTTTTTTTTTTTGTTAAATGTGGCTTCTGCATGCTGTCAAACACAATGTATTTCAAAGTTGTGCTACTACAACTTTTATTTGTGAGAATCTTCTAAGGGAAAATGCAGGCCTTTTATGTAAATAGGGAAAAACCAAGCCTTGAAATTTGGACTAAAAAGTGGGCATTTTGCCAAGTGGAGATGCAAAGTGGGAAGGAGAGGATGACCTGACCTTTGCTTCCCTCTTTGAGATCTGAGTGAGAAAGGCGTGATTTTTTTTTTTTTTTTTTTAAGCATCAAATGTGTAGGAATGAAAAAAAATAATGGATTGATTCTTGCATTTTCACACATTAAAACTGAGGTAGAGCAAATAATAATGGCAGCAACTGAACCTTGAAAAAAAGAGAAGACACCTCAAATTTCTTCACTATTAGAAGTGGAGCATTTCATGCTCACACTATAAAACCAGCATATATTCTATTATTCTGTTTTATCATAAGCCTCCTGAGCAGTAAATTGTACTCTGTAAAACCATTACTATTGTGCTATCTTATCCTCAATGCATTTTCATGCCACCATTGTTTCCACTCTTAAGTCCCACAAAAGCAAGTCAGAGCTGACCAGCAATTGTCTTCATTGCCCCTAACCTTAAAATAGGGTAGTTGGTGCTGCCTCCAGCTGATCAATTGTTTTCCTATACAAAATGCTAATACACATATTGAATCTGCTAGGTCTGTATTGTTATATATTATGGGGTCTCTCATGCAACTACTTAAAAATATTACATCTATAGAGCTACTTATCTATGCAAAACAAGAAAGTACACACATATATACGTGTAAAACAAGGAAGAACTTGATTAAGAAAACAGTTTTAAATAGAAATGTCATAATAATGGAATCCAAACAGGAATGTGAAGGACAATATTCTCACAATAAAACTGCAACCCAAGTAGACTTTGAAGGAAAGATTCTTAGAGTAACCCATATTTAAGGTAAGCAATTTCTGAGCCATTTCATATATGACAGAAGGACTTTGGTGATATTCTACATGCTTCCACAGGGAATATTGTAATGGGTGGAGCATATACATGTACGTATTTTAAAATAAATGTTGAATAGTGGCTAGAGCTCTCAGATGAAGTTTACTACGCGTTTATAAGCACATCATTTCCCCTGCACAGGATAGGAACACTCATCTTTTTCAGGAAGGCAAGGAGGACAGTTGCTTTGCCTCTGCTTCATAATGGAGCACTGTGAAAAGGAATCACAAACGCAGTGTTCTCCTCTAAATTGTTTTTCTTGAAATATAACAACGAATGCCTCCTCGAACAAGCTTCAAGCCTTACTATGAATGCGGCCCTCAAATGAAATTGCTTTGTCTTATCTTGAACTTTGAAATGGCATCACCCTGGGAGTGGAAAGCCAGATTTTTCATTTCCTAATAACTTGGGAGATGATTTTAACTCTTTCCTCTTCTACCTGCTGGGCAACATATATACAGTTTATGTAGTTTTACCTAAAAATTATTTATTATATAGCAGAAATATATCTTGCAGCTTCTCATCTCCTGTTGATAGTGGTAGGATGGCATTCACGTATTATTCCTCTGCTGGGGTAGAAGAGGGAAATTCTTAGAGAAAGGCTCGTTAAACAGGAGAAGCCACCTACTCTCCTGAAGGTTGACCAGGTCCCACTTAAAAGTCAAACATGTATGGCAAAAGTCAACTGAACAGCAGAATTCCTGGAGGAAGCTAATCTCAATAAGAGAGCCTCCATTTTCGCTCTGCTAATTCCCCGCAAAATCCTTGAAAGTTGTCTTTATTTGATCTGGATGTGCAATCATCCAATTCTGAAAGGCCAAACTTGCCCCAAATTGAATAATTTACGGAAGTTTGAATTTCCAGAATCAGGTGATTGCTTTTTACATGATTGTTAAAAAAACAAATACAAAATCTGAGAAATTAAAACAAAACTGTAACTGTACATTGTTTTATTGCCAAATTGCCAAGAGATTCTTAATATTGGCACTCCCACAGTCAACTTAGCTTGTCACAGCCAAACCACAGCTGATATGAACACTGTGTGCTTCCATTAAAATTCAGTTAAAAGCTCCTACTCAATATTTATAAAATAAGTTTTAAAATTATCAGATGGAACTCATATATATGCAGTCTCCTGTGTCACCATCTCATGGACAGTCTTCAGTGGGAGATGAAGATAGAATGATGTGTCCTTGTCTCCCTCATTGATTAACCTGTTATGACCTATAGAATAGTTGCTACTAGGAGGTGGAATGGAGTGAATGCTTGGAATATTGCATCTAAGATTGTGGTTTTTTTAGGACAAAGAGTGTGATGAATGCTGGATCATTCTACAGTATCTTCTTAGGGTTTTTTTCCAGGCTTGTTACTATTTTTGCTTTGGGGGTGAAATTTATATAATTTTATTAATTTATTAGTTATTCTAATTGAGTAGCTGAGTTATGTTTCAATTTATCTGTTAATAAATATTCCTTGGATGGATTATTATATTACATTATTATATTAATTCTCTTGGTTCTTCAAATATAATTGAATTAGCTACATCTTTTAAAGTTTGTCTTAATTACATTGGTTATTTTATTAATTCTACGTTGTTCATAGTCCTAATTATATTGGTAATTTTATTAATGTTGCACTGTTGTGGCTGGGGTAGTTCCAGTGTTTTTATTTTATGGTTATTAGTGTCTTCTGTCATTATACCTTGATATCATGCTGCTTTACTATTCCCAGATGAGTAGATTGAGTCAGTAATTTTAGGAAATAGGTTATGTGGTCTTCTGCTATTTCACAGAATGCTTTAATAGCAATTAGATTTTAATCTAATTGATAAACTTATTTTTAATTGCTTGTAATAGATTGTCTGCTGTTTTTTCTAAAAAGGGTTATTCATTTTCTGATTATCTACTTGAGTAATCTATTTGCTATTATCATTGAAAGTTAATTAACCCCTGAAGATGCACAGTCTGTATAATCCTTTTCCAAGGTGAATTCCAACTAGTCCAGGCTCCCAGACATTTAGGTGGGATAATGGTGTGGCTTTACCACTTAACAGTGCATGTACATTTGTTTCCATATCTTCAGCAATTATTATAATTCTTTTGTATTTTTAGTTGCTGAAATGCAATTCCCATTTCATTGCTTAAATGCAATTATATATTGTCCATCTCCCCTTAGTTCCAGAGGTCAATTTTCTCCTCTTTACAAGTTAGATATTCCATTACTCCTATTTAGGGATTTCGGGATAACTGATTGTTATGTTTGCCGTCTGGAAGAAGGCTCGGGAGACAGTGACTCAGTTTGAGCTCTATTAAGTCCCGAGATCGGCTTGCTCGGCTAGGGTATGCGGCAGCTTATATTGAACTTTCCGGCCAAGCCGCAGCCAATGACACCGCTTTGAATCTCCCACGATTGGTTTCCTCCAATCGCAGGGATTCATCGCGGGCCAATCAGTGCAGCTCGCTTGGCCAATCGCATAGCAATGCGTCTTAGCCAATCAGAACAGTTATTTACAAGAATGCTAATTACAGTACAGAACACCCCTCCCCTCTTGGTATTGTCCTACGTAACGTAGTCCCGTAAGTAGGCAGGGCTCCGTACTTGTCTACTGGACCTGTGCAGGTTAGTTGGTGTCTGGTCTTCGAGCGGTTTGGTCGGGTTCTGTGTCGCTCCTCGCCTCATCGATGGAACCACCTGGAAGGGTGGGCCGGGCCTTCTGCCGCAGCTCCCTCCCGGTCTACTCGGGCTGGTTGAGCTGCTGGCTCTGTTGTTCCTGCCTGGTCTTTCCGGGCTGGTTGAACTTGCTTGGCTGCTCCTTCCCGGCGAGGCTTCAAGCTGGTCGTCCGTCAGTGGCTCTGCTGGTGAGTATTGTTGGTTTCTTTCTTGTGGGGGGTGGTTATTTTAGTTTTCTGGACTTTCCCTCCCCTCTTGGCTGGTATCAGGGTTTCCCCTTCCCCCTGTGGTTTCTTTCTCCATGTGTGTTTGCGTGTCGGTTGTATTTCCCATGTAGGTTCTCGATCTTAACTGATCGATGTGTCTTTTCCATGCTCGTCCATCGGTTGTCTGTAACTGGTATGAGCGGGGACTTGTCACTTGGGTTATGGTTGCTGGTACCCAGAGTGGGTCCCTGGTGAGGTTTTTTGTGTATACTGCGTCGCCCGGTGTGAATGTTCGGTGTTTGCTAGATGAGTTGAGGGGGTTTTCTGGGTTGTATATGGGGTGTAATCTGTTGAGTGTGGACCTTAATTTCCTCCCCATCAATAGTTCTGCCGGGCTTTTGTTCGTTGTCGTGTTTGGAGTTATGTGTTGTATAAATAGCATTTTATTACTTTTTTCTTGAATTTCCCCGGTTTCTATTTTTTGGATTGTTTTTTTTGTAAATTGTACCATTCGTTCCATCCTCCCATTCGCCGCCGGATGTGCTGGTGCTGTCAGCACATGCTGTATCCCCCATTCCGCTAGGAATTTTTCAAACTCCAGCAAGGTAAATTGGGGCCCCTTATCTGATACAATGACATCTGGGAGGCCATGGGTTGCGAATGGTCTGTTGAGTTCTTTGGTGACGGCCTTCGTGGTGGTAGTTCTCATGTTGCTCACCTCCAGCCAGTTGGAGTAAGCATCTACCATGATGAGGAAGGTGTGTCCCTTCGTAGGTCCGGCAAAATCTATGTGCAGTCTGAACCATGGTCCCCTGGGGGTTTCCCATTCCAGCATTGGTGCAGAAGGAGGGCTTGGCCTGGTTTCTTGGCATTGTCTGCATGCTGCCACCCAAGCCTCGATTTGTCTGTCCATCCCTGGCCACCAGGCATAACTCCTAGCCAAGGCTTTTGTCCTGATAATGCCCGGGTGCCCCTCATGTAATAACTCTAAGACTCTTTCTCGTAATTTTTCTGGGATGACAACCCTATCCCTCCATAGTAAGCAACATTTTTGTAATGACAGTTCTGTTTGCCGGTTCTGAAATGTCCTGAATTTCTCGTCGTCATCTTTTTCCGGCTACCCTTTCTCTACCCAATGTAAAACCCGCGCCAGAAGTTTGTCTTTATTGGTTTCGCGGGCAATGTCTGATGCGGTTATGGGTCGATCGGGCAGAATCTCTATGCTAAGGGTGGACGTTGTGGGTGCTGGGTCGGTGTCCAGGTCGGGCAGCGATGTGTGGCTCAGAGTGTCTGCGTGGGTGATTGTCTTACCGGGTCGGTGTGTTAGCTGGTAACTATAGGTGGCAAAGAATTCGGACCACCTTGTCATTCTTGGAATAGAATGTTTGGTGTGGCCCTGTTCCCTGCCAGGATTCCCAGCAGCGGCTTGTGATCGGTGATGATGGTGAAAGTCCTGCCGTAGAGGTACTCGTGGAACCTCTTTACTGTGGCGATGATTGCCAGGGCCTCTTTGTCCAGTTGACTGTAATTTCTTTCTGGCTTTGAGAGGGTTCTTGAAAAGAAAGCGATGGGTGCTTCTTTTCCGTCGGGGAGAGCGTGGCTGAGGACGGCTCTGACGCCGAACGGTGATGCGTTGCATGTGACTGCTAGTGGTAGGGTCTCGTTGTACTGGATGAGGACGGCATCCGAAGTGAGCAGGTCCTTGGTTTTGTTGAATGCGGCTTCCTCACATTTCCCCCAGTTCCAGGTGGCCGCTTTGTCCAAGAGTCTATGCAATGGTTCTGCCATGGTCACCTTCTGGGGCAGGAAAACATTATAGAAGTTAAGCAGTCCTAGAAATGCCTGCAGCTCAGTTTTATTCCTCAGCCTGGGGGCTTCCTTGATTGCTCTGATCTTTTTCTCTGTTGGGTGAATTCCGTGCCTGTCTAAAAGGTACCCTAGGAATTCGACCCTCTCAGTGTGCAATTGGCATTTTTCTTTTTTGACTTTTAGCCCTGCGTCTTTGAATTTTTGCAGTACCTCCCTTAGATGACCTTCCAGTTGTTTTTGATTGGCCACTGACACCAGCACTTCGTCAAAATAGGGAACCACCCCCTTGATCCCTTGTAGAAGTCTCTCCATGAGACTCTGGAAAATTCCAGGGGCTATGCTGACTCCAAACTGGAGTCTCTTGCAGCGAAAAGCCCCCTGGTGGGTGAATATGGTCTGTGCCTCTGTGGTTTCCACATCGACCAGCAGCTGTTGGTAGGCTTGCGCCAGGTCGAGCTTCGCGAAAACCTTGCCCCCCCCCTCATTGAGTGCAGAGGTGCTGTACTACTGGGATGGGGTAAGCGCTTTGTTGTAAGGCACAATTTAGGGTGGGCTTATAGTCCTCACAAATTATCACCGACCCATCGGGCTTGACAGGGATAACTATGGGGGTCTCCCACCTGGCGTGATCGGTTGGCTCTAGGACTCCCTGTTTGATGAGCTTGTCTATCTGCTCATCGATCTTGGGTCTGAGTGTGAAAGGTACTCGCCGCGGTTTTAAACGTATCGGGGGAATGCTGGGGTCTAGACTGAAGGAAATAGGGGACCCTCGGTACTTGCCTAGGGTTCTGTTGAACACTTCCTGGAATTCCCTTATGAGTTGCTCCTCCCAGTCTGCCTCTGCGATGTGGCCGATGCCCGTTATTTCGATCCTGAGCGGCGTGAACCACTGTAGTCCCAAAAGGCTGGGTTGATCTCTGTCCACCACTGTCAGGGGAAGCTTTGCTGTGTGCCCCTTGAATGTGACTTCGAAGTGTCCTGTTCCGACTATGGGGATGCAGTTCCCTTGGTAGTCCTTTAGGATTAACTTCTGGCTTTCCAAACGTCTCTTGTGAATGGCGGACACCAGGTGCTTGATTTCCCGCCATGCAACCATGGAGAATTAGGACCCGAAGTCCACCTCCATCTTGCATGGCTTGCCCTCAATGCCCACTTCCCCATATACCTTTTGGGCATCCGTGCTTGATGAATGGCCGATGACGACTGTCTGGGTCTCCTCTCTCTGTCTGTTGGGTCTCCTCTCTCTGTCTGTTCTTGCCGTTCCGTCAGCCTTGTCCGTCCCGGTTCCAACGATTCTTGGTTTGGCGGTCCCTTGTTGTGGAGGGGGTGCCGTCCCATCTCCGGCCACTGTTGTCACATCGTCGGGGGCTGTAAGCTTTCTTGAGGCAGCAGACTCATGCGATGTGACCTCTTTTGTCGCATTGTCGGCAGATTGCGTCGAAAAATCGGCACTCCGATCGGGGATGGTCACCTCCGCACCCGGCGCATTGGAGTCCCGACTTACAACTCCGCCGTTCATGCCAGTCTCGTGATGTTTGGAGTCGATGGATGTCCTCCTCTTCGTCCGTGGTGTTGGAGGCGGAGTCGAGGTTGCCATGGTAGGTGGTGGTTGCTCGGCGGCTTGCTTCTGGATGCGTTTCGGCTGTTGGGGTCGCTTCAGAAGTTGTGGCTTGGTCTCCGGCGTCCAGTCTCCTCATTCGGGCTGCTGATTTTCAGGTCGCCTCGGCTGCGGTGGCCGCGGCAAGGGCATCAGTGAGGGAGATGTCGCCCTTTGCCATCAGCCGGCTTTGTAGGACCGGGTCCCTGAGCATGAGGACAATGCGATCTCGTAATGCCTCGTCCATGTCCGTGAAACTGCACATGCCTCCCAGATTTCGTAGGTTGGCTACGAAATCACTGATGCTCTCACCTGGTTTCTGGTCTCGCCGGTAGAAGTCATGCCACCTAATGAGGGTGGGCATGGCGAGGGCATAGTGGCTTCGTAGCAGCGGTTCGAGGTCGGCCCAGTCCATCGCCTTCACGTCCTCGGGTTTCCCGAGGGCTTTCGCCATTTTAAACACTGTGGGCCCGCAGTGTGTCAGGAAAACAGCCCTTTTTTTCTGTCCATTTGCCTCCTTGAGATTGCTACTCTCTAGGAACATCAGGAACCGATCAATGTACGATTCCCAGTCCTCAGTAGCTTGGTTAAAGGATGCGGGCGATGCGATGCTGGCCATCTCGATGATCTCGTTTTTCTCGGTGCCACGTGCTTGGTGGGTATCAGTCCTGCGATCCCATCCTCATCGCCAGTGTTATGTTCGCCGTCTGGAAGAAGGCTCGGAAGACAGTGACTCAGTTTCAGCTCTTTATTAAGTTCCGAGATCGGCTTGCTCAGCTGGGGTATGCGGCGGCTTATATTGAACTTCCCGGCCAAGCCGCGGCCAATGACACTGCTTTAAATCTCCCGCAATCAGTTTTCTCCAATCGCAGGGATTCACCACGGGCCAATCAGTGCAGCTCGCTCAGCCAATCGCATAGCAGTACGTCTTAGCCAATCAGAACAGTTATTTACAAGAATGCTAATTACAGTACAGAACACTGATACTCCTCTAACTTTCACAACAATGTTTCTTTGTTATTATTTTATTTTTATGTAAACTTATTAGGTCAACTCATTCTCAGAAACATCCTCAATTTGATCTAGAAGAGAGTTGCACCCTGCATTTCAAGATTTATAAAAAAATAATTTTTATTATTTTTTTCTTCAATGTATACCCTTCCATTTTAATTTAGTTTTTTATTAACTAGAACACACTATTAGCTCTTTTTCTGATATTGCATTGACTACTTCTTTATCGACTTCATCTGAATCTAAATCTCCTGAGAAATTGACCAAGGCATTTATTTAGCTTGCTATTTGAGCTACAATTGACTTTTTGGCTCCAACCTTTGAAGTTAGTCCTGAAATGGAGTATTCATCTATGGCTGCCTCTGGATCTAGGGAGATATAAAGTCATGTTCATAAACTACAATGAAAGTACAGAAAGGATTTGTTCAGAAGCAATAAGGATTCCTTTCAGACAGCAATTACCAATTTCTTTGCATTGCTGGAACAAGTCAAGTGTTCCTGAAATTTAATTTCCACTCATGCCAAATCTACCAGATAGCTTTTGGCTATGTTTGAATCTCTGTTATCTTAATCTTTGCCCATGGTTGCTCTCAAAAGTTTCTCTTTACTTATACAGTATCTGAGGACTTTTGAAAATAGTTTTTGTCTAAATTGAAACACTCCAGGCTCCCATCTCTAGGCAAGACATGATTCTGTGACTCTAAGTTGATTATCTATTTTTTCCATTTTCTTCAGTTACTGAAACTGTGGTAGCCAAAGTAATTTCAGAACTTCCCAATAGTAGATGCCCTTCATTCCAATTATTCTTTTTTAATTTGCATAATTTTATTGGATTATTATAAAAAATAAATAAATATTACAAGAAAATAAATATTATTTGAGTACAATAGTATTTATGTAATATTGATGATAAATTATTAACATTCTAATATTTAGAGAACTTGAACCTTCACACAAGTTTTTATCAATATTAACTATGATTGTGAATGTGTCTGTGTTGATAAGACTAGATATTTAAATTTTGCATACAATGGAAAATTCTGCATTAATAAACAATTGCAAAATATATTAACATACTTCCAAGGTTTCTGTCTTAAGCTTAGCATGTAATACTAAAATCTCCATTGTATTCTTATTATTTTCATGTTAAACAAAACAAAATAAACAACTACACCACAAAAAGAAGTACACAAAAGTGAATCACTTTCCAACTTCCCCCTTTTATGGATCTAACAACTTGTGGTGTATAGGCCTCATATCTGACAGACTTGTCCATCAAGTTTTATAATGTGGAACCAACTCCTGTTCTTAGGGGTTCCAAAATATTAAAGCTTTTTTTTTCTTCAGATGCAAGAATAATTATTTCTAGTTGCAGTATCCAACAGTTTAAATTATGATGTTCGTTAAATGTATTGTTTTACACACATATACATACACACACACACGTTACGAACTAAGCAAACGCTTTAGTTAAAAATCCTAATAGTTTTGTTTCCGCAGCAGGCTCGTAATCCTGCACTTCAAACCATTGGTTATTGTGACAGCAGCCAGCTCTATAAAAGGAGCTGCTGCTGCCCAGTATTGCTGCTCTGTTCTGAAGTCACTAATAAAGAGTTGGAGTCACTATTCGATGTCTCGTCTCCTTGCGCCCACGCTCCAGACTTAACACTGGCGACGAGGATGGGATGTGGAGACGATAGAGCTGATTGAACACTCACTGAACGCTAACAGAGCACATGGCTAAGAGCGCACCAAAAGCGGCAGAATGACCAGCAGCACTATACCACCTGCTCCATTTGACCCAGCTAATGAAGACTGGGATTCGTATATGGACAGGTTCCAGATGTTCCTGGAGACCAACAATTTGAAAGATGCTACGCCTGGCAAGAAACGAGCTGTATTTCTGACCCATTGCAGGCCCGCCGTTTTTAAAATGGCAAAAGCACTTGCGAAACCAGCAGAAGTCAAGACAATGGACTGGGACAACCTCGCCCCAATCCTACGGGCTCATTATGCACCCGCAGTGCCAACACTCATCAGGAGACACGAGTTTTACCAGAGGGACCAGCAGGAAGGCGAAAATGTTGGAGACTTCATCGCTGACCTTAGAAACCTAGGGGGACACTGTGGCTTTGCAAACCTCGAGGAAACCATGAGAGATCGAATTGTTCTGGGCCTAAAAGACCCCATGACCCAGAGCAAGATTATGGTGAAGGGAGACATCGGCCTCGCAGATGTCATCGCCGATGCTACTGCAGCAGAAGCAACCAGGAAGTCAGCCGCTCGAATGCGCCGAGCGAACGCACCGCACCACCAACTCACCAGTGACACTACGCCTTTCTCCGAGAGGCACACAATGACCACCCACCATGAAGACCTCGAATCCTCATCAGAAAGTGAGGAAGAGGAAGTCAACAGACTCAGATCCGAATGCGACCAGTGAGACCAGCGGAATCATAAGCCTTCGAGTTAATGTGCTGGATGCGGGGGAAACCACCCGCGATCAGACTGCAAATTCCTAGACGCACTCTGCTGTTCCTGTGGAAAGAGGGGCCACATCACAAAGGTCTACAGAAGCAGGCGAGGGTCCAGCCCAATCCGAAAAGAAAACAACTCCCGGCATACAACGGGCACCCCACCAATAAATCGGGACCGCCTAAACAACCAATGGAGCCAATACTACAGAAATCAAGCACCCACCAATTCAACCAGATGAGAAGAGGCCCATCAAACCATCACCATCAGCCACGCGTCCTCCCTTGATGCGAGGAAAATCCGAGTAAAGGTCACCATTGAGAATTAACCATGTGTTATGGAAGTCGACTCTGGGTCGTCCCTGTCAATGGTCTCCTGGAAAACCTTAAAACAGATGATCCCTGACATTCGTCGCCAGGACCTCAGCACTCAAAAAATCATATTAAAAGACTACCAAGGAAACAGAATTCCAGTTGCCAGTTCCAGCCATGTCCGAATATCCTTCAAAGACCACACCGCAACCCTACCTCTTACCATCATCAATTGAGATCGGCCCAGTTTGCTGGGTTTGCAATGGTTCATGCCACTAGGAATTGAACAAACCGGAAGTGATGACTGGGAAGCGGCCCTCGTCCAGGAATTCCAGGACGTTTTCACCAAGAAGCTAGGCAAGTACAAAGGATCCCCCATATCGTTTAATCTCAGCCCTGACGTTGCGCCCATTCGCCTTAAGCCTCATCGAGTGCCCTTTCCACTCAAGCCAAACATTGATGAACAATTGGACAAATTAATATCCCAGGGCGTGTTGGAACCGATCGATCACGCCCGGTGGGAGACCCAAATTGTAACTCCCATAAAACCTGATGGATCCTTAAGAATTTGTGGGGATTACCGGGCCACCCTAAATCATGTGCTTCAGCAGAGCGCTTACCCTGTACCTGTGGTCCAACATCTCCTTCATTCCCTGGAAGGGGGGAAAATATTTGCAAAATTGGACCTAGCTCAGGCGTACCAGCAGTTGCCCGTAGATGCAGAGACTGCAGAAGCCCAAACTATAGTCACGCATAGAGGTGCATTCAAGTGTAATAGACTCCAATTCGGAGTGAGTGTAGCACCTGGTATCTTCCAAAGTCTGATGGAAAGATTGCTTCAAGGCATAAAAGGGGTCATGCCATACTTCGATGATGTCTTAATAGCTGCCCCCAATAGAAGCCTGCTAGAAAAATGACTCAGAATGGTCCTCCAGAAATTTAAAGACACTGGCCTGAAGGTCAAGAAAGACAAGTGCCAACATTGTACTGAGAGGGTTGAATTCCTTGGGTACCTTCTTGACAAACAGGGAATTCATCCTACAGAGAAAAAACTCACTGCAATAAAAAACGCACCAAGACCTAGGAATAAAACAGACCTCCAAGCCTTCCTGGGACTCATTAACTTTTATAACATCTTCTTGCCCCAGAAGGTGACTGTTGCTGAACCCCTGCATAGGCTCCTCGATAAGAAGGCTTCCTGGGTCTGGGGACATCGCGAAGAGCGAGCTTTTCAGCAAGTAAAGGACCTGTTAACTTCAGATGCTGTATTGATTCAATATAACAAGACTTTGCCTTTAACTGTCACCTGCAATGCCTCACCGTTTCGAGTAGGAGCCATCCTGAGCCACATCCTACCACCTATTGCATTCTTTTCAAGAACTTTATCTAAAACTGAGAGAAACTATAGCCAACTTGATAAAGAGGCTCTCGCTATTGTGTCTGTGATTAAACGATTCCATGAGTATGTATATGGAAGATCTTTCTCCATAATTACCGACCACAAACCATTACTTGGCATTTTAGCAGGAGACAACCCAAGTCCCCACATCTTATCACCGAGACTTATCACTGTGACATGTTGGTCAGAGTTTCTAGCCGCATACGATTACCAACTGCTACACCGCCCGGGGAAAGCCATTCCCCACGCTGACGCTTTGAGCCGTTCTCCGTTACCAGAAGTCATAGATGACCCAGCTCCAACCCTCACTACACTACAAATCGAAACTCTTCCTTCACCACCACTGACTGCACAAGACATCGCCTCAGAAACAAGGAAGGATCCTTGTTTGGCACGGGTCCTCAGCTGGGTAGAAAGAGGTTGGCCTGACAACGAACCAAACGATACCTTCAAGCTGTTCAAAAACCGGCAGATAGAACTTTTCTCCCAAAAGGGATGCGTCTTGTGGGGAGACAGAGTTGTCATTCCAGAAAGATTACAGCATAAAGTCCTAAAACTATTGCACGATGGCCATCCGGGCATCATGCGAATGATGGCACTAGCAAGAAGCTACGCTTGGTGGCCAGGTATAGATAAGTGAATAGAAACCTGGGTGGCCACTTGCAGCAAGTGTCAGGACACTCGTTCATCTCCATGTAAAGCACCACCAACTGAATGGGAAGCACCCCGAGGTCCCTGGTCCCGTATCCACATCAATTTTGCGGGACCTACCAAGGGGCATACATTTCTTATAGCAGTGGATACATACTCCAACTGGCTGGAGGTCCTCAAAATGAAGAGCACCACCACAGAAGCCATCACTAAAAAACTAAATAAACTATTTGCTACACACAGGTTGCCAGATGTCCTAGTTTCGGATAATGGCCCCCAATTCACCGCTCTGGCATTTGAACAGTACCTGGCAGAGCGGGGGATACGCCATGCGTTGACCTCGCCAGCTCATCCTGCGGCCAATGGCAGGGCTGAGCGAATGGTTCAATTCGTAAAGAAAACGTTACAAAAGATGGAGCAAGGGGACATCGACGACAAGGTGACCCGGATGCTTCTCCTCCAACATATTACCTCAAACAGCACCACAAACAGAACCCCGGCCAAACTTGTGATGGGCCGGAGACTTCGCTCACATCTTGACCGCTTGCACCCTACCTACACACCAGAAAAGTCCGTGGGGTCCAGCAGCAGGTATTGCACCTTCAAGGTAGGCGACCCAGTCTTCGCAAAAAACTTTTCCGGTGACCCATTGTGGGTCCCCGCTACCATAATTCAACTTACGGGTCCACATTCCTACTGTTTACAAACTACTGATGGAAAAATGTGGAAGCGCCATATCGATCAACTGTGCTCCAGGCTGGCACCTAACCCCGTCACAAACCCCAAACCTCAAACCTGGGGGGGGAAGGGAAATCGAGGGGACTGGAGAAGAACTAGCATACGACCCAGTACGTGAAAACCAGCAATCAGCACAACCAACCCGGAGATATTCACCTTCTGAAGGAGAGCTGGGCCAGACAATCGCCTCACCACAGAGCAGCACTGCGACAGCAGCAAATCCAAGGGATCCGGAGGGCAACCTTAACGGAAGCAGAGATGACAACCCCGAGTCACCCAACGGAGAGGGCGGAACATCTTTGCCAACAAACGTAGCAAGCAGCCCACTGAGACCAGAGTCAGGGCAAGGACTGGTGGAGCAACGCAGATCAGGTAGACAGGTGAAATGACCTGCCTACTTGCGAGAATACATCACCCCACCCCTCAGACGGAACCTAGGGGGGAGGGGTGTTACGAACTAAGCAAACGCTTTAGTTAAAAATCCTAATAGTTTTGTTTCCGCAACAGGCTCGTAATCCTGCACTTCTGATTGGCTCGCGAACAGCGGATTGTGATTGGCTGTTTCTGGCTAATCTGATTGGCTGACAGCGGGTCACCGCTGATTGGCCGCTACCAGCGTGGCAAAATCAAACCATTGGTTATTATGACAGCAGCAAGCTCTATAAAAGGAGCTGCTGCTGCCCAGTATCGCTGCTCTGTTCTGAAGTCACTAATAAAGAGTTGGAGTCACTATTCGATGTCTCATCTCCGTTTCTTGCACCCATGCTCCAGACTTAACAACACACACACATTTATATGCATGGTAATTTTATTGTTGTTTGTTTATACAATATTTGGGTATAAAATATGCTAAAAGAACTAAATAGTAATTAAGGAAAACAATTGTCCCTGGGAAAAAATATTTAAATTATGATGTTTGTTAAATGCATTGTTTTACACACACACATGCATTTATATGCATCATAATTTTATTATTGTTTGCTTATACAATATTTGGGTATAAAACATACTAAAAATACTAAATAGTAGTTATGGAAAACAATTGTCTCTGACCAAAATATTTTTTCCTTCAAAAATAAATCTTCAGTAGTTTGACAACTCTTCATAAGCCACACAAAACTGTGGTTGTTTGAACCATGATTTAGTGAATAAACTAGCATAGTGATTATTATTTTCTGATGATTATTTTTTGGCCAGTTGCTAGTTAGTTTTCTCTCCTTTCAGTTCTAAAATATTCAGAGGTTAGACAAAAGATATAAATGTATCAAAGGAAAAAGACAAGTAGCTATGAATATGTCATGTCTTGTAACGCATACATCCAGAAGCCATAATGCTTGTGGTCAGTAAGCCCATGAGAAAGAATGGGTGCGTATTTCATTACAAGACAAGCTCTAGCTTACTCATGAATCCCATTCACATATGATTCTGACTCAAAAATAAATCACTGAATGGCTTAAGTAGATATCCAACATCTGAACTGCACCAATCAGGAAGATCTTTATATTGCAGCCATGAAATATACAAAATTGTACCTCTTTGTTGCCATGGTACACAGTGCAAACTGTAAGTCTAGCCTCTGTATCTTCTTGCCGGATATACGCAGTACAAACGAATTACTCTCTCTACTAGGAAGCAAACTTTGCTTCCCTCCTATATGTTTTCTTTGTAAATAGCTATGTTATATGTGCCTAGATTTGTATGTGTACAATATGTTAAGGCTTGCTTATGAGACTCAGGGTAATATTAATTATAATGATTATACATATTTAGGAACATGTGACATATTTGACAGGAGAACCTGTGCTTTGCTTATATACACAAATGCCAATTCCCTTTTTCTCTTAATGTGCTTGAGTTCTTTCTGTTATTACTGTACATTCTGGAACAGTGATGGCATGAAACAATGTTTCTTTTTTGCTTTACACTTCTTAACTTGAGAATCCAAATGCATTCCCCAATCACTTTAAATACTGTTAAATTACTTTATATATGTTTAATATTTTTGTTTGACCATCTCTAAACTAAGCTACTACTAGTTTTTTACCACTGGTAATTTCTCACATGAATTCCTTGTCCCTGGACTACATGTGGGTTACCTGTATACATTCCCGTTTTAAATAATAGATGTTTTAGTTACGCTGTTATTTAGCTAAATCTTTGCGTTAGCCTTTTAATCTTTGGCTTTCCCTCAGTATATAGACCAACTCCCATAATTCTCAACAATGGCCATGAAGGTTGGAAATGCTGAGGCTGCATTCACACAACTTATTTAAATAGAATTAACCCAAACTGTCAGCCCTCAAGATACCTTCCTCTGTTGCTTTTCTGCTATTATTTCATTATTTCTCTGGGCTGTCATGACAACAGTGGGAGGGGGGATTTTGCTAGGGAAGAAAACTGGAGATGTTTGCATTCCTTGCTGGGCTAGCAAGGGGAGGGGGGATTCTTTTCTTTAACTTTCCGTTTCTTGGCTATCTTCTGTCCTCTTTGCGCAACTGCGAACTTTTATCAAAATATGTCAAGGTCATTTGACAAGACGCCTCATCACCATCTGGAGATGACCACATGGGCTTATTCAGAAGTTTTAATTGGAAGAATAATTTGAACTTTGGGGGGTGGGAACAAACCTAATTCTTTGTATGTGGATTCTACCCACCAATTTCTCAGTTTCGGAATTGATTTGTAGCTTCCACTTTATTTTCCAGTAAAAGGATAACTTTGCTCTTCACCATGGAGTCTGAGTATTTCTTTCTTGGGATCTAAAGGGAGCACAGCCTGACATTATTCCGAAACTCCCACATCAACCCACCCGGAGAAAACAGCAACTTTTCTTCCGAGGGGGTTTCATCTCATGTCGTCTCCAACCAGCGATGAAGAGGATCAGGGAGCTGCGGGGGGGCAGCCGATGCTGCTACCGGAGATGTCGGTGACTGACCTGCTGGCCGACTTGACTCTGGAAGAAACCCCAGCCGAGATGCCCAGATGGTCATTGGGGGTTGGTTGGAGAGACTCTGAAGACCCCCCTCCTCCCAGAATCACTGTAAGACGAAAAGGTGCGAGGGAACGGCTGTGGCAGGAGGGGGAGGAGATGGAATGCAGACTGGATCAAGCTGGGAAATTCCTTATGGATGTTTCTGAGAAGCCCGGCACGGCTCAAAGGTATGAGGGGGAAGAGGGAGCGAGATCAGCCCGGGGAAGTCAAGCTATCCCGACCCCCCTTGCCCAGCCTGTGCCAGCGCAGCCGCCTGCTGCCACCCGGGGAGCCCCAGCAATAGGGGTGGTTCCTGGAAGACGCCACCTGCCCCCCCTAGATGTGAAGTTTGGAGGAAATCCCAGAGATTTGGGATTGTTCCTGGTACAAGTTGGGAGTTATATGGCAGAATTTGAGCGGGAGTTCACCTCTGAAGCAGCCAAAGTGAGATGTGTTACCAGAACCCTGGAAGGGATGGCAGCAGACTGGGTGGTGACTTTGTACAATGATAACTCCCCCCAACTGCAAACTCTCGATGTCTTCATGACTGCACTGAGGAGAAGGTTTGAGGACCCTCTGGCAGAGAGAAAGGCCAGAATCAGAATGAAGACCCTAGTCCAAGGGGGGAAATCAGTGGCAGACTACACCCAAGAATTCAGGCAGCTGGCATACCACATCCGAGGTTGGTCCCAGGAGGCCCTGGTGGAAGCCTACAAGATGGCTTAAATGAAGATGTATACCACACGTGCATCTCCAGAAGGGATCCACGTGACTTACAGTCGTGGTACTTGCTGGCGGAAGAGGTGGACATTGATCTAGCCCGAAGCAGACGCAGGGGAGGTCCCGCCTGGAGAAAACCACTCCCCCCACATCTCCAAGAGACCTCAACCCCCCAACCGGGAGGGGTGGCGGCAAGAGCCAAGACCACGGCATGTTTCCGTTGTGGGAAGGAGGGCCACCGGATGGCGGATTGCCGGGTAAAGACGAACCCACTGAAAGCGCGGGACCCCGGGAGGAAGCCTAAAAACCCCTCAACCAAGCCTCGCAAGACCGGGCTGAAGACAAGAGAGGTTGTAGAGGTCGCTCTTTCGGCGGGAGAGGAGCTGGGACCTCCAACCCCACTCAATGAGAACGAGACAGATTCGGAAGATGACGTCCCGGTAAGTCCTAACCAAGGGCCCATGACCATCCCAATAAAGTTAAGGCGGCCCACCTCTGGGACTGAGGGAGTGATGTTGGCCTTACTGGACTCAGGGTGCACGAGGTGTGTAATTAACATGAAAGTGGTTAAGGGGATGGGCATCGGACTGAGAACTTTAAAAACGCCCATATCTTTCTGCCAACTGGATGGATCGGTGGCAGGAGGTTGCCCCGCACGTTTTATAACAGAACCCCTAGAAATGACCATGGGAAACCACCATGAGACCTTGTGTTTTATTGTGGCCCCTGGGATGGAACAGCCTCTAATATTGGGACTACCATGGCTTCGGAAGTGGAATCCCCATGTGAACTGGAGAGAGGGGTGGATACGCATCCGCACCGATCGGCCACCGGAAGGGGAGGAGCAACCCTATCCGGAAGGGGAGGAGAAATCCCATCCGAAGTCCCAGGTACCTGCCGAGATAGCTTCTACAGGTGCCGAACACGTGGAAGGGGAGGAGAAAATCCCGAAGGAGTATTGGGACTTAAGAGAGGTGTTTAGTGAAGAGGCTTCCGACGAGCTCCCCCCACATCGGTCGACTGATTGTAGCATTGAATTCCTACCGGGGGTGACGCTCCCGAAACCAAAGATGTATCCGATGACACCGGGGGAGTTGGAGGAATTGAGGGCATTTATTGACAAGAACTTGCAATGGGGTTTCATCACGCCTGCCAGACCTCGAGTGGCGGCCCCTGTGATGTTCCGCGAGAAGAAAGATGGCTCCAAACGTCTGGTAGTGGACTATAGAAACCTGAACGCGGTATCCGTAGAGAACATGTACCCCCTTCCTCTGATGAAGGACATGTTAGCCCACCTGGCAAAGGGGAAGATTTTCACAAAGCTGGACTTGAGGGAGGCGTACTACCGAATCCGGATAAAGGAGGGAGACGAGTGCAAGACTGTGTTCAACTGCTCAATGGGTTATTTCCAGTTCAATGTTCTCCCTTTCGGCTTACAGGGGACGCCTGCTGTTTTCATGCAACTGATCAATCAAGTGCTTCACGAACATTTATACAAAGGGGTTTTGGCATACCTTGATGATATTCTTATCTACATGGAGACTAGAGACGAACATGTGATACTGGTACGCTCTGTGTTGCACAAGCTGAGGGCCGCCAAATTGTACGCCAAACTATCCAAATGTGAGTTCCATCAAGAAAAAATCGACTACTTGGGATATCGTATCTCCCCCGAGGGCATTGAAATGGACCGAGAAAAGGTGCAAGCTGTTTTGGACTGGGCCCCACCAAGAACTCGTAAACAGCTTCAAAGTTTTCTAGGATTTGCCAACTTTTATCAGCAATTCATCCCGTCTTTTGCAAAAATAGCCATGTCCATCACCAACCTCCTGAAAACAAAGGGGGAATTGAAACCAAAGCCCAGTCAACCATTGAATTGGACCATGGAGTGCCAAGCTGCATTTGAAAAACTTAAGAGACTTTTTGCTGCAGAACCAATACTGAAACACCCAGACATGGAAGCCCCTTTCGTGATCCAAGCTGATGCAAGCGATGTAGCAGTGGGGGCAGTCTTACTTCAATTAAACGAGAAGGGGACACTACAACCATGCGCTTACACTTCTTGTAAATTCACTGAGACTGAAAGGAGATGGGCCGTTTGGGAGAAGGAAGCATTTGCAGTCCGTTGGGCTTTACTAGCTTGGAGGCATTTTTTGGAAGGAGCGAAACACCCATTTGAAGTGTGGACTGACCATAAGAATCTAGAAGCTTTAAAAACCCCTCGGAAGTTATCCCCTAAACAAGTTAGGTGGGCTCAGTTTTTCAAGTGGTTCAATTTCTCCTTGAAATATATACCGGGGGGAAAAAATTTATGGCGATGCTTTGTCTAGAATGCCTCAAGGGAAGCCCGGAGCGCCGCCAGGTCGCCTCCTCCAAGCAGCCTGCCCACCTACTAGGCTTCCCTCCGCCGCACGGCTTGGGGCCAGGCGCGAGCGCCCGCGAGTTAAAAGGAAGTCAAAAGGGATTCCAGGCTTAAACTTTGCACAGGCAAAGTTTGCAGGCAGGAGCATCTTCCCGCCGAGGAAAGGGAAGGGTTCCGCCTGGTGGGCGGTTGGACGGGCTGCTTGGAGGAGGTGACCCAGCAGCGCTCTGGATTTCCCCTCCACCGCGCTGTGCAAAGTTTAAGCCTGGAAGCCCTTTCGGCTTCCTTTTAACTCGCGGGCGTTTGCGCCTGGCCCCGAGCCGCGCGGTGGAGGGAAGCCTGGAGCGCTGCTGGGTCGCCTCCTCCAAGCAGCCTGCCCACCTGCTAGGCTTCCTCCACAGTGTGGCTCGGGGTCAGGCGCGAGCGCCCGCAAGTTAAAAGGAAGCCAAAAGGGATTCCAGGCTTAAACTTTGCACAGTGCGGTGAAGGGGAAACCCGGAGCGCCACCGGGTCGCCTCCTCCAAGCAGCCCACCCACCCGCTAGGCTTCCCTCCGCTGCGCAGCTCGGGGCCAGGCGCGAGCACCCGCGAGTTAAAAGGAAGCTGAAAGGGCTTCCAGGCTTAAACTTTGCACAGGCAAAGTTTACAGGCAGGAGCGTCTTCCTGCCGAGGAAAGGAAAGGGTTCCGCCCTGTAAGCGGTTGGACGGGCTGCTTGGAGGAGGCAACCCAGCGGCGCTCTGGGTTTCCCCTCCGCTGCACTGTGCAAAGCTTAAGCCTGGAAGCTTTCCGGCTTCCTTTTAACTCGCGGGTGCTCGCGCCTGGCCCCGAGCCGCGCGGTGAAGTGAAGCCCGGAGTGCCGCTGGATTGCCTCGTCCAAGCAGCCTGCCCACCGGGCAGAACCCTTCCCACTCATTCCTTGGGTGTCTGCCTCGTTCCTCTCTCAGTCGCTCTCTCGCTCCTCCACCAGCCCAGAAAAGAAAGAGAAATAGAGGCGAATAGTTATTATTCTCAGCCGAAACAACCAGAACCGAAGGCAGTCAGGCAGAACGGAGCACTGGATTGAACCGTGGGCGGCTGTGTGGGGGTGAACGGGCGCTTTGGAGGAGCTGTGCTGACAGGAAGCCACCCTGCCGGCTTCTTTGAAGCAGTTTCTTCCTGGGCTGATGGAGGAGCGAGAGAGCGACTCAGAGAGGAACGAGGCAGACACCCGAGGGATGAGCGGGAAGGGTTCTGCCTGGCGGGTGGGCTGCTTGGAGGAGGCGACCCGGCGGCACTCCGGGTTTCCCCTCCACCGTGCGGCTTGGGGCCAGGCGCAAGTGCCTGAGAGGAAAAAGCAAGCTGCAAGTTGCTGGGAAGCTGCTCGGTGCTGGAAGCCGCTGTTGTGGTGAGCGGCTCGTCGGGCACGTTCACGAGGAGGAGGGCTTTTAAAGTGCTGCCCGAGCAGGACCGCCGAGCCAGGAAATGGGGCACCAAGGCAGGGCAAGGCTCCACCAGCAGCGGCCGAGCTTTAGGTGGGCTTGGATGCCCCTGAGCGCGGTTTGCTGTTTGTTTTCTCCTGGGACTCGCGTTTGGAAAGCAGTAGTAGTAGCAGCCGCGGTGTTATATATATTATATATATATATATATATATATATATATATATATATATATATATATATATATATATATATGTGTGTGTGTGTGTGTGTGTGTGTGTTGTGTGTGTGTGTATGTTTTCTTAAGTTTTCGCGGGTACTTACATGTCTGGCATTCAGCTTTGTTCGGGTATTTTCCCACGTGGTGCTTTTAAAGTTGTAGCAACGTTTCAGCAGAATCTCATCTGCCATCATCAGGCTTCTGTATGGTGTTTGTCTGTGAGTTAGACTTTTACAGTGGTTTCAGATTTAAATTTGGGGCAGCCTATTGCTGTGTCAGAATGGTTTTTTCTTCCTCCTGATTGGTTGAGAGTCTTGGTCTGTGTTTATTGGTCTTGGAGTTTGCTGCGTTCTGCTACTAATATCTTCTGTCTGGTTTTTTTTGGGGGGGGGGCTCTTTTTGTATCTTGATTGGCTGGCAACATTGTGTTACTTTATTGGAGGCCTTTAGTGCAGCTTGGCTTCGGGTAAATGGACGGCTATCATTAGTTAGGAAGCTGGGTTTCATCTGGGTGCCTGGTTGGGGTGTGTTTGAGCTGGAGGTATCAGGGGGGATCTGTTTGTGCCCAGGTGTTTGCCTGGCTTGTGGTGTGGAGATTTTTTTGTTTGTGAGTGCAGGCTTCCAAATGATTGACAGCCTGGTGGAATCATCTCTTTTGTTCATGCTTTCTGGTCTTTTTTCAATCTCTATGGCTTCTCTGATGATTCTGTGGCTGGGATTTTCCATGGTGGCTAGGGTTTTGGTGCCATTGAAGTTGATGTTATGACCTGTGGCTTCCATGTGTTGGACGAGTGAGGAAGTGTGTTCCAGCTTTTTGACTGCATTTTTGTGTTCATCCAGGCGGGTGTTTATTCTTCTATTGGTCTGTCCAATATATGTGGCCGGGCATGATGCACAGGGGACTTCATATATGCCTTGGTTTTCCAGGGCAGGACAAATCACGAATGTGTCATCGATATATCTGAACCATAGTTTGGGTTTGAGTATGGCATTAGCCAGGGCTCTGGATTCGAATTCTTCCATGAACAGGTTTGCAATGACAGGTGACAGTGGTGATCCCATGGGGGCTCCTTCAATTTGTTTGCAAACCTGTTCATGGAAGAACACCCTGACTAAAATATTGACAGCCAATGGCTTCCACAAAAGCAAAATCACCAAATTGATCCACAAAAACACACTGAGACATAATAGAGACCCAGAAGATGAACAGACCTATGGAACAGCTGTCCTGCCCTACATAAGAGGCACTACAGACAAAATTAGTAAGATTCTATACAGACACCACATCAAGACTGCCTTCAAAACAGACAGAAAAATAGCAGCCATCCTCAGGAACCCCAAAGACAAAATTGACCTGGAAAACCAAGGCATATATGAAGTCTCCTGTGCATCATGCCCGGCCACATACATTGGACAGACCAATAGAAGAATAAGCACCCGCCTGGATGAACACAAAAATGCAGTCAAAAAGCTGGAACACACTTCCTCACTCATCCAACACATGGAAGCCACAGGTCATAACATCAACTTCAATGGCACCAAAATCCTAGCCACCACAGAAAATCCCAGCCACAGAATCATCAGAGAAGCCATAGAGATTGAAAAAAGACCAGAAAGCATGAACAGAAGAGATGATTCCACCAGGCTGTCAATCATTTGGAAGCCTGCACTCACAAACAAAAAAATCTCCACACCACAAGCCAGGCAAACACCTGGGCACAAACAGATTCCCCCTGATACCTCCAGCTCAAACACACCCCAACCAGGCACCCAGATGAAACCCAGCTTCCTAACTAATGATAGCCGTCCATTTACCCGAAGCCAAGCTGCACTAAAGGCCTCCAATAAAGTAACACAATGTTGCCAGCCAATCAAGATACAAAAAGAGGCCCCCCCCAAAAAAAAACCAGACAGAAGATATTAGTAGCAGAACGCAGCAAACTCCAAGACCAATAAACACAGACCAAGACTCTCAACCAATCAGGAGGAAGAAAAAACCATTCTGACACAGCAATAGGCTGCCCAAAATTTAAATCTGAAACCACTGTAAAAGTCTGACTCACAGACAAACACCATACAGAAGCCTGATGATGGCAGATGAGATTCTGCTGAAACGTTGCTACAACTTTAAAAGCACCACTATTATGACGTGGGAAAATACCCGAACAAAGCTGAATGCCAGACATGTAAGTACCCGCGAAAACTTAGTTGTAGCAACGTTTCAGCAGAATCTCATCTGCCATCATTTTTGAAGGCAGTCTTGATCTCATCTCATCTGTTTTGAAGGCAGTCTTGATGTGGTGTCTGTATAGAACCTTACTAATTTTGTCTGTAGTGCCTCTTATGTAGGGCAGGACAGCTGTTCCATAGGTCTGTTCATCTTCTGGGTCTCTATTATGTCTCAGTGTGTTTTTGTGGATCAAGTTGGTGATTTTGCTTTTGTGGAAGCCGTTGGCTGTCAATATTTTAATCAGGGTGCATAGTTCAGTCTTAATGTGTGTCTTGTCTGCCAGGCGTTTGGTTCTAGTAATTAGTGTTTTAGCCACAGAGTTTATATGTGCTGGGTGGTGGTGGGATTGGGCATTGAGGTAGCGGTTGGTGTGTGTTTTCTTCTGGTATATGGTGTGTCCTAGTGTGCCATCTGTTTTCTTGTAGATTAGTACATCTAGGAATGGTAGTTGTTTGTTTGTTTCTGTTTCCATGGTGAACTTGATTTTGGGGTGTGCGCTGTTTAGGTGTGTTAGGAAGCTGTTTAGGTTTTCTTGTCCATGGGGCCAAATCACAAATGTGTCATCTATATATCTTAACCATAGTTTGGGTTTGAGTATGGCATTAGCCAGGGCTCTGGATTCGAATTCTTCCATGAACAGGTTTGCAATGACAGGTGACAGTGGTGATCCCATGGGG
>CM066329.1:122917344-123332344 GCA_033807585.1 Hydrophis major
GCAACCAATGGACTTTTTACTTGGAGGTAATTTGGCATTTTCATAAACTTTCATTTCTTTTAATGAATTTAATTCTTTCTCCATTGCTCTATGCCAATTTTCCTGTTCCTTTGCAGGATACATCCTAAGTTCTTCAACAGTAGTTGGAACTTTACTAACTTGGCAAACTATACTTGCTTGATACCTGTCAGGTGGTCTGGTTACACGTAAAGTACGTCTAGGTATTACAGGACTTACAGGTGGACTTTCATGTTCTACCTGTTCCTGATTATCTATTTCTTCCTGTTCTGGTATTTCTTCCTGTTCTGGTCCTATACGCTCTTCCTGTACTTCCTCTTTAATTGTACTCTTCTTATTACTGATTTTTTTCTTTTGGTCTTTTGTAGGTTTCTATAATTACTTCCTTACTTGAATCTTGTTCCAGTTTTTCCCATCCTACATGTTCTAGGAATTTGGCACGAGCACTACAGTAAACTCTAGATGTACCTTTTTCCCAGAATCTGTATGATTTGTGATTAGATTCATAACCTACAAAGAATAACTTTTTAGCCCTATGTTGCCCCTTATTTCTCAGTTGTGTAGGAATATGCACCCATGCTGGTGCTCCAAATGTGTGCATGTAGCTTAGGTCAGGTTTTCTACCATGCCACCGTGTAAATGGTAATTCACCTGTTGTTTATTTAACAACATTATTCAATATATGATTACCACATATTATTGCTTCTCCCCACAAAGTTTCAGGTAATCCTGAATCTGACAGCATAGTACGAGCCATTGCTTGAATTGTTTGGCCTCGTCTTTCTATAAAGGCATTATGTTGTGGCCTATATGGTGCAGACTTTTTATGTTCAGTACCTGCCATCTTCAGTTTATTTTTGGAATCTATTGTTTATAAATTCCATACCATTATCAGTGATAAGAGTTACTAACTTCCTTTTAATTTTTCTTTCTGCGAATTTAAGCCAATTAAAGAAATTTTGATATGTTTCCGTTTTGCTTTTCATTAGATAATAGAAACCATATCTGGAATAATGGTCCATTATACTTAGTATATAACGAGCACCTCCCACACTTGGTTTTTTAGGACCTATAACATCAGCAAATATGACCTCTAGAGGCTCCTTTGTTTTAAATCCATTAACTCTATTTGCTGGCATTTGTTTGCTTTTTTCCTGACTGCATGCATTGCAGTGCAAATACTTACGGCAAGGCTTCAGTTTTATACCCTTAGATAGTTCTACTGTTTGTTTAAGCATTTTAAAATTTATATGCCCCAAACGTCTGTGTAACAAATGTATGCATTCATCATGAGGTTTAACATTATTATAAACTGTATTAGCCACCTCTGAATGATTATCATTTAACACATACAATTCACCTCTTAAAGTTGCAGTCACTTTTTTACCTTCTTTTTCAATTATGCAATTGTCTCCCCTAAAGGTAATTACGTAACCTAGTTTAACCAAAACTCTAACCGAAAGCAAATTAAACTTAAGTTGTGGTACATATAACATTTTTACATTTTCTCTTATGCAAGAACAATATGATATACCTTGACCTTTAGCTTTCAGTTTCCATCCATTAGCTAATGATATCTGTTGTGAACTCATGGACATCTTAATAAATCTTTTCTTATCTTTCGTTATGCAGTGTGATGCTCCACTATCTACAACCCATAAATTACTATTCACAGTTTCGTTGCTATACATGGCTAACTCTATGCACTTTTTATCCTTTTGATGCCTTTTATCTTTCTGGCTGGCATTTTGGCTTTTTACTTTCTTGCAGAATCTTGCCAAATGTCCTTTTCCTCCACAATTAAAACATTTTCTAATTGTATAGGCTGACGAAGATATTTTCTCTTCTTCACATTGTGGTTGTTCCCTTCTGAGTTGATCCCTTTCAAGCCTTCTCCTGGCTTCTTCAATTAATCTGCCAGTAATGTCAGTTAATGTGAGGTTATCTTTTGGCAGAACCTCAAGTGAAGTTATGTAGTCATCATAGCTTTTATCTAAAGAAGATAAAAGTATATAAACTTGGTGTAGTTCTGTGAAGATAAGTTCTTTTTCATGCAGTTCCTGAAAAATTCTCTTCATTATGTTTATATGACTCAGCATATCTCCATTCTTTTGAAGATGTGTTCTGAACAGCTTCTGTGTAAGATTTATATGTGCTCCTACATTGTCTCGAACATAAATCTTCTTTAAATTCTCCCAACATTTGGCAGCTGTTTCTTCTCCTTGAATATGTACAAGCTGCTCATCACAGAGTGTCAGTCCTATTATACAGAGAGCTTGCTCATTCTTCAGTTGATATTCTTGTATTTAATGGGCATCATCCTCATCTTCCGGATCCCATGCATCTACTTCTGGTGGGTTTTGAATTATACTCCACAAGCCTTCTCTGCGTAGAAGTAGGCTACATTTCATAGACCATGAAACATAGTTTGTTCCATCCAGCTTGGATATTAGAGACAAACTTTGTAAATTGACTTGTGCCATCTTTATCTAGATATTAAACTATAATTAATAAAACACAGCTGTCTGTTTACAGTATTGTGTAACTACACAAACTCTCACTTTAATCTAAGCCTGTTATATCCTGGTTAGTCTGACTGTGCACCTGGGCCCATAACCAGTGTTAGGGATACACACCCTAGCAGAACGTGCAACAGCAGTCTAGCAGGCAGGCAAATGATTTGAGATAAATGTTGTTGTAGTTTACACTCAGTAAGACAGATACACTGTGCCAGTTAAATAGTTTTTTAGTCCAGCAAGAGTTATAGCATAGTCAAAACAGTCCATATGTTATAGACTAGTTCAGTCCATCCAGGGATTAATCAGTTGCAAAGTCCAGTGTCGAAAAATAGAGATCAGTAAACTCACAAATAATCAGTCCAGCAATATATCTCTTTTGCAGTCAGAGATATGAAGAAAATCAAACCCCTTTTCTTCATTTCAGCAACAGCAGGGAAAACACGCAGTTATCACCATCAATCCAACATTGTCAGCTACTACACATAAAAGCCAGTAAACAGTGAGCTCTCTTGCTCCCTCTTATGGTGATTTTACAACCGCACCCAAAATACATGTTTTGCAGTTAAAGTGATACATACACTTAAACTCACTAACATAGTTTATTTATTAATTTTACCCAAACTAAGTTAGGTAACCAATGTTATCCCTAACAGGATGGGATTCAAAATTTTTAACAACCGGTTCTGTGGGCATGGCTTAGGTGGTGGGCATGGCTTGGTGGTCATGTTATTTGCTGGGTGTGGCCAACTCAATATCACTCACATTGAGGCATGCATCACCTCGCCTGGCCTCTCATGATTGTGGAGATGCTGCAACAGACATAAGTGTGAAAAATGTTCATAAGTCACTTTTTTCAGTGCCATTGTAACTTTAAATGGTCACTCTACAAAAGCAAAGTACCAGCAAAGGAGGGAAAAAATCTCCAGAGATGTTCCTGAGACTGGAAGTCTAGTCCTGCCAAGAATGTAATAAGGGTTAACGGAAAGGCAGTTCCTGTAAGCAACACCAGAATGTTTCCTTCCTGCCTTCCTTACAGGATTAGGCGAGTAATTTCTTCTAACAACCAGTACTCCGAACTGCTTAGAATGTTAACAACTGTTTCTACTGATTAGGTCCGAACTGGTAGAATCCCACCCCTGTTTGCATCACATTACAAGGATAATTAAGGAGCAACAACAACAACAAGTATAGTAATGCTAGAAATAGTGCAAGATCTTTAACACAATACTCATGTTTCTGATTTACACAGATACAAAGAAAAGATTGAGAAAGCCACATGAGTAGTCCTTATTTAGCAACTTGTTTGCAGTTATGACTGTAATGTACAAGTAACTTTATGACCAATCCTTTCACTTATGACCTTTGCAGGTCCATAAAGGAAAGGAAAGCTGAAGTAAGATATTAAATACAGTTGTGAATTCACTTAACAATAATTTCACTTAATGACTGAGTTGGCACTCTCAATTGTGATCACTGAATGAGGTCTACCTCTTTGTTCAGAAGGAGGTTGCCAGAGTTGCCACCCCACTTTGCCTATCCCTGGTTATGTCCCTTCATATCTTTACCTCATAATCCACAGGTTGCTTCAGTGTCACGTTGCCCGTTCTTCTATCAAGTGAGAAGTAGTAAGCATTTTCACCCTCAATGCTATAGTATAATGTATCATTTTCATCATCCTTTGCCACTAACCGAAAAACCAAGGTGCCTGCAGTGAAAAATGAGGGCCAGAAGCAAAGAAGGTGAGAGAAAAGAACCAGAGAGATACCTGGTTTTTAAACAAATCCTTATGGCAACATATTTCTCCCCTACTTCCAGTCATCTTCCTAAAGCCACACCTTTGGAAGAAACCTGAATGATTTCTGGATTACTATTTTATTTTATTTATTTAAGTAATGTAGCCACCCATCTCATAAAATAGTGATTCTAGTTGGTGTACAGCAAAACTAAAACAATAGTTAAAACCATTATCATTAAATTATTTTTTTAAAATATTAAAAACTATAAAAACAGAACCAAAATAACAAATAATAGATGTAGGGATATTAATAATAACAAAGCCATCTCATTACTGCACCCATCCCCTGGAGTGTCCAGGTCCTCTGGCATAACCAGGTCTGGATAGATTTTGGAAGCCACTCACTATGTCCTCTTACCATAATCCTTTTAACATGTCCTCACTATGCATAGGATTATAGCTCCTCTATCATCACAACCACTGGCTGAAATGACGGGAGTCGCTATCTGTCTCAGTTATAGGTCTTAGCCAAGGAAGGCTATGAAAAATACCATTGACAAATACTGGCTTTCATTTTGTTGCATTCCAAACAAAGCTTTCTCTGTCACTAACCTATAGGTGTGTCCTCTGGCAACATAAAGGTAGTGTTCATGATGAACTGTGGGGCAGTGTTCGCGGATGCTGTATGAAAGACAGTCAGCTGAAATTATGATATCACAAGCAAAAGACAATCCCCACCCACTCATACCATGCAATATTCTAATTCTTCCTTCATCTGAATTTCCTCATAATATCCCCTGCCATAATTCTTAATATGTTTCAACACTCAACGGACTAAAATGTAGTGGACTTAATGATACCCTTAATAGGATGTCCAGAACATTCATGGTCTAGTTTAGCAAGTAAGACCCTGGAAAATTTGTAGATCCAACAACCTCCCTTTACTTCCTCAGAGAGAAGATGAATACCAAGAGCCTTCCTGATTTATTTTATGATTACTTCAATGCAAACCGTACTGATTGCAATATACAGAATTGTAGTGCTTGTTGTAATTCTCATTTGAAGATGTTCTTCCATGCCGTGCCAAGCCTCAGTAATGTCTCAGCAGACATGAACTGCCATAGAAGTGGGGGAGGAATTTTTCCATAGAAAACCTTACCTAATGTCAGAAATGGAGAGAAAACTACCCATGAAAGCCAGAGCATTCTGTTGAGATGAGGAGATCTGCAAATACAACAGAAAGGAAGGATTAACTATCTTGAATATAAAACTCATAAAGCTCATCCTGCCCAGGGCCTGGTTGTTTGTAAGATCACATTTGTTGCTGAGAATGGCTGTCCTTGGAAAGCAGGAATTGTGTTCCTTTAAAAAATTTATCACAATGAAAAGGCAACAGAGAATTGTGTGCAATGTAGATTTACTCATATGCCATGTTTTATGTCTTTATTATCCCTCTGAAGTACTATATAAAATACATATGTTTTCTGGGTGTAGTGGCTAAATAAATGCTAAATTGCATTAGCAACAAAAACTTCTATCTTACAAGCATGGGAGTTTATGTTTATGACAGAATGGCAATATGCCCTCTTATCAAACTGCCCAACATAACCAGAAAATATGTATGACATAAGGAGTATATTGTGCAAGCCAAAGAGAGAAGACTAATTTACAAACTTATCCATATAGACCCAGAAGAAATGGGATGATAAAGGGAAAAACTCAATGTAAAAATAGAACATAGAGAGAGGAAATTTTGTTTGTTGCAATATATTCAAGAAATAACTTCCAGAAAAATAGAGCATTAATGAAATACTTCTGAAGCAGTGGAAATTTGGTTGCTTCCTTAATCCAATCTTTAAGTAAGGTAACCTAGCACAAAAACTGATTGAGCTTCTGCATCTTTTAGCTGGGTACAAGAGAGGAAAACACAGAACATTTTGCTAGGCAAGCCTATTTGTTGAAATGTCAGTATATTTCATTAAGGGACAAAAGGGCAGGAATTCAGGCTTTTCTTGCATCTGGCCATCCTTGTCAAACATGTCAGCCCACACTTTTCCCAGTTAAGAAATTAACTAATGCTTTAATGTCCTGCATTCTGAAAGATACAATTTTGCAGAACTGGAGCAAAACAAACAGAGATCTGGCATGGTCACATACAGTTGGTGTTGGCGCTGGTGCTGATAGGATCTTCTCAAACTATTGATGAATCTACATCCCTTGTCAAACTAAGCAACTCCTAAGCAGAAGGATGCAAGGTCAGTATTCCAGCTAGGCATGGACTCTGGCCTGCTATAAAACTATTATGGACATTTATTTATAGTAACATAGAAAAGGCTGACTTGGCCTGCTAGGTGGAGATGCTAACTGTGATCTGTGGTGGAATCTATTTCCTTTTGCGGCTAACTAACGAACTTGAGGGGGGAAGTGCAAAATTTGACTTGTGGTGTAAAAGATTCAAAGGAGAAGTACACCTCTAGAATCTGTGAGACAGTTCCTCAACCAAGAATAACAATCCTACACACTATTTTACACCCCATCTTTCTAAAAAAAAACCCAACAACATGCCATTTCTCATTATTTTTAATTAAAACCTTATTGTTAAATAAAAGCAAGCAAACTTTAAATATGGATTAGGAATGGTAATGGTTTGAGACTGGGTACAATAAGTTAGTGTTAATTTATGTCTATTATTATAGCAGCCATAGGAAAACATTGTATTTCTCACAATATACTAAAGTGAGAAATCAATAAGTAAATGGAAACAAAAGAGTTAGTCATGTACACTTCAAAATAGTTAATAAAACAGAATGGGAAATTCATTTTTTAAAAAAAATAATTAACTTGCGATATTATAACTATTCCCTGCAAAGAAATGGTGAAATCTAAATTCACAAAAATAGGGTTTGAACCTGTAACAACAACTAGAATGACAGTCTGGTTTGCAGCACTTCGGCGGCAGGCAGGAATCCGTGATCGGGGCTAAGCCACCTCGTAGAGGTGGTGAAGATAGGGGAGACCTGGCAGGATTGAGGGAAGCTGCATCTTTCCTCCTCAGCTGGCTAAACTCCCTTTTCCAAAGGCGGCAAGAGCAGTGGTCAGAAATGGCCACCTCAAAGAAGCACTCAGCCGGAAAAGAAAGTGCAGGAGGAAGTTAAGAAGTGAAAGTTTTTGGCTGACCGGGACAAAAAATAACAACTAAGGTACCCTGGAATTTAATTTTTGCAAAAGATACATCGCTCCCAAAGAAGAGTAGGAAGCAGCGAACGAAAGGGAAAAGGGAAAGGGTTTTTTTTTTTTTTCACTCTCCTTCCCCACGCTGATAATGAGAAGATCTGAATAAAGAAATTGGAAAAATCCATTTTGGCACTAACAGGTAATTAGGCTGGAAATTTAATTAAATGCCAAAGGGACAATAAAGATTTCTGAACATTAAAAAAGTTTTTTGTTGTTGTTGTAAGTGGGAAGGCAGAGGAAAAGAATAAGAGCAGGACTTGGAAGGAGGAGACTGCTTGGAATTTAAAAGAACTTAAAGTTAAATCTTAACAAGACTTCTATAGGATACATTTTAACTGGAATTTTGCAACTAAATAGTAACCCCAAGAAGAGAAAGTGAAAAAAGAAGAAATTGTTAACAGAAACAGCTTGTGTGTATTTGGATTGTTTGGTGACTTTGGGATTTTTGGAAATCATATTTGATTGATTGATTAAAAATAATTGGCTGGTTGCTTAAAAAAAACATTCTACAATAGCATTACTTCTGGATGGACTGGATGAACTGGATGAACTGAAAATTGAATTTAAAAAATATAAAGAAGAGGAACAAGAAGGGGAGGGCTCTTTTGGCTCTACTTTTCAATTTTTAGAAATGGCGATTGGTGTTTACAAGAAACAGCAAGAAAGGAATGTGCAACAAGAAGATTGGGATAAAGAAGAAGCCATTTTTAATGAACAAGTAATTCTATTTGGGGAAGAAGGGGGAAAAGAGAATGGAGAATTTAAGACCTAAAAAAACAGCCAAAAAAGAGGAAAATAATGTGAAAAGGGGATATAATGTTGGAAAACAACAGAAAGGGGGAATACAGAAGAGGGAAATTGAGGTGGAGAGACAGGGGGGCAAAAGGGGGGGAGAGAAGAAGAAGAAGAAAGGGAAGAGAAGTTACAAAGAGCTGGAGCAAGATGTAAAGAAACAGGATTTATTCAGAGGTAATGGGTGAACATTTAACTGAAAAAGGGATTCTGTAAAGGTACATAAGATTGTATTGTTATATTTGTAATAGAAATAATGTTAGAAAATTGGAAACAACATATGATTAAAAAGAGGAATAAAATAGTCTGTGTAATTTAGTGAAATTTTTGTGAACAAAATAAATGAAATGAAATAAATGAGAGGATTGAATTAGGAAGGAATGGGAACATTCTAACTACTCAATGTTTTATAAAATATAAGCGAAGTGGGAGGAAAGTAATTATGGAAAGTTTATAAGTGTTCCCATAGAAGTAGGATACTTATTTGAAAAATAATGTGTAAAATGTTCAAGATTTAAATGAATATTAATATTAATGATAGAATTGAATTGGTATGGATTGTTGTTTTAATTATGTTATATATTTACAATCTTTTCTTTTTTTAAAATACATTGTATAATTTTAAAATGTACCAAACAGAATCTGAACGGAAATTATGTATTACATTAAGTGTTATAATTTTAGGGGAAAGATATAAAGGCGTCATACTCCAATTAGTGATCACAGGAGAAATTTTGCTTAATGAGAAAAGATAATAGACAGCTGAAACAGAACAGACAAAGAATATAAGCATGCTGATTTAAATTGAGATGGTGTAAATAAAATAAAATTAAGAAAGTTGAAAGAGAGGAGAAATTATATAGAAAATGTAGAATGATAATAAGATATGGAATGGAATATAAAAATGAGCATGAACTTGAATTTGTGTCTGCACGAAGAGATGTAACCCAGGATCAGGCTGCTTTCAAAAAAGATGTTTTTTGTTTTTATGTTCTATGTTTTGTATGTTTATGTTTGTTTTTAAAAATCAATAAAATTTTCAAAAAAAAACACCACACAACTAGAATGACAGATTAACATATGCTAGTTTGTGTCAGCTCCGCCAGGTAGATCAGACAGGAAATCACCTCCACAAGAAAACGAATTGAAAGTATCTGCAATAACAGAGTGTTCTGAGTCTGATTGTGCTGGACTTCCTCTTCCTTATACTTCAGTGAATTAGGGAGGCATCTGTCTGTGTTGCGTCCAAACGTTTTCTTATTCTGAATTTTAAAAATATTTTAGCCCCTTTTGCCTATGCAAAGGATCCTGCATATTTCTGCCAAGATCATCTTCCTTATTTTCCACAGTGTGGGAGGCTGCTTGGGAAAATTGGAGAGTTTCAGATCCAAGAAATCTACAATTCTGCTCTGAAACCATCCCTGGCGTGTTTCTTTCCTGGAAGAGACCTCCAAATATTTTTTTGCTTTCTCTATACTCAGACAAACTGAAGGATTGTTTGGCTCCTAGGAAGATAATATGAAGGCTGAAGGATTAATTTACCTAGGGACCATAAATCAAACAATAATCAATTGAATCAGAACAAATCCAAGCATCAAAACAATAATAGTAATATACAAACAGGAACAGAAAGCAGATGCTATAAGAATGCCATTAGGACAGGCTAAGAGTCTTTTCTAGTCTAGTACTATTTTCATTTGGGATCAATTTCCCTAAGAATAAATGGAAGATGATATAAATGTCACTTCTTATTGTTTTTCTTCAACATCCATTGATCATGGGATAATATGAGAATTGATACACACTATAAATGAGGACTACGTAGATGAAGCACAAAAGACTTGTAACTAACCGACACACTGTATATAACTGGAAGATGGTTTTATGTTTTATGTTTTGTTTGTATATGTTTATTTAAAAATAAAAATTCTTAATTAAAAAAACATCCCTTGATCATGGATATACTACCTCAGATCAAGGCAGCTTCATTTGTCCACAGGGTTATCTTCTACAAATAAGCTTCAGTATTTTAAAACAATCGCTTAAACTGTAGCCATCATATTTTGTGTTACATAACAAATTATTGATTATAGAAAATACTGAATTTACCCAAAGTGAATTCCAATAAAGTACATAATTATTAAAATACATAAATATCAAATAAGGTGGGATGTGGGGGGTGGAGAAAAGAGGTACAACCTGGCACCTTCTATACCTGTGCTGGATAATATACTCTCAGTCATAAAAATACTAGCTATTCTGTTGAAAAAGATACAGAATTAGGGAAAGGTGGCATACACACCATCCATTGATCCTGAAGGATTTTGCAAGTTAGCACTTGCCCTTTATGCAGAGTGTTTTCCTTAGAGGTGTGAGGAGCCATGGTCCCCTTCATGTTGTAGTAGGGCTGTCTAGGGTCATTCTCATCCAACTTTCCCTAAGCACAGCTCTGAGGGATAACCAACAGCTCTCAAGTCTTACCTTGAATTGTGCAGGCTCATGGGGTATTTCCCGGTTCTGTTGCGGGTGATGGAGGTCTGAGTGCTTTATGCAGACTTTGGCTCCTGTTATAAATTAGCTGATCAATCATTAACTGAAATGAGTAGATAGAAAAATTCAAATCTCCTTCCTTGAAAAACCTTCCTTTTCAGAATTTGTCAGT
The DNA here is from genome assembly GCA_033807585.1 of Hydrophis major. Taxonomy (NCBI): domain Eukaryota; kingdom Metazoa; phylum Chordata; class Lepidosauria; order Squamata; family Elapidae; genus Hydrophis; species Hydrophis major. The sequence continues at coordinate 122,928,305 of CM066329.1, forward strand.
GCTGAAGTCTTATTTATGCATTAAATTGTCCTTTATGATTGGGAAGGGAAGCTTGAAACTCCTGAGACTTTACATGACTTCCACCCCTATTCTTGTGGTGGCGATTTCTCTATTTTTACACAATGTATCCTCTGTGTTCTCCTTTCTGGTTAGTCTGACTACCATGAGACACTGAGTGCTCAGTTTCATCTTTTATTGGGACTCTTATTTGGAGTTCAGACCCTGTACCTGGAATTGAACTCATGGACCTCTGCACTTCAGATGACTACGTACAAAGCATTCCTTAAGAGCTATCCAGGTTCTGGCCCTCAGTGGTTGTAGAAGGGATATAGACAAGTGCCATTAGAGTATACACATGGTTACAACTATTCGTTTAGTTACCATTCGAAGTTACAATGGCACTATGACCTATGACTGGTTTTCACACTTACAACTATTGCAGTATCCCCATGGTTACGTGATCAAAATTCAGGTATTTGGCAACTGGTATGCATTTATAACAGTTGAACTGCCCTGGGTTCATGTGATTATAATTTGTAATCTTCCCAGCTGGCTTCTGACAAGCAAATGGGGAAAACCAGATCTACTTAATGACTGCATGTTATACTTAACAGCTACAGTGATTTGATTAATAATTCTGGCAAAAAATTCCTTAGCAATGGAAATGTTTGGCTCAATTGTGGTTATAAGTTGAGGATTACTTATATATGATCCACCTTCCCTTAAGCTCTGAGAGCAGAAAAATAAAGATGTTATATTATGTCATGCCCCCATCGGCTGGGTTTTACATAACTCTCATTAGGCCAGGAGTGGGATGCTATCGGTTCTGTCCAGTTCTAAAGAACCAGTAGCTCTGAAGAGCAGCAGACACCGAATTGGTTCTGTGTTTGTTGCTGCTTGATCCACCTGCCTGCCCGGGCTCTTACTTGTCCTTTATTTCCTGCTTTTTCAACCTCATGTGGCACAGCTGAGGTTGAAAAAGCAGGGAAAAAGTGCCTTTTCAAATGCTACGCACCTGCGCGCAGCGTTTTTCAGCTGTCCGGATGGCACAGCTTAAGGTTTTGCGTGAACTGTAGCCAGCAAACCGGTAGTAACACTGGTTGAATTCCACCCCTGCATTAGGCCCTTTCCTTTCCTTTCCTATCACCCAGAAGTTATTCAGAACCATAGCCAATTTCTATCTCAGGCATTGTTGTGAATGAATAATGCCAAATAAAGTTATCTTGAGCTTGAAGTCAAGTGCAGGGTTCTGGCCCTGCACTTCTGATTGGTTGTTAATGGCAGGATCGGATTGTTCCGTTCAGGAACATCTGATTGGCCATTAACAGGCCATTCTCATTGGTTAACGGAGCTAGCACTCCAGAATTACTATTGGTTGAATAGTTAATAAATTGCCTATATAAGGAAGGCTATAGCAGCCCTCCAGTTTGAGCTGTCACACCATGTAAATAAAGAGTTTGAAGTTCACTGTTTCTACCGGCTCGTCTCCATTATTCGCACCCATGCTCCAGACTTAACACTGGCGACGAGCATGGGATTGGATGACATCTGAGCCAACGACGAATACAACTAAGCACGTGGCTGAAGCGCACAACGGCAGAACCATGTCTGGCGGCGCAGCACCACCCGCTCCGTTCAATCCAGCTCAAGAGGACTGGGAGTCCTACATGGACCATTTCCAAATGTTTTTGGAAACGAATAATCTGAAGGATGCCACAACCAGGAAGAAACGGGCGGTATTCCTAACGCACTGCGGCCCGACGATATTCAAAATGGCTAAGGCATTAGCAAAACTGGCTGAAGTGAAGGCCATGGACTGGGACGTCCTCGAACCGCTACTAAGGGCCCACTACGCACCGACCGCTCCAATGCTCATAAGACGACACGAGTTCTATCAAAGAAACCAGCGGAAAGGAGAAAGCGTTGCCGATTTCGTTGCAGACCTCCGGAACTTGGGAGGCCTTTGTGATTTCACTGACCTAGAGGAGGCTTTGAGAGACCGAGTAGTTCTCGGGTTAGATTCTCTAAACGTACAGAGCAAAATAATGGCAAAGGGCGACATCACCCTTAAAGACACCATAGCTGAAGCTACAGCAGCGGAGGCGACCAAGAAGTCTGCTGCCCAACTATGCCGAAATTGTGCTCCAGCACACCAACCGGCCAGCAAAGTTGCACCTAAGGCAGAAGGGCAGCTGCAGACGACCCAACATGAGGACCTCTCTTCGTCGTCAGACAGCGACGAAGAAGAGGTCCATCGCCTGCAGTCCGATCGGGACCGTTACCTGAAGTCCCAGCAACCGTGCGCTGGCTGCGGTGCCAACCATTACCTCTCTGATTGCAAATTCCGCGACGTGCTCTGCCACGAGTGCGGGAAACAAGGCCACATCGGACGGGTCTGCAGAAGTCTCCTCGGACCCAGCCAGACCGCGAAGGGTACCAATCTCTGCCAATCGACAGGGAATCGCCCTGTAAGGCGAGAACCAGCAAACCACTCCTACAGAAACCGACCCGTGAATCGCCTAACAAGACGGGCCCACCAAACACTCACTATCGGCCATGCCTCTTCAATAGACGCTCAGAAAATTCGGATCAAAATGGACATCGAAAATCAACCTTGCCAAATGGAAGTTGACTCGGGGTCGTCTCTGTCAATGGTCTCCTGGAAGACCCTCAAGCAACTCATCCCCACTATCTGGCGCCAAGACCTTCAATTCCAATGGCTCGTGTTAAAGGACTATCAGGGGAACCGGATTCCAGTCGTAGGATCCAGTAGAGTCCGGGTTGCATTCAAGAACCGCACGGCGTACTTACCCCTGACGGTGATCGACAAGGACCTGCCTAGCCTGTTAGGCCTGCAATGGTTCGCACCACTCGGCATTGAAGTGGCAGGCATTAACCGAATTGGCGGCAGTGACTGGGAAGAGGACCTCGCCCACGAATTCAGGGACGTCTTCGCGGAAAAGCTAGGCGAGTACAAGGGGACCCCGATATCCTTTAGCCTTAATCCAAAGATAGCTCCCATCCGCCTGAAGCCTCATCGAGTCCCGTTCGCTCTAAAGCCAAAAATCGACGAACAGCTTGATAAGTTGATAGCCCAGGGAGTTTTAAAGCCAACTGACCACTCCCCATGGGAAACCCCAATCGTGACACCAATTAAGCCGGATGGCTCCATTAGAATTTGTGGGGACTATCGAGCCACTCTAAACCACGCCCTGCAACAAAATCCATATCCGGTGCCGGTGGTGCAACACCTCCTCCACTCCCTGGGGGGCGGAAAAGTCTTCGCTAAACTAGACTTAGCTCAGGCTTATCAGCAACTGCCGGTTGACGAAAAAACGGCACAGGCACAGACTATCGTAACACACCGAGATGCCTTTAATTGTACGCGGCTCCAATTCGGAGTCAGTGTAGCCCCAGGCATTTTTCAGAGCCTAATGGAGAGACTATTGCAGGGGATCAAAGGCGTTGTCCCCTATTTTGACGATGTGCTCATTGCTGCCCCCACTCCAAAAATTTTACGGGATCATTTAAGACTGGTTTTACAAAAATTCCAAGAAGCAGGCCTGAAAGTGAAGAAAAATAAGTGCAAACTGTGTACAGATCGTGTTGAATTTTTAGGGTACTTAATTGACAGTCAGGGTATTCACCCTACCGATAGCAAATTGAGAGCAATAAAAAATGCTCCCAGACCCCGGAACAAACCTGACCTCCAGGCGTTCTTAGGCCTCATCAATTTCTATAATGTATTCTTGCCGCACAAGGCGACTGTCGCTGAACCTTTACATCGCCTACTAGATAAAAAAGCAATTTGGGTATGGGGTCACAGAGAAGAGCAGGCGTTCCGTAATGTAAAACAACTACTGACTTCTGACGCCGTACTAATGCAGTACAATGAGACCTTGCCGTTAAATATCACATGTGATGCATCACCTTTTGGAGTGGGCGCCATTTTGAGCCATGTATTACCTAATGGTAGCGAAGCCCCTGTTGCTTACTTTTCAAAAATGCTCTCAAAAACCGAGCAAAATTACAGCCAGATCGATAAAGAAGCCCTGACAATTGTATCAGCTGTTAAAAGATTCCATGAGTAGTACGTATACGGCTGGGCTTTCACAATTGTAACTGACCACAAACCATTGCTGGGAATCATCGCTGGGGACAAGCCAACTCCCTACATACTTTCTCCCAGGATGACCCGCTGGTCAGAATTCTTGGCTGCCTACAATTATCAGCTACAATATCGTTCCAGTAAAGCCATTCCCCACACTGGCGCGTTGAGCCGTGCACCGCTCCCTGAAACCATCAACGATCCTGCACCAACGATGACAACGTTGCAGATCGAGACATTCCATACACCGCCATTAACTGCCCGTGACATTGCAAGAGAAACAAAATGCGACCCCATCTTAGCACGAGTCCTCACATGGGTGGAACGCGGATGGCCATTGGACCAAGTACCAGATGACTTTGCACCATTCAAAAGCCGTCAAACAGAATTGTTCTCGCAGAAGGGCTGTATCATCTGGGGCGATAGAGTCATTATCCCAGAACGACTCGAACAGGCACTGCTAAGAACCTTGCACGATGGCCACCCTGACATTGTGCGCATGAAGGGCCTCGAACGAAGCTATGTGTGGTGGCCAGGCATCGACAGACAAATCGAATCGTGGGTTAAAACTTGCCAGAGATGCCAAGAAGTAAGCAACGATCCACCAAAAGCAACCCCAACTGAATGGGAGATGCCGCGGGGACCCTGGTCCCGCATCCATCTGGACTTTGCTGGGCCAACCAAGGCCACACGTTTTGCTAACCGTTGACGCCTACTCGAATTGGCTCGAGATTCACCGAATGAGGAATACGACCACCGAAGCGGTCATCAAAAGACTGGAAAGACTGTTTGCAACCCACGGATTACCAGATGTTCTGATATCCGACAACGGGCCCCAATTTACCGCGCTGTCTTTTGAACAGTATCTGGCTGACCGCGGTATCCGACATGTGCTTACTTCGCCTGCGCACCCTGCGGCCAACGGTATAATGGTCAACGGTTGAATAGTTAGGAAGTTGCCTATAAAAGGAAGGACTCTACAAAAGATAGACTACGACAACATCGACAAGAAAATCAACCGAATCCTTTTCCTACAGCACATCACACCTCACAGTGTCACCAACAAAACTCCCGCCGAACTGCTAATGGGACGAAAGCTCCGCTCCCACCTCGATCGGTTACACCCAGCCTACGAACCGGAAAAGACATTCGGATCCAGCAGCCGATGCCGTACCTTCCAGGTAGGCAATTTAGTATTCGCTAAAAACTTATCAGGTGATCCGCTGTAGGTAGAAGCGACCGTAATCCGCGTAACAGGCCCAAGATCATACCTGACGATAGACTTTGGAAGCGCCACATAGATCAATTACGATTGCGGCTACCGTCACGCAATTCTGAACTCCCTTATGACCAAACTGAGGGGGGGGGGAGATACAGAGGAAAACGAATTGCAACTAGAGGAAAACCTTTTTGAAGGGACTGAAAATGGAACTGAAACACAGGAACAGAAACCAGGGACTGGAGTGAGTTCACCTCAGGGAGTGGCCAGTGATTTTGTTGACGATGGGAACGCGAACTCAGAACCAGAGGCACCCCTACCATTAAACAACGATCTACCTCAACAGAAGTGCAGCCAACCGCCAGGCACTTTGCGAAAATCAAAAAGACTGTTAAAACAACCGTCCTACCTCAAGGACTATGTAACCGCGCCCCGTGGGTAGAAGCCGGGGGAAAGGGGTGTTGTGAATGAATAATGCCAAATAAAGTTATCTTGAGCTTGAAGTCAAGTGCAGGGTTCTGGCCCTGCACTTCTGATTGGCTGTTAATGGCAGGATCGGATTGGTCTGTTCAGGAACATCTGATTGGCCATTAACAGGCCATTCTCATTGGTTAACGGAGCTAGCGCTCCAGAATTACTATTGCTTGAATAGTTAATAAGTTGCCTATATAAGGAAGACTATAGTAGCCCTCCAGTTTGAGCTATCACACCATGTAAATAAAGAGTTTGAAGTTCACTGTTTCTACCGGCTCGTCTCCATTATTCGCACCCATGCTCCAGACTTAACAGGCATAGTTTACAATTTATGGCCCTGCCTCTGCTGAGTGACAGACCAGCCATTAGAGGAATTTGTTTGCTTGGATGCTTTTTGACATCCTGTTTCCAATGGGAAGGAAGGAATGGCAAATCTACCAAGACCAATCACTGTAGAGCAGGAGTGTCAAACTTGTGTCATCACAGCATTGTCACATGACATATCGCAACTTTTTCTCCATTCGCTAAACCAGGTGTGGGCATGGCCAGTGCGTGACGCATCCAGCCGGCATGACGCGAGTTTGACAACCCTGCTATAAGGGGAGAATTATTCAAAAATATGTCTCACTGTCAAGCAAAAGAGGAGGAGGAAAAAGCACATGCACTTTTCACCACCCTAAGTGAGAAGCTTCCAGAAAAACACTTTGGAAGGCAAGACACAGTTAGTCTAATTTCAAGGGTCATTGCAAGGAATCAGTATAGATTCCCCAAGGACTGCAGTCTGTCCATTCCTTATTGTGGGGGTATGGAGAGAAAGAGAAGAGGGTATTAGAAAGTATATCAGATGTTCCAAAACATAAAGAATAAATGGCTTCACCCTCTCTGACCGTCTGCTTAGTGTTTGCTATCTTCACCACTGCTATGGGATGCAGCTTTCAGAAGATTACAGCTGACAAAATGTTGCCTCCCACATACTTGAATTTCTCTGGGTCACCAAGTCTTTTTTCTGCCCATCCCACTTCCCCTCCCTTTCCTTTTATTACACATGAACTCCCAAGCAAAAAGATGAATCACTGGCTTGCGTGGTTATTTCAGCCATAACCACCTAAAATACATCAGAGTATATTTCACAGAATTGCCTTTCCAGATGAAATGCAGCACCTTTTGTCCCCCTCTCAATAGCAATAGCAATAGCAATAGCACTTAGACTTATATACCACTTCTCAGTGCTTTACAATCCTCTCTAAGCACTTTACAGAGTCAGCCTATTGTTCCCAACAATCTAGATCTTCATTTTACCAACCTCAGAAGGATAGAAGATTGAGTCAACCTTGAACCTGGTAAGATTCCAACTGCCAAATTGCAATCAACAGGCAGTCAGCAGAAGTAGCCTGCAGTACTGCATTCTAACCTCTGTACCACCTAGCTTTCTTTAGTCCCCCCTTTGGCAGCTGCACCCTTTCTCTGACTACTATTAATGGACTCCGCCACCCATCCCAAATGATGGCCTTCTCTGCCAGTGCAGCACTTTCACATTTCCTGTTTTTGTCACTTGCTGTCTCCTCCTTTTCCTTCACTGTGCCCTTAAACCCTCATTTAAATTCTTTAATATGATTGTAGAAATTATAGATGGCCTATAAACCATTTTGATTTTTTTAAAAAATCTCTGTTGCCCTTTCCTATAGGTGTGTAGAAAGAGACTGTCAATAACTCTTGTTTTCCTTGTAAGAGGATCAACAGCTTGTACCCAAACACCCTAAAATGTACCCTAAAAATCTCTTGTCACAGCACAGATCAAAGGATGTCAAGGTGACATCTCTACCTGTAGAATTGACTGGGAAAATGACTACCTTAGCCCAGACTCCTGTGTTTCTGCCTCATGGTTCTTCTCAGCCGTTGGCCTTGAACCCTGAGCCTCGCCTAAGCCAAAACTACCAATAAAGTGGCAAGGCAGATTTCTTCAATTTTCTGGTTCATTATGCTTTTGACTACATGCTTGAAGTAACTGACAAGCAAGAGGATTTGTCCTGTTGTGCAGTGGTGGCGGCTGGGGGTAGCACAGCTTCCCCAGTGACCTACTTTCAGGAACAAATGCAGATTGTGCAGTTTCCATTCAGGCATAAATTGAGGGAGGCCTGAGCAAATGAGGGGATGGTGAATGTATCTACCTAGCTTCTAATCACTAATATTCTAGCATGATATTAGCCACACATCAAACAAATAAGATTCCTTAGAAGTTTGGATTTCCTTTTGCAACGCCCCAAGTTTGAAATGAAGAACATTATAGATGACAGAAGATAAGGCACTTTTGAGTGACATGACTATTATACTGCCCTGCTAGTTACTTTAAGATGAGCAAATGCAGTTTGATACTTTACCATGATGAATAAGACAAGGTTTTTTTAAATTTTGATTTGGTTTTGGTTTTAAATACCAAAGGGCTATTTTCTTCCATTTCTTAATCCAAGTGGGAAAGGCTTCAAATTCTTCCAGCTATTGTAGGCCTTCTTTTCCCTGACCACAAAATGTTGGCAGAGCCTAACATTATCTGGAAGATTTTTGTCATAATGGCTAAGCTTGTGTGACACAATTGCCAACCTGTTCGAATGGCATCTTTATTATTTCCTTCTTAGCAGTTTTGTGGTGTTTTTATTTCTTATTCTGTCACTATGGGAAAGAATGTGAGGTGAGAAAGCCATATACTGTTGTTCCTCTTGATGAATCTTTCGTCTTCACCTTTGATGAGGTAGCTCATTGGATGGAAATAAGAAATTGTGCCTACTGTTATCATTCAGGCTTGGAAGATTGACCATTTATTTATTTTGACACATTTCATGCACAGCTAAGCTGTAGCAAAGTTGGGAAGACTGCTCTTTAAAAATCTGCAAACAAAAAAGAAACACCTATGTTTGCTCTGACAAGTTACTAAGGGTGTTAAATCAGTGTTCTTTCCACTGGAAAGGCAGAGGTTTTTTTCAAGATTAAAAGATGAGGATAGCTATTAAGGACATCTTTTAAGTATTCTTAAGGATGAAAAAGGAGACCAAAGCATTTATAAGAGTCAAAGAGTTCCAGAATTCTAGAGCAGCCGAGAGATCCGAAAGCAAAACCAGCGGCCACATTGGTACATAATCAACAAGGTACACCTGACACCTCTATATAGCAACCTGGCTGCCAAAGGCCATGTCTTGTTTTTCATTATTTCTCTGAGGTTGATTAAGTGAGATTCCTGTGTTTGTCCTTTTGCACTGCACATTCCCTTGGAGAGAGTGAAAAATCAGGTGATGAAGTGAAAAACTGTTTTGAAAGTGAGTGAAGTGGGCAAAAGAAGGAGTCCTCAGCAGGGTGAATGGAATGAAAGATAAAAGCTATGATGTGATCTGGGATGCAACTGAAGCTAGGAAGGAGAGTTTTAAACACTTGTACGTGAATGAAAGGGATCTGTCAAGGAATGGAATAGAAAAATATATAAAATGTTAGTATCCATGTAAAAAATGATGATAATAAAGTCTTAAATGTTGGCTGCATGTGTACTGCAATTGGCGAAATATTAAAATGTGATTGTGTTTTGTAAGAGAGAAGGTGCATCATATAACACATACATTTGGTCTAATGATTGAAAAAATGTCAGTATTCCCTTAACTAGGAGAAAAAAAGGATAATAGCAAATACAAAAACTATATGGGAGAAGTTGTTAATTGCCTCAGAAAGTAACAGAGTACAAGAAGTGAAAAGGAAGTACAATGCAGTGCATGTTAGGCAGGTGGTCTGCAGTCCAAATTTTTGCTCTTCAATCGTCATAAGAAATGTTAGAAAACAGGTGTTTTGCATGTTTTTTGATTTAAAGAATATGAGAAAGTGCATAGGATCGAATTAAGGAACATTTGAGTAGTGTTTTTAAATTAGATGAACAGGATATGTTGAAAATAAATCCTGCGCAAGAAATGAAATATTTTGCAAATGATTCAACACAAAGAAGACATTAAAAAGAGCATGTCATTTTTTTTGTGATTATTTAATGTATTTTGTCAATGAATGCATAGAGTGATGTAATGTGATCCAGGCACCATCTTGGATTTCTGCCCATTGCAGCATCCCAAGCTCACATGATTCTACTTTGCCATTTTCTCTCCTGGTACCCCAAAAGCAAAGTCCATTGGGGAAGCCAACAGAAAAGCAGAAGCTGCAATCACTTGAGGTTCCTACTGAACCAGAATTGGCTGGAACAGCTAGTGTTGAGCAGCATGGTTATGTGATGTCATGCTTCACAACTGCATTCCTTGCAATGGAAATACTGGTCCCAATTACTGTTGTTCAGTGATTTATATGATAATTTGTATAACTGGGACACTGTTTACTAAAGACTTGGAAATGGAGAAATTTTGATATGCAAATGCTGGTGGAAAAATCGTGGGTAGTACGTGGATTGATAGAAAGAATATCTATAGAAAAAAAGTGAAAATGCCTATATACTGTAAAAGTATCCTTCAACCTCCTTTATTATATAGAAATAAAAGCTGGAGAAGTATAACAGTAAGTTGAATGCAGTGGGAATGGAAACTTAAGATGTGCATGTGGTAAGAAATAGGCTCAAGAATGAATGGATGCTGAGTTAATGTGGGTGGAATACAAAAGTGAGGGACCAGTATGAAAAAAGTAGGTTGAGGTTATTTGGTCATACAAAGAGAAGGAGCAAGGATTGAATTACAGAACAGATTAAGTATTGATTATGTGCCACCAAGGCTTTTTTGACTCCTAATCATATAGATTTTCTCCATGACCATCTATTCTTAACCTGGTCTTTTAGGTCTTTTCATGGGGCACCATAACTGCTTGTCTTCTTCTGCTTTCTCCTTCCACCTGTCTCAGCATTAGAGCGAGCTAAATCTTCATTTAATGGGTCTGAAGGTAGGATAATTTGAACCAGGTCATTTCTGCTTCTAGTGAAAATTCTGGATTGATTTGTTGAATAATCCTTTTTTTTTTTTAAACTATCCATAATATTCCCAGGTGTCTTCTCTAACATTAAGGTTCAAGTGTCAATACTTTTCCAATCCTGCTTCTTCAAAAATCCAACTTGAGCTTCCAGATAATATCATAGGTAAATAGCTTTGCTTTCACAGTTCTGGTCTTTGTAGGCATAAAAGTATGACATTTGAATACAGGGTAGGTCTTGATTAATACAGATAATGAATCCCACGAAAGGGTAGCATTATTCAAATCTGTACTACAAGCAAGTGATATATCTATGGAAAATATGGTAATTGGTTCCAGCTTGAAATAAATAGGCAATGAAAAATTGTAAACATAAATTTTATACATATATGAACAAAATATTACAGGAAAGGATAAAGGGAATATATATATTCCCTTTAAAAGCATCACTACTATGACTTGGGAAAATACCCGAACAAAGCTGAATGCCAGACATGTAAGTACCCGCGAAAACTTAAGAAAACAAATATCAAACCTCTACGGGGAGGGAATAAACAACCAGATCAAAACCTATGAGAAACTGGAAATTAAAAGAGCAGGAATACTATGTGACCTCCAATTCCTACGCAGCTGCAGAGACAACAATACTACACCAACCTGCTTCAAATTAACATTTCATCAAAGCACAGCAGCCACTAAACATATCCTGAAAAGAACTGAAATGGCTCTACTAAGGAACGAGCTCCACAGTAAGAGATTCCAATTAGATCAGTTAAACAAAGATTTGCTAGCACTACACCTGGAATTGAGCAGCAAAATCCATCCTCTACTTTGGGACAAGATAAAACAACTTACAACTTGGAGAGCTGAATCTGCAAGCATTTACAAACAGGAAAAGCTCTTGAAAAAATTAAAGAAATTAGAACATGACAAGAAAACCCCCAACAACTCACAACAACACCTGAAACAATTACTGTACAATGTTTCCAACAGAGAACTCACCAAAACAGAAACAGAAGTCCTAACCAAAGGATTCAATTATGCTATAGCACCCAAAAAAATCCCCACAGAATCCATCATATGTGCAGTAGAATCCAGCCTAACTAAATTAAATACAGATGAAGCTGATAAAATAAGACACCAAGTTACCAACATCCTATGCACAAGCAAACCACCCAAAAGCAACTTGCAGCAAAATGAAATTAAAGCGCTACAAACCCTGAAAAGAGACAGCAGCATAATCATCCTCCCAGCAGATAAAGGGAATGCCACTGTAGTAATGGACAGAAAAGACTATGAAACTAAATTAACAGACCTACTCCACGACTCCACATACAAACCCATAAACACAGACCCAACCACATATCTGGAAAAATTAACCAAGAAGAAAATTATAACCAGCCACATAAGCAAAGAGATCCAACACACGATCATAACCAGAGAGAAATCTTCGAGATGCCCCAAACTATACGGCCTCCCAAAAATACACAAAGAAGGCATACCTCTCAGACCCATAGTCAGCTCCAGAGGAGCACCACTACAAAACCTAGCTAAACACCTAGCAAAAGAGCTACAGCCCCATGCTGAAACAGCAGCTCCTCATGTACAAAACTCATACCACTTCTTGGAAATGATCAAAGATCTACACGTGGAGCAAGAAGATCTGCTTGTAAGTTTTGATGTGGTTTCACTATTCACTCAAGTCCCGATAAAAGAGACCCTTGAAATCATCAAAAATAAATACCAACCACCTAAACACCTCATGGAACTAACAGAACACTGCTTAACCAACACATATTTCATATACAAAGGACAAAGATACAAACAAATTGAAGGAGCCCCCATGGGATCACCACTGTCACCTTTCATTGCAAACCTGTTCATGGAAGAATTCGAATCCAGAGCCCTGGCCAATGCCATCCTCAAACCCAAACTATGGTTAAGATATATCGATGACACTTTCGTGATTTCGCTTCATGGACAAGAAAACCTAAACAATTTCCTAACATACCTAAACAGCGCACACCCCAAAATCAAGTTCACCATGGAAACCGAAACAAACAAACAACTACCATTCCTAGATGTACTAATCTTCAAAAAAACAGATGGCACACTAGGACACACCATATACCAGAAGAAAACACACACCAACTGCTACCTCAACACCCAATCCCACCACCACCCAGCACAGATAAACTCCGTGGCTAAAACACTAATTACTAGAAGCAAACGCCTGGCAGACAAGACACACATTAAGATTGAACTATGCACCCTGATTAAAATATTGACAGCCAACGGCTTCCACAAAAGCAAAATCACCAACTTGATCCACAAAAACACACTGAGACATAATAGAGACCCAGAAGATGAACAGACCCATGGAACAGCTGTCCTGCCCTACATAAGAGGCACTACAGACAAAATTAGTAAGATTCTATACAGACACCACATCAAGAATGCCTTCAAAACAGACAGAAAAATAGCAGCCATCCTCAGGAACCCCAAAGACAAAATTGACCTGGAAAACCAAGTCATACATGAAGTCCCCTGTGCATCATGCCCGGCCACATACATTGGACAGACCAATAGAAGAATAAGCACCCGCCTGGATGAACACAAAAATGCAGTCAAAAAGCTGGAACACACTTCCTCACTAGTCCAACACATGGAAGCCATAGGTCATAGCATCAACTTCAATGGCACCAAAACCCTAGCCACCATAGAAAATCCCAGCCACAGAATCATCAGAGAAGCCATAGAGATTGAAAAAAGACCAGAAAGCATGAATGGAAGATATGATTCCACCAGGCTGTCAATCATTTGGAAGCCTGCACTCACAAACAAAAAAATCTCCACACCACAAGCCAGGCAAACACCTGGGCACAAACAGATCCCCCCTGATACCTCCAGCTCAAACACACCCCAACCAGGCACCCAGATGAAACCCAGCTTCCTAACTAATGATAGCTGTCCATTCACCCGAAGCCAAGCTGCACTAAAGGCCTCCAATAAAGTAACACAATGTTGCCAGCCAATCAAGATACAAAAAGAGCCAAAAAAACAGACAGAAGATATTAGAAGCAGAACACATCAAACTCCAACACCAATAAACACAGACCAAGACTCTCAACCAATCAGGATGAAGAAAAAACCATTCTGGCACAGCAATTGGCTGCCCCAAATTTAAATCTGAAACCACTGTAAAAGTCTAACTCACAGACGAACACTATACAGAAGCCTGATGATGGCAGATGAGATTCTGCTGAAACGTTGCGACAACTTTAAAAGCACCACTACTATGACGTGGGAAAATACCCGAACAAAGCTGAGTGCCAAATATATATGTATGTGTGTGTGTGTGTGTGTGTGTGTGTGTGTGTGTAATTTCAATTTATGGTTTACAAAGTTACAGTATTGTTATAGAAAGCAAAATAAAATTTAAAACATCTACTGTCATATATTCAGGCATGGGTAGAATGAATGGAGACAGTCTTAGTTGGTGAACTTTCAACTCTTTATTGCATATAGTGACTTCTAACTTGTATAACAACAACTCTGCTTTATATAGGCAATGCTAATGTGAAATAACCAATAGGAGCTTGTGAAACGCTAGCTCCAGTACCAATAAAAGTCCTTCGTTAAGGGCCAATCAGATTCTCAGAACCCGACCAATCTGATCTAGCTGCTTAACACCCAATCAGAAGTGCAGGGCCAGAACCCTGCACTTTACCCCAAGCTTGCCTTTATTCAACTATTTACATACATAACATCTACTATAGATCCAGGCATTCCATCATCTTATTCCATAGCCATAATGTGGCTATGACCACGTTCAGGTTGTTCAATTACATCAATTTTTTGCTCTAATGTAATAATAAGCCTCTTTTTTTTTTAAACTTGTCTGGGTTCAGTTTCAATCTGCTAACTAGGGAAGGCTACAATCTTGTCCAGGCAGGGAGAAATGTGAGAGTTAAGTAGACCTGTTGGAAGGATGGGAAAAGGGAAGCAACCTTGGATTGCTTGTTAACAGGATAATATTCTGCTTCACTACCACTCACAGCCTCCCTCCGCAATCAGCTGCATAGCTGGACCTCTCAGAAAATGTTCACCAAACAGCTTGCTTGAGGAGCTTCACATTAAATCAGGCAAGTTGCCAGATTGGAGAGAGCCAACAGCTGTTTGGCAGGCGGAGGGAAGGGGGGCTGCCATGGTTTTGAGACACTGGACTCGCGGCCTTATCACTCAGCTCTTTGTTTCAACTGATGCATGCTCCTGTTTAATGTGCTCCATAAAGTGGGCCAGATGACCCACCTGTCAGAACTGACCACCTCCCCAAGCCTCCTTCCTGTACCTACATCACTGTTGTAATTGGTGGCAGATGGTTTCTGACTGGCTGGTGACACTCCTAATGAGGGAGGACAGCAAAACCAACAGCTTTGCTTGACCCTGTCCTTCACCTATGAACTCAGGACACCACCATTTGGTGGCAAGCCAAAACAGAGACAATGGGGAAAGCACGTATTATGCCTGTAGTTTCCCCTCAAATCAAGAACGGGTTTGCATTTTTACTCAGCAGCAGAAATAGGCAGGCCCTTGGAGTCTGCTCCATGTACCAGAGGAAGGGGAGAGCTGATTTGCACAATTATCTTGGAGCCCTAAGACTTCT
Organism: Hydrophis major; assembly: GCA_033807585.1. Lineage (NCBI taxonomy): Eukaryota > Metazoa > Chordata > Lepidosauria > Squamata > Elapidae > Hydrophis > Hydrophis major. Next base: position 122,943,707 of record CM066329.1, read on the forward strand.
TGCTTCTTCTGGAGAAGGTAATATAGTTCCTCACCTTGCACCCATTTTTCCACCCGTAGATCATCCTTTCATGAAACAACTGAAAAATTACTGCTAGGAACACCGCTCTTAAAAACCAGTTGGAGGACACCACTAGAATCTTGATTGGAGTGGAGATGTTGAACTACATAAGCATATTTAAGTGAGAGCGATTTCATAATCCTGTTGACTTCTCTCTCCTCAGTTTAAGGATCATATGAAGTGTCTTGTTATAAGCATTGCGGGCTTGTCTGCCTGCTCGAGTTCTCTCTCTTAAGCGCGGGATGTCCAGTCTGGATCCAGCAGAAAATCTATGCCAGTTACGAGTTTGAGAAGTACTTGCTTTTGGCCCATTACTGGCACTATGGTGTGAGGTTCTCTATGCGGCCCAAAAGACCCAACCCAAGCCTTTGGAGCAATACGGTCTTTTGCTTGATCCTCGCACTCTCTCCCTGCTGTAGGTGCAGATGAAGCCAGCTGTGGATGGCCCCACTTCCTCAGCAGGGAGAAGCTGCTCCTGATCTTCTGTGAACTGAGCAGAATGGTCAGCTCCATCAGGGAGTTAGTCAGGGGGAAGGAGATGGGAAATGGAGCTGCAGTGAGGCAGATCTTGGACATCCAAGGAGAACTGAGCCCGTGAGTCTTACCTGGTATAGCAGATGGGATGGGTGTTGATGGAGCAAAGGCTTTGATGCTATCTGTTAGTTAATAAGGCTGTTACACAGAGATGCAGCCTCCAAATAGATTCAGTTGGAGACACCATATTCCTCGTGTACAAAGGGAAGTAGAGTTATATAATGGAATCTATGATTTGATCTGTTGAGTGGCATAAGATATAGATCCCTTAATCTACCTTTATCTAATTTGTCAGTGGGGCATATTTTAAACAGCAAGAAGGCTGAAGGGCCAGCAATGTAAGGTATGAACATCTATTGGCTGTTCATGCAGATGCTGATGGTCTTTGTTGTGTATAGTTAATAAAGTATGAGCTTGAGGTAAAGTGTAGGGTTCTGGCCCTGCACTTCTAATTGGCTGTTAGGCGGCCAGATCGGTGATCAAGATTCTAAACAAACTCTTTGCAACCCACGGATTGCCAGACATCCTGGTCTCCGATAACGGGCCACAGTTTACGGCACTAATGTTTGAGCAGTACCTCGCTGACCGCGGCATCCGCCATGCACTCACCTCGCCTGCGCACCCTGCAACCAATGGCCGAGCTGAACGCATGGTCCAATTTGTTAAAAAGACTTTGCAAAAAGTGAACTATGACAATATCGATGACAAGATCAACCAAATTCTCATTTTGCAACACATAACTCCACATAGCGCCACCGGCAGAACTCCCGCTGAACTACTGATGGGACGAAGACTCCACTCCCACCTCGACCAGTTGCACCCTGCTTACGAACCGGAAAAGCCAATAGGATCCAGTGGCTGCTGTCGCACCTTCCAGGTAGGAGACCTCATTTACGCATGAAATTTATCGGGCGACCCGTTATGGATAGAGGCGACAGTAGTACGAGTGATCAGCCCCAAATCCTACATAGTGAAATGCTGTGACAATAAACTGTGGAAATGGCATATCGACCAATTACGGTCACGACTCACAATGGCCAGTCAACAACTCCCCCATGGCCAAACCGAAGGGGGGGGAGGTATGGAAGAAGATGAAGTTCCAGGGAACCTGCTCGAAGGGAGCGACGAACTTAGTGATACTCAGGAAATGGAGCAGGAAGGAGAATCGTTTGCACCGCAAGAAATTGCACCTGAGCAAGAAGCAGAACCACTGCCAGACAACAATCTACCTCAACAGGATTGCAACCAACCAATCCAACGAAAATCCGAAAGACTTAAAAGACAACCGTCCTATCTAAAGGACTATATAACTACACCGTAATTAAGAAGCCAGGGGGAAGGGGTGTTGTGTATGTACCATAGTTAATAAAGTATGAGCTTGAGGTAAAGTGCAGGGTTCTGGCCATGCACTTCTAATTGGCTGTTAGGCGGCCAGATCGGATTGGTTAGTTCTGAGGAATCCGATTGGCCCTTAACAGAGAATTCTTATTGGTTAAAAGAGCTAGCGTTCATAGCTCGTATTGGACAATTCTTACAAGGGTTGCCTATATAAGGCAGAGTTCACTGTTGTTGTTTTGAGAAGTCACTATGCAAATAAAGAGCTGAAAGTTCACTATTCAGAGGCTGTCTCCATTTACTTTGACCCATGTTCAAGTACTTAACAGTCTTGGCCTTTGTATTAAGGTTCTACAGAGTTCTTTTTTAAAAAAAGAGCACATTTGTTAATTCTCCTGCAGAAGCTAAGGAAGGAAGAGCAAAATGGTAGAGAACAGCAGAGGTCAAACGGCTTCACTCGTGAATTTTCTTTGTTATCTCTTTTTGGAATGTCATTGCAAACCTTTTTTTAAAATAAAATCTGTAAGCAGACAACATTGAAGGAGAGTAGCTGGAATCTCTACTATGCCTATGTCTTTTTTTAAAAATGCATTCTCTGCGAAACATAAATCCAAGTATTTTTAAAATCAGTCACCATGGATTTAGCTATTTTCACAACAGGCTTACATATCATTACTGATTTTTTGGGAGGATTTTTTTTTTGTCTAGGCCCAGTCACCCACCCTCTTTTATTCTATATTTTGCTTAACCCCACCCTTTGTGTGCATTCTTTTTTAACATGGCTTGTCTCATTTTGGAAGATAAGGCATATACAAAAGTAGGGAGTATGGCATGAGTTTTGAGGTAATACAAAATGAGTGACTATTTATAGATGAGGCAATATATTGTGTGACTTGATTAATTAGTTTGAAAATCTTTTGAATATTCAAGATTTCCCAACTTTGGCAGGGCAGCCAAAGTTTCTGAAATTCGATAACTTTAAGATGGGAGAACTTCAAGTCCCAGAATTCCTCAGCCAGGCAGGCTGGGTAGGAATTTGGGGAGTTGGAAGTCCATCCATCTTAAAGTTACCTAGGTTGAGAAACACTGATTAAGACCGTGTCCCATTAATATGACTGCATCTACAATATGAAATTTCTGGGAAATCTATTGTAGCACAAATGTATTACATGCATGTAGATATCGGGAGTATAATATTGTCATATTTTACAGAAATAATATGAAAATAAATCCTTATTGGGCTCACTGAAATTGAATTCCAACTCAGTGAATGTTATATAATTTATATCTCTTCAACTACAAAGATATTCAGTGGGCACGAGCCACGGCAGAAAAGGTTTTTCTTCTGGATTTAAATTTAGGTGTGATCCATTACTTTTTTTGTTTTGGTAATACTAATTTCCTCTTTTGAGTTGTAACTATTTTTCTCCTTCAGTATGTCCATTCAGAATAAAAAGAGTTGACAATGGAAAGCTTGTGAACCAGATCTACGAAATGATTTGTGATTAAGAATCTTGCGGTATATGGCTTTACTATAACACAGTTGGGTGACTACAGCATAGAGAGTCAGATTGGTAGTTAAGGTACAAAGCTAGAAATGAGAAGAGGATGAATTATAATCCTGCCTTAAGCACCAAGGCAGCTGAGTGACTTTGGGCCAGTTACTTTTCTCAGCTCTCGGAAGCTGGCAATGGCATACCAGTTCTGAAAATCTTGCCAAGAGAACTGCAGGGACTAGTCTAGGCAGTTGAGAGTCAAGACTGATTTGAAGGTGCACACACACACACACATGCACATACACAACACCAAAGTAAACCTTGTAATGCGTTTGATGTCAAAGAGTTGTAACTATGATCCAAATAAATGAGAGGCACAGGAGTGGGATTCAAAAACTCCAGCAACCGGTTCGCTGCCTGGTTTCTGGGTGGACGTGATCATGGTGGGCATGGCCTACTGGAACTCCCAGAAGTCTAGAAACGGGCTTGTTTCCAGCTTCTGGTGGGCCTCCAGAGCATGCGAAAGGCTGTTTTCACCTTCCCAGAGGAGACCTCTGGACCCTTGGTTTTTTGCCTTCCCAAGGGTCCGGAGGCCTCACCTGGGCTTCTGGGAAGGCAAAAACAGCCTCCCCCAGGCTCTGGAGGGCCACCGAAAACAGGCCCATTTTGCAACTTTTGCTATTTTCGGGAGGGCCATTTTTCACCTTCCCAAGGATCTGGAGGCCTCCCCCAGGCTTCTGGGAGGGTGAAACAGCCTTCCTGTACTTCCAGAAGGCCTGTTTCCCTTCCTCTCAGAACCTTCGTGTGGACCCTGCACTTACCTGCATGGAAAATTGGCTGTGCGGAGACTCCTGGGAGGGATGGAGTGCACAGGACCAGCCGGTTGTTTGAAATACTGGTTTGGTGAACCAGATGGAAACTTAACATCCGGTTCGTGTGAACCGGTCCGAACCGGTAGAATCCTATCCCTGGAGAGGAGCTAGGTAGATTTTCCACATGTGTATACTCCCTCACATGCTGAATGAGTGCCTTATTTTCACCATACAAGCATTCTTCTCTGATGCTATCCTAAAGGAGACATAAAAAGAGATGTTACCACTTCTGAGGCTGAATCCTATGACTTCATTAAGGGATTCAAAAAAATTATCTTGCCCCACAGGCACTTGGTAGCTATTTTAAAACTAAATAAGAAACATTTTCCCAGTTACCAATAAAATGGACTGTGAGCAAAGCAATCAAATGAATACTTGCTATAAGGATAGTAATGGACAGATGATGGAATTGTTGAGGTCTTTGTATGTGTTTTATAGTTCTATTAAAAGTTATGGCATTTAATGATTTTTGTTATCCTTTTCTACTGGTTATCAAGTAAAGAATAACAGCAGCTTCAACTCTGTTCTTTTCCACCTTTTACTCAGAAGGTCGCTATTCAAATTTATTATGTCTTTTGAGTATAATGCCTGTAATTACTAAATAATAAATAATTTCAAAATCTATTTTGAACTTTTCTGTAACATTTTTAGCTATTGATTTCAAGATGATTTTTGAAATGCAATATTTCTGGATCCTTGATACTGAAGTTATGTGTTTAGGCTTTTTGTTTCAGAAGCAAAGCATTTTATCTGTCTTAGTACACATACCATAATGTCTACTGGGATTTGCTTGGTTTATGGCTTAATTTATGTTAACTCCATATGATTTATTCAGTAAGTTGTGACAATGAAAATATGGCTTTTTTCTTCATGCAGCTTTGAGCATCAGTTTAATTCATAATTTATTAAGTGTTTATCCTGCAATAAAACTGTCTTTAAAGTGCTAAGTGACTTAATTTTGTTTGTGCATGTATATTTGAATATTACTGTTTTTCAAAAATTGCAGAAAATACTGTGTTAAGGAAAGCATACAGTGACTATCCATCTATATCTCAATCTTATTTAAGGATGTGGAATAGACAGTGATATTCCTGTTCTAATTCTTAATGCCAAGACGGTCTTTGTCACATTGGTTGTGGAATATGGCTTGTTAGTGATTTAGTTTAAATTTCAAAAAGGTGCTTCAGAATAGATAGAGGTGTTCTGTTCACCTTTACACAGCTTTTGCCTATTGAGTAGTCACTGGATAACCTTTCGTTTGATTTTAACTTGATAACCTACCTTTTCACCAAGAACTTAGCATTACATATTATTCCTTTAACGATACCATGAAGAAATTTGGGTTGGCTTAGATCAGAGCCATTAAACTCAAGGCCAGGGTGCTGGATTTGGCCCATAGGGTGCTTAAATCTGGCCTGTGGGGCTGCCCTAGAAATAGCGAAGGAGCAGCTGTGGTGCTGCTGCCAGTGAAAACTGAGCTCATGAGGGCCTCGCGATGCCCTCCTGACTTCCATTTTTGCTAGCAGAGGGTTGCAGGAGGCTGTCACTGCCAAAAACGGAGTTCAGGGGCCCATTTTCACTGGCAGGGTGCTTGGGCCACCACAGGCGCCCCCCAACACGTGATGTCATGTTGGACACGCCCACCCTGGCCATGCCCACCTTGGCCCCCTGAGGTCAAACACAACCCTGATGCATCCCTCAATTAAATCGAGTTTGACACCCCTGGGTTAGATATATTACATATATGAAATACAGACATGCAACTAACTATAGCCACCACCCCATTGTTTATAAAGCACACAACATGAACTAGGCCTGTGGAAGGCAGAAGTTAGATTAGATCCTAAAAGTAGATTTATAGATGAAAGCTCAGGAAAGGGTTCCACCTACCAGTTGTTTAATAACATCAGTTAAAATAGTACAGCCTCTTCTACACTACTGATTAGATTGCTGGAGAAAAACACACTCAACAGTGGGATAAAGAACAAGAATGTAGATTTTGTTTATGAAACTACTTGCAAACATTTCATTCTGATGCTAATCACAAATTCCTGGGAAAATCCTATTGAATGACCACTGGTTATGCTGCTTGGATTTTGGGATATTGCAGATTAACAACTAAGGGTCCTAGGGCTAGATTACTATCAGAATTTTAAAGTTATTTGGCAAGGGTATCAAAAACAAAGCATGACATATTCCTTTTAGTTCTAATACATCAATTGGATGGAGAGAGCATCTATTTCAGAAAGTCTGTTGGATCAGGTAAATCATTGCGTTGACACAGATGATGCAAATTATATTTGCAATATATAATGTCATGCAAATTATGATGCTAACATTGTAACTCTGGGATGACATCAATATGCAGAGTATAATATCATGTTTATTTCCTATACATGGACCACTTGCCTGCAGTTCCTTTCATCCAGCACATCCTGAAGTGCCGTTCTGGTTTCAAATCTAAAATGCTGCATAGCTCTAATGCCTGTTGCAGCCAAGGGAGTCCTAAACAGAGTTACGGTAGAAAGCTTTTCTCCTTCAGTGCAAGAGTCTGATAAAGCATAAATAGCATGGTCTCTCTCTAAACTGAATGTGGCTTATAAGATGGTGGTAGAAATGATTCAGCAGCTGCTACTGCTGAATAACTTTTGTGGTTCTTATTTACAGACAATTCCAATAGCAAGTAAGAGCAAAGGATAAAATAGTTTAAAATATTTGCAGCTTGCAAAGGGGGTAGTGCTTTATAATCTCTAGTTCCTGGATCAGATGAGGGAATTGATTTAATCAACAAAGAGAGAAGGGTTGCTGGAGTAAGATCTATGGATTTCTTGGTCAAAGTAAAAGGGGGTTTAAAAAAGGTTTAATCAGCTCAATTTATGAACATTAGAAAAACACAATGAAAAGTATACCTATAGGAGGGTTAAAGGAGCTGGGACAGGAATCTCCAACCCAGGTCCATTGGCTGCAACATGCCAGAAACGGCCACTCAAAGATGTGAAGTGAAGCCCCATCCATGGCATGCAGGCAGCACATGAAACCAGCCTCCATCTGGTCTGTGGAAAAACCTCTCTCCATGGAACCGGTTGGGGTCCACTGAGCTAGGAGACTGTATACAGCTAACAACATCAGCAGATGCTGCTCTGTTGAGGCTATTGAGTGATGAAACCAATTTGTTGATTTCCCTCATTATTCTTCCATATCAGAGTTTTGCTGTGAAAAGCACTAGTAGGCTTTAACAAAATTCTTGGTTAAATAAGCTATGATAAAATTCCTTTCTCTGAACTAGCGGCGATTCTGGTTCAGTGTTCACACTTCCCTGACTAAATGTTATTTGTGATTTTTAAACATTTGTTAAGTTTTTCAGCAGTGAAACCTATCTTCTGAACAAAGAAAATCTAAATTCTGCATTTTACCCAAGTATTACAAAGGCAGAAAAATGACAAGGTGGGTTTCAAAACTGCTTTTTCTGACTGTGGAAATGGTATAAGAGGTGTTTTATTTTTATCCTGCCTTATTATTTTTAGAAGTAACTCAAGGTGGCAAACATACCTAATACTCTTTCCTCTTCCCCACAACAACAGACTGTGATTCTGTGCAAGGCAAGCCTTTCGCTTTCACATCTTCATGTATATCAGGGTGTCAAACTCATAGTCTGGATGTGTCACATGCTGGCCCCAACCCCGCCTGGTTTAGCGAAGGGGGAAAAAGTCCTGATACATTATGCGATGCTGTGAGTTTGACACCCCAGAGAGCTTGACATCCCTGATGTATATCATTGTAGCCATTAATAATTACAACTTGAGCTTAATTACAACATGGGCCTGTCTGTTTGTGAGGGTATAGTTGAAATTCACAGGATTCTACCTATAGCATAGGAACTGAAGTAACCTCTATTTTGAAACCCCAAGGCGAGAGGGATTTCAAAACCTGCAATAAATGATTCTAAAGTCACTTTGAAAAGTATTAATCTGGGCAGCAACTGTATGCTAAGATTGTTATGGTGAATTCCTGAAAGTTGCTGCTGTTGAGAGGAGTGGGAGATAGGTGTCCTTTGTGTTATATTGTGCTATATTTGTGCTTACCTGAGAGTTGGTGCAGGGATAGATCTTGATTTGATCTAATAAAGGTCTCCTTAGGCTATTAAGTAAAAGGGAGTCATTAAAATCATTGGATGTGGAATAGTTATGTTTATTGTGTAAATTTATACTTGAGCTTTTGAAATGGAAAACATTGTAGCAAATTTTGAGAACTCTAACTAAAAATACAGTTTATTGTCTCTATGATGGAAAGCTTTGATTGACTGCATTATATCATTCATCTACCTAGAATGGTTCTGGAAAAACAAAGCTCTCTGCTGCCATGAAGCCTATATACTAATTTGGGGCATTCCCTTCTCCCAAGGAAGCAATACAACTATACTTGTTTTTCATTTTGTGGGGTCTGGTTTGCTTTAAAAATATATCTCAAGTCTTCTTTTTCTGTATTCTGTACCTAGTGGATTTTTAAGCTGTGCAGATGCAGATAGATAAACTCAACAAGACGTCCATAACAAAGTACATTTATTGGTTCATCAGGTATCCTCATAACTCACATTTGTGATGAAGTTCTTCTTTAATGACCAATCCTTTGCCTATCTGCCTTGTAGGTAAAAGATGGTTATCTCCTAACCCATCTCATAGTGATAGAAAGCAGCTGCCATGAGTTAGAGAATTCAGGCAAAGTGAGGAAAGCTCCCCCAACCCACCGAGGATCAAATTAGTGACCAATTGGGATTACAGATGTGGCCATGTGACATGAACTACATTTCCCAGGATACCTTTAACTACATTTACCAAGATGCATTCCCTTAAGAGGACAGCTTATAATTCCTAAGTAACTATCCAATTCCCATAGACTAGCTGGGACAGCACACTCCCCGCCTGGAATTGTAAATTCCACTATTAAGAAAAGAGAAAAAAATTAACTATAAACTAATATAAGCAGTAAACAGTAATACTATGAATAGCATATAACTATATAACTAAAATAAACAGTAAATATTAATAAAGCATTAAACAAAGCAAAGCATGCAAAGCTTGAGGTACAATCTTCAAGTTCGGCCTCTTGGTGCAAGTCTGCTGGTCACCTCTGGTGGCCTTTTAGGGTGTATAGGGACTCTTGGTGGCAAAGGTGAAAGTCTGGTGGTTGCTTCTGGCGGCCTTTAAGGGTTGGAACAGTACTCTTGCTTCCATGGTGTCAAAGGGCTTCGGGAAGCTGTTGGAAAGGGTGTTGCAGAGGCATATGCCCATGTAGAGCATCTTAGTGGACGTCTGGTGGTTGCTGGCAGCTAATTAGGAAGTGTGGTTTTTTATTCTGGAACGGCATTCTTGTTTTTGATGGTGCTAAAGGGCGTCGGAAGGCTGTTGGAATGCATGATGCCTGGGTTGGGGTCTGCATCCGATCGACACTGACAATTCCTACGATCCCCCATCCTAGTGGAGATTTGATGGTGACTGGGCCATCTACAGGGCCGCCAACTGACTCGGAGAAGAGAAAGGCACATGGGGCATTATTTCCCAGCAACAGTAGGATCTCAGACTCCAGATCTAGAGTGGGAAAGTGATGAGCCTGGTGCTGTAGGTGAGGCATGCTACTTATGACCTCAAGTGTTACGATCTGACTGTGGTTGTTCGGTACCCTATTGCATTCAAATACAGGCAGTAGTGGGAATTGGGAACTTCCACCCAATGGCTCTATGCAGAGTCCAGTAGCTATCCTCCCCACGGTGCTTCTTGGTCCATGGCACGTTGATACAGTGAAGGGAAGTTTGTCCTGTTGCACCTCAAAGTGGTCGAAGAATGCGGGTCTGGCCAGGGTGCAGGTGCTTTGAGTGTCTATCCACACATACATTTTCATGGCATCTTCAGGGCGTCCTTCAGGGTACACTTTGGTTAAACAGATGGGAAGACATGAATGAGGGCATGATGAGTTGGTGCACAGTGCTGTGCAGTTGACACTCATCCTTGGTTTTGGTTGCGGTTTGGCAGTCTGCTGAGGAGCCCTGTATGCTTCTGTGTTACGTTGAGGCTCCTTGTCTGAAGGAGGGTTATGAGATATCTGCAGTGGTGGCCCGGAGTCTGGATACAGCGCGGTCAGGTGTTGGTCACTATGGAAGTTTTTGAACAATTTTGTTCTGCGTGTCGACCTGATTGAGACAGGAAAGTCCCAGTAAGTTGGGATCCCGTTGTGCCGTTCTCAGCTGGACAAGAATGTTAGTGAGGTCTATGATCCAGCGAGGCTTGTTGATAGGAATTTTAGGAAAACTGTTGAGGCTATCCAAGAGTGTTGCTTCTACGTCCTCGAAAGCACCATACAGTTCGTCAAGCCTTTTCCATGATAGCGGCTGGGTCATCTAAATGGGATGCATAAAGTGCCCTCAGTATGTTGGCAGACTGTGGGCCTAGCCATGCTATCAAGTATCCGATTATTTTATCAGGGCACAGGAAAAGTTTCCTCCATACTAGATACGCGCCGCCTGGCTTGTCAGAGAATTTGCGAACTCTGTTGGCATGCAAATTTAGCTTTCCACTCTATACAGCCAAGTTTCTCCAGTAATCTTCAGCATTTGCTGAGTTGGGGAGAGGTACTGACATAGAAGTTTCTTCTCCTGGATTCTCGTAGGGTGGGTTTGGGTTGTAAGTCAATGACGGGTTGTAGTCTTCCTCCCAGTACTTACGGAGGATGTTGGTCTCCCATACTGGGGACGATGGTTGAGCATCACACTGCTGTGTAGGCTGGGCATGGTTACCTTGTGGTGCCTGGGAGCCGGAGTGGTATTGAGGTTGTGACAGGAATGCTGCTGCCTGTGGATTGAGTGTGGCAGTTGTTGTTGATGGCATGTCAACTCGTCAAGAAGTCATTGTAAGCACTGGTGGGCTAAGTTGCTTGGCCAGTATGGCATGAGACATTGGAGCAGTGTTGTTGATTCTGGGAAGAGCATCTTGGACCTTAGTATGTACAACATCAGTTGGGGAAGGATTGCTGTTGGTCGGAAGTGAATCTCGTACTTTAGGTCGTACAAAGTCAGTTGCATAACTGATGTGTATAGTCTGTGGTTGAGATTCATCCCTGTTCTGCCTTGGTAGTGGAAGACTTCTAGGTGTCTGAGGTGGCTGCACCTGCTCGTTTTGAAGAGAGTGCTGCTCATTCATGTAGGCTTTGACCCGTGTATCTGGGCTCTTTTCTCCCAACTCTTCGAGGTTGAATTGGAAGGAGGTGTTGTCGGCCATCTTCCACAATGCTGTGGCCCATGCAGTTTTTGTTGCGGCGTCTCTTTGCCGTTCGGCCAACTCCAATTTGGCCTGAGCTTTGGCCATTTCTACCTGTTGTCTGGCCTGGGCTTTGGTTATTTCTGCCTGTTGTACCACTATTTCAGCCTGTTGAGCCGCTACTGCCACCTTCTGCCGTGTTACCTCCTCTGTGGCGTGTAGCTCTGCATCTGCTACAACAACTTCTACCCCAGCTTCTGCAGCTCAGTCGGTGTAACTTGCTGCTTTGGAGGCCTTAGATGTGCTGCTACGACGGGAGGATGCTCTGGAAGGATGGTGAGAGCCGGCAGCAGAAAATTGGCATGAGACGCTGGAACTGCTTGTGATCTAGCCAGTTTGGGATAGAGGGAGGAGGTTTTCTATGAGTGGTGGGAAGAAGATGCATGTGATTGAGGAGCTATATTGCATGTGGCCTGCTCCCTTCATGCTACTTTCTGGTGGAGTGCATTGCAGAGTGCTGCCTGGAGGGCTGTTTTGTTTTCCTCGATGCAGTCTTCACATTCCTTGTGAATCTCCTCAAAGAATTGGACATGTTTGAGGAGTTTTGGGTCACCCAGTCTTGACTGGATGGACTTGAGGTTGTTTTCGCTGCGTCTCCACTGTGTGAAAAGGGCATCTAGATCATCAAGCAATGTGCGGAGTTTCTCGGGAGCAGCTTGTGTTTTGGGGCATCACAGATTTTCTCAAGCTCCACCTAGGAGTCTGCATAGTGGCGATATTGCTTCTCCCACTCATTCCTCGAGTTTTCCTCCATGGGTTCAGTAAGCTTCTTACTCTTTCTGAGGTTGTAGGCTTTCGGAGGTATCACCGCTTCCGTAGAGATTTGGACATCTGAAACTCAGTTTCAGAAACCAGGTTCCACATTTACAACAAGGGTGGGTGGAGGATTCAGGTCTTCTGGTACATCAGAGACATCTGTCATGGCTGAGGAAGTTGCCATGCTTCAAATTGGCAAAGGGAGAATTTTGGAAAATTTAGTGGTGTTCTGTGTAATTCCTTTTGTTGTACTAGGGGGCACTATGCACAGGTAGTGGAAAGTAGGATTTCTGCTGAATTTAGTACTTGAGCACGTAGGTGGCACTGCAGAGCCTGGGCGATGCTAGCACAGCACACAGTATGGCAGTTTCTAGAGTGCGTTGCGAGCTTGCAACACAAGGGGGCACTAGAGGTTATGTTGCGAAGTCTGAAGACTTGAGGTCTGAACGCAGAAACATGCCTGTTAGTGTGGCTTGCTCCACAAGGAGGCACTAGAGGTTGCATTGCAAAGTCTAGAGACTTCAGGGCTAAACACAGAAATTCGCCTATCAGTGTTGCTTGCTACACAAGAGGGCACTAGAGGGTCTGGCAGACGCTATTGCTATGCACATGCTGGGCTGTAGTGAATCCTGTAACCTTGAATTAATTGATTAAATTGTCCACAATGCAAAAAGGGATTGTCATTGGATAAACATGTATTGGAAAAATATGGGAAATCTCTCCTTGACCACCAGCTGGTGCTGTGGGCTGCTTTGCTTGAGTCTGGTAGGTTGCAATTAATCTTGGAACATTTGAATTAAATTGATTAAATTGTCCACAAGAGTTGCAAAAAGGGGTTATCATTGGAGAAACACTGTGGTCAAATTTGAGAAACTGTAAAAAAAATCATATAAGAAATTTTTTTGACCACCAGATGGTGGTAGAGTCCAGCAGTTGAATGGCAATTGAAAACACAACTATGATGCTTCACCATGGTTACTTTAAGATTGCTACTAATTTTGTTAAAGAAAAAATCCTTATTGACCTTCAGCAGGATAGCAAAAGGCAAGATGCTGACTTTGTTTAAATCATTGCTAGATTAAGTGTCTTTCTTCAGGGGGAAGGAATGTGCCTATTGCTCTGGAGACGGCTCTGGTAGAAGAATTTTTATAACCCTGCCCTCTTTATTGCTTTGCATGCCTTCCAGATGAGCAGAGGAAGATCAGCTTTTGTTTTACGGACAAGCATACAGGCATGATTTCTCAGAGTCTCTCACTGCATTTGTAGAAGGTTTAAAGACAGAGGTTTGAATTTCCTTTGAGAGCTGGGAAATATCTGACTCTCCTTGTTATGCAAATGGAGTCTTTGAGATAGCAGGGAGACAAATTGAGCAGAGATGGGGCTGGCTGGCTGGCTGGGTTACTGGTTTTCAATTCTGTGGTTAGAAAGTTCTCTTTGTTTCTAGCATGTGGGGGAATTCCAACCCCTCCCACCATCCAACCAGCACATAAAGAGTTCTGATGCTCACTGAGAGAGAGAGAGAGAGAGAGAGAGAGAGAGAGAGAGAGAGAGAGAGAGAGAGAGACGATGAGAAATGCAGGCTTAGATTAACATTGCATATTCCCTCCTGGCTTCAATATTACTTTGTGTTATCACAAATCCAAATTAGCAGTCTTTATACTGATGGACAAGTCGTCCATAACAAAGTACATTTATTGGTTCATCAGGTATCCTCATAACTCAAATTTGTGACAAAGTTCTTCTTTAATGATCCTTTGCCTATCTGCCTTGTAGGTAAAAGATGGTTATCTCCTAGCCCATCTCATAGTGATAGAAAGCAGCTGCCATGAGTTAGGGAATTCAGGCAAGTGAGGAAAACTCCCCCAACCCACCAAGGGTCAAATTAGTGACCAATCGGGATTACAAATGTGGCCACGTGACATGAACTACATTTCCTAGGATACCTTTAACTACATTTACCATGATGCATTCCCTTAAGGGGACAGCTCATAATTCCTAAGTAACTATCCAATTTCCATACACCGTCTGGAACAGCACACTTGTCTTTTTTGAGTTCTAAACCATATTGACCGATATCAGTACACAATGACAGCAAATTAGTTTGGTGATTATCTCTCTCCCCTTAAGCTTTATTTGTATGCAATTGTTTGCTACATATTTGCAAGATTCTAAGTTATTTGTAAATTATAAAATATTCATAAAGCAAACCACCCTAATAAATATATTACTAAAGCTATTAATAAGCATTTTGGTTATCTCTTATTTGTTTTTATGATTTTGCAAAATGCCATCGCAGTGGAGAAACATTTGACTTGGGATAAAGCTGTTCAGAAGTTAACAGACTACTGCTTTATATCCATTTTTTTACCCAGATGCCTAATTAAACTCTTACACAAACTATTATGATTTCATTTTGACCTGTGAGGTATGGTTCAAATGAACAAGGCATTTCAGAAGAACTGAAGTTCATAGTGCAAATAACAATATGTAGTCTTAGGTATTAGAAGTACCTTATCCATCAAGTGTGATTCATACGTAGCCCAAACTGCACTATTCATGAAGCAGAACAAAGCTACTGAATAGTGCCTAGCTATTTTAAATCGCAAGTCTTTGTTGCAGATTGTAAACACAGTAAAGATGCTTGTGATATTTTAATCCATCCCATTACATCACCACACATCATAATATATTTTATTTGGTTCTGAATTATTATGCTCTGTGATCTCAGTCATTGTAGTTTATGAACCAGTTTCTAGCTTAGCACAATTTGTCAAGCAGACCATTCTAACTTGCTTAAGAAATATGAGAATGAATTATGGTTTATTATGCTGTATTTTTAAAGTGCTACAAACATTTTAATTTTGCTACAATGGACTTACAGTTTTATCGCCCTACAGAAGGGGTGAATCACTAATAGTCCTTTATGGAACTCTAATAATGCTTACTCAGCATGGCAAATGGTGATTTTTTTCTTGCTAGGCCACAGGTTCAAACTAGAGCTTCCTGTTTTAGATCTTCATATTATGTCACAGATGTTGACAGCATTCACACAACATACTCAATGAACATTTATTATTCTTTTGTTTTTGGATAATATGCTCAGTAACTTTTTGAGTCTGCCTGGGCACCATTTCCTTAAAAAAGAAAACAAAAAGACAAATGGTACCCAAAATACACAAAATAGGAGATACTAAAGTATATTACATCTCCATCAGAGGAGTGAAGAGGGATTAACTTGTTTGGAAAATGGATGCTGTACCAGACTGGGAGTTTAAAAAATGGAATCTACAACAAGTCACTGTTAACCTTAATATAAGTAATCTGAAGTCAAACCTGAGTTTGGGTGATATAGTTAGACAAACCATAATATTGTACAACTATTCTCAGTGTACAGTGTCAGTGCAGTTATATTAATTATATTTCTAACAGGTTCATCCAGTTGGTCAGTGTGCTTTTTGCAAATAGATTCATTACGTTGAGAGGTGCCTCATTTTGGATAGTGAGATAATGTCTGTGGAATCTGAAGCCATTTATAGGAGCAAGCTCTCTTGCATTTCATGAGTCTTATTTCAAATTCTAAGTCAATATGTATCAGAATGTAATTATTGAAGTTGTCACTGGATGAATTTACAGACTTCCTATCTATTGCATTATACCAAATAGAATCTTATGAGTGAAATATTTCTCTACTAAAATGTTGAGAACACTGCAAAAATTGAAAACTCTGTTCCTAAGGAGATTAGTATGTTATCTGTATACTTCCACTAAACGTACTCACTAATCTTCTCCAGTCTGTATGAACAGTCTTGTTTCGTATGTGTTTGTATATTGCAGATATTAGCACCCCTTGCAGCCTAAGTCGTTCAGTGATTATTTCATCTGTACTCATCCTTTTTCTATTCAAAAGCCGATCCAGTACTTCTCATGCTGTACCTCGCTTTCTAATAGAGTCAGCCTCCTGAACATATTTTTGCTACAAATGTTTCTGTCCTTCCAGAAAGACAGTTGAATAAAGGAGTCAAGTTAGTAGTGCCTGTCAACCATCTTTATCCTCATTTGCCTTTTGTAGATCTTTTCAATACCTGCACATCAGTTGTGGGATTCAAAATTGTTTACTACCGGTTCTGTGGGCGTGGCTTGTGGGCATGGCCATGTGACTGGGTGGGTATGCTTTTTTTTTCTTTTTTGCTGCCCCCCCACCCATTTTTGGGAGCTTCCTAGCCTCAGAGGAGCCTCTGGGGGGGTGTTTTTGCTCCCCTAAGGCTCCTCTGAGGCTCAGGAAGGAAAAAAACAGAGCATGGGAGGAGCGCGCAGCACCCCTCCAAGCTCCATTTTGGGAGATTCCTAGCCTCAAAGGAGCATCTGGGGGGCATTTTTGCTCCCCCAAGGTTCCTCTGGGGCTCTGGAAGGCAAAAAATGGAGGGGGGGCTGAGCTCCTCCCTCCATTTTTTGCCTTCCTGGGCCTCACCAAGGGGAATCCCAGCACAGCTGATTATTGTGAGGGGGAAAAAAAGAAATACTTTAGGCGAATGTCAGGTGGGCAGGGAGCAAGCATCGGGCGGGAGGGCAACTAAATTGGGGCGTGGCCAGGCAGAACTTACTACCGGTTCGGCAACCCATGCCAAATTCTTGCTCCCCACACCAAATTCTTGCCCGATCCGGTGCCAACCAGCTGAATACCACTACTGGTGCACATATTCCTACTATAAGTGTAAATTTTCCTGTGACTTACCTGATCTTTTAAAAGCATTTTTCTCTGTTTTTCATTGTGTTGTAACATTCTTAAAGGATTGTTTGTCCTTTCTTGCTTGATAGTTTGGCTATCATTATTTCCTTTCTATCAGAATGGCTTATTCTGAAAGCTATTGTCATTGTTTAATTTATTTTTTATTTTTTGCTTTAGTTTGGATAACATCGCAGGTTCTTTTTCACCTATATTAAATCTACTGAACTACTGCTCTTTACATTGATCTTAAATTCTGTCTCTATAACAAAACTTTGTGAAATCTTTAAAAGCCATTTAATTTTACAAGATTAACCATGTATAAGTGACATGAAAACATTTCACTTTGTTCCATAATCTCAACTTGAAAGTGCCATAACTGGCTGAACTTTATTTTTTTTCTCTTTCTGATTCCTATCCTGTAGTTAATCTGAATCTGGTCTGATCTGTCTAATGATGGTTGCCTGTGAAATTTGTGAAAAAATACTAAAAATAACATTTTTTTCCTGGAAAACTATACCAACAAACCATTGTCCAGTCCAAATCTTCTGGGAATTCAAGGTTTCATATTCCAGCTTTCATTTCAATCACCTATTACTTATCCTTTCTGGACTTTGAATTGAGAAACCTCAATGTTTTCCGGCAAATTAAAAATGGATATATTTCAGTTATTTCATAATAGTGTGAGACAGATCCTTAACAGTATCCCTGCTATTCCAATTCTTAATGTGGTTTTATGCCATGAATCATTTCTCCAATTACTAATTATTTCTCAGGAAACCTGACCTATTTATACCATCTAAATTCTCTTATTCCTAAACATCAAATTTAGAATGGTTTATTTTATTTTGACAATTTTAGGTTTTCCTTGGTTCAGAATCATAACATATTGGGGAAGGCCTGTGGAATGTAGATAAATACTTCTCATATTTCATCTCCCAGTTGTACTGGTCCTCATAAAATGTGGATATGCTCTTCCAATATGAGCAGTGACTACATATCCTTATGGCTTCCGTTTGGCCATATCAACTTCCAAGTATATGAAAGTTCAACATCTTTTCCCAATAAACCTTAAAATATTCCAAGTTTACTGGTAAGGATGACTTGACTAGGAGCTCATAGTCTTGCCAGCATCATTCTCAATGAAGATACTAGGTCCTCCCAAAATTGCAAATGTTAACACATAGTCAGGTTTCATTGTTTGAAGATGGCCCTCCTGTTTGGATAACGATAGGCAACTACCATCCACCCCTCCTTTCTTTTCTTTGAGTATTATTCTAACTTTTATAGAATTCAGAAGGCAAATACTTTGGAGGGCAGACTGTTATTTTATCCTATTGAGCAAATGCTACAACTTTGACGTTATAGGGCTAGCCAGCAGCATATTGAATTACTATTAAGCTGCTGAATCCAACTTCCTTAAATAGTTTTGTTGATTTATAAAGCTTTCATCATTGTATGTAAAAGATTATGTGGAAGAAGTTTTGCTCTTGGCAAAGATTCTAATAGGGCCGCTCAGTAATGACTGAATTTACTAGGCACTTTAGATGGCTCTTGTTGAGTCTACAAAAATCCTGTAAGTTTGTTGCAGATTCTTTGAGAACTTCACAAACCAACAAGTTAAAGGCGCAATAAAACGTATCTTGACTGTTGAGGAATGATTCTATAGGGACATGACAAAGCAATATTCAGATGGAAAAATAATCCACATAACATGTAAGCATTAAAATAAATGAGCCACATTTAGTAGACACACACCGTTTAATAAGACACACAGTATTCACTAAAATCATACCAAAATTAGAGCATTCATGACTAAAACGAATAAGCACATTGTTTAATATTAATGGCAATGCTTAGAATAAAAATTCCCCAGACATTGCAACCAATTGTTTAAAAATTATAGACATCCTCCAGAAATAAAGTCTACAAAATATAATCCAGTTTCCTAGTATCATTTGATTGCTGATTGTACCCTATGACTATCATTAAGTGTTGTACATTATGATTCTTGATTCTTAACAAATGTATCTTTTCTCTTATGTATACTGAGAGTATTTACACCAAGACAAATTCCTTGTGTGTCCAATCACACTTGGCCAATAAAGTATTCAATTCTCCAACCATCTACTATTCCACTTCAAAAGTTTTTCTCCAAAAGGGAAAAGAACATTGCCTGCCTTTTTAAATACAAAGTGCTGCCATAATATTTTATAAAATCTGAGCCTTGTTCATAATTGAGATTGTGGGACATCTTTTTGCTCATTTCTCCCCCTTGTTTTCATTGGATGGGTATTCAGAAATTGAAATCATACAAGACTCCCCTTAGAAGCAGTCATGGTTCTGGCTATCAAAAGACCAGAATCTTGCAGCACAAATAACAACACCACTTAAGGTTATAAAAATAAACACCAGGTTTGCCTGTATTGGCATATCTGGTTTGACCTGATGGATGTCTATTTTTGTTTGAAACATGTAAGTTAAAGTACTCTTGTAAATGAAATGTTGGAAAGGCGCTATTTGAAAAAAGAGCTATAAAAGCCACAAAATTAGACTTTTTGTTAAATACGGTTTACTGCCATGTTTTTATTTAAAAGTCTCCCTTTACTTCTTTACTATGCATTTACATTGTGTAATTCGGGATATAACATGTATATTCTCTAAGGCAAGGACGGAAGTACACTTAGGTTTCGATTATGATAAAGTGATAATTTTATTAACGACATAATTTATCTCAGTGAGTAGCACTGCACCAACCAACTGCATTTGCATACAGTTACTCAGCTTTCAGTACAATTCCACATTACAACATGCTAAAATAGCAGATTCTTTCGCCGGGAAGGAATCGTTCCGGCCTCCCTCTGCAGGTATCAGCAATATTTACTTGCTCGGGTCCTTTTGCGCGGGTGCCTTAGAATCCCAGCCGTGTTACACAGCTCCTCCGAGGTCCGTCCCGCTGACCGCATCTCGGTTATGGTTGCCATGACGTCGCCCTGCCAACGCCCCCTCAGTAGGCTTTGGCTTCGCTGCTGCCGCGTGCAGCTCGCCCGAACGCGGCAGAGCACGACTGCGCGAGAGGGCCGTGGGCTTTGGCTAATTGTAGCGCCGGCCCCGGTCACGTGTTGTAGCGCTCGGGGCCGCGCCTCTACCCCTCCTCCCCAGTTGGGCCAAGCCAGGCTCGGCCGCGCGCACTCAGGTCCGAACGTTGTGACTAAAATGCGCCGTTCATTACACCCCGGCGGCGCAGGCGGTTTTTAAAGGACCAGAGACCTGGGGTCGCCCCTTTGGACCTCCCCGGCTCTGGGGGCAACTCGGCGGAGGCTGGAGCTCTGTGCAAGCGCGAAAGAAAACAAAGAAACAACCGAAAACAGCCGTGGGGCCCCGAGCCGGCGCCCAGGAACCACGGCAAAAAGGAGGGCTTATGTGGGGTGTAGCTGCACCCAGAGAAGTGCGACAGGCCGGCAGGCAGGTAGGTCGGAGCGAAGAGGGCTCTCGTCGCCTGCATTCACAGCTGCGAGCAGGAGATGTGCGGGGAGGGGCGCGCCGCTTGGACTGCGAAGCTTAACGGTCCTCCGGATGTTTGTAAAGGCCCTTTCAAGCCATCCTGAAAAGCGCACTTTAAAAATGCAATTTGGGTGGTGCGAAAAATGCAATTCGGTTTCTGCTAAAGGTGGTTATGGGTGATGCTGCTGGGGGAGGGTCAAGTGAGCCGGCACTGCAAACTGCGGCTTCCCGACAACAAAAATGCAGTCCGGGGCATTTCTTCCTCCTCCTCCTCGATTGTCACTTGCACCTGGATCGCCTTGGATCGTCTCCTGACCTTTGAGAGCAAAAAGCCGAGAGAAATTCCCAGAAAGCCGTCTTCTCATGGACCAGAGTGGGGTGGGAAAAGAAATTGCGGGCGACTCCCGGGTTGAAAATGAACGGCCGCTACCTGATCGAAATCGGGTCCGGCGTTTTGCAGCAAACGCAGAGCAATCAAAGTGCGGGATTTATTCCGATTGGGATTGACGGGCAGTGACCGATTTCGAGACTGAAAATCGGCTGGTGGGGATCTGAGTCGCCGGTTTGTGTTGTGAAACAAATGTCTGAAGGTGACTTGTGAATGCAAAGGACGTGGAGGGAACAGGAACCAGAGTGATGGAAATAGCTCTTGGTGGGGTCATGGTTGGAAGTAGCTTTCAGGCACTGCCTCTTTTTCTATCTTGACCAGGTTTGGGGGTGGTCCTTTTTGAGCGTTCACAGCCATGGTGGTTTCCTGTCATGAGTTTCTCTAAAGCTGCTACTGCTTTTCCTTTGCTGCTGCTCTCCAGATGTCTTTGAGTTGAACTTCATGAAGTCCACATAGTATGGCATTGGTGGGGAGGTGATTGTGGGAGGCGTGTTCTGAATGATGGAGCTTGCATGTGGGAGATGCAACCTTATCTGGTGTTTTATTTCAAGGTACCAGTTTTATGACGGTTCTATGAGAACCACCTCTTGAACAGAGCCGGTCTCGTTTTTTGATCCTCCCAAAGTTTGCAAACTTCTCTTCTTACCTGCAAACACAATGCAGGTTGTTCCACAAGAGGGGAACATTTTTCTTCCTTGGTTTCTCCAAATGGATACAGAACTTGAATGGTTTGAATTGAAATGGAGGAGGGATGCAGGAAGTGTGGGCGAAGTTATAGGTTTGGTTTTAGAAAGGAGAGCAAATAAAGTGGGAAACCTCTACAAGAGGAGAAAAACCTTAATATTGCTTTGAAGATTTTATTGGCACTGGTGCTGTTGTTTACTCTAAAAAAATTACAGGAGAATATGAGAAGAAACTGATAGTAACTGGTCTAGTGATAATTTCTCACTGATCTACTCAGAAAATATGCTTCCTAGATGAATTCATGGATTTTGTACATCTTGATATATCTTGGGAGCAGTGATGGGATTCAGTTTTTTGGGGGGATTCAATTTTTTTTTACTACTGGCTCTGTGTGTGGCTTGGTGGGTGTTGACAGGGGAAAGATACTGAAAAATCTCCAGTCAGAGGTGGTATTTGCTGGTTCTCTGAACTACTCAAAATTTCTACCGGTTCTCCAGAACTGGTCAGTACCTGCTGAATACCACCTCTGCTTGGGACCCCCTTTTCTTCCTTCCTCTTTGTCTTGTTTCTCTGTTTAACTTGGAATGTTTATGCAAAATTCAAAGCATGTGATAGTGACATGCTTCACAAGAAATTTTGGAGAGATGGGGCAGACTCATTATGAGAATTCCCCAATATGTGTACTGCCATGATGATTTGGTTTTTCCTTTTAAAACTACCATTTTATAGGAAGCACAATACTGTTTTCTGTGGCATGCTTGGTGAGGCCTAAAGACAAATATGCATTATATATGTTAGTTGATTGCCAGCCTGTACAGTTAGAGGTCACGGAACTCATGAGATTTAACGTAATGGAACAGCTAGAAGACTTGGATGATGTCTGAGGAGATACTTGGCTTAGGTGCAGGATGCTTTCCCCAATCTGTATTTGGATTTCTGTTCCCACAGTTCCCAGATAGTTTTCCTTTGAGAATCATGATCCCAGTATATCTGGAGGGCTCCAGGTTGAAAAAAGCTCTTTCACTATAATGCCCTATTATGTTATTCTGAAGATTTTTGCCAGTTGACATAGCAGTGCTGATCAGTGAAAATAATTGCTTTATTGTGTCAGTTAACTCCACTTGAAATGGAAAGCTTTTATAGCAATGGCTACCCAAGGAATGATTAGATGAATTGACACATTGTTTGTTGCCAGACAGTTTTTATTTGCCATTAGTAGATAGATAGTTAAGATAAGAATGCCTTCTTCTAACATTTAGGTCTCCTGCTGAGTGTCCAATGATAAAATTATGTGAGTCAGGATCAGTGTAATTGCTATTCCACTCTAAATAGAAAAGTATCTTGGCCTGTTCAGATCTTTTCTTTTGCATTTATATTGAAATTTAATGTAGAGAAAAGTAAAGTCTTACACTTGGGCAAGAAAAAGCAAAACTACACATATAGATTGAGAGAAACCAGACTTAATAGCAGTAACTGTGAGAGGGATTTTGGAGACTTAGTGGGCAACCAGTTATCCTGTTTCCCCGAAAATATGACCCACTCTGAAAATAAGTGCTAGCTTGATTTCTACATATGCCCCCAATATAAGCCCTACCCTCAAAATGAGCTCTAATTAAAATCCCACCCACTCCAGAGTGCACAGGTAAAAATTAAGCTAGGGTGGGGATGGGGGGTGGAGCTGCCCTACTCCTTACCTTTGGACAGCTGTAGCCAGGCCTCGCACACCCCAATTCCTGCCTTTCTGGCCCATTTCTTCTGCAGCTGGCAAGGCTTTCCTGAAGGCCTATGTAGCTGATAACAAAACTCAGGATCGACCTGGAGCTCTGTTGTCAGCTGCAGAGGTCTTCAGAAAAGCCTTGTTGGCTACAGAAGAAGTAGTTCCTGAAGGCCTCTGACAACAAAAAGGAGGCTGAGGACGACGTACACAAGGGAGTTTAATCAGTGGATGACATCCCCCCAAAATAAGACCTGGTGCCTGTTTGGTGGCAAAAAAAAAATAGAAGACAGGGTCTTATTTTGGGGGAAACACGGTAAATATGAGTCAACAATGTGCAGCAGCAGCCAAAAAGCCAATGCAATCCCCTAAGTTGCATTAATGGAGGGATTCAGTCAAGATCAGGTGAGATACTAATACCATTTATAAAGCCTTAGTAAGATCACACCTAGAATACTGCATCCAGTTTGGGTCATCACACTATAAAAAGATGTTGATACTCTAGAAAGTGTGCAGAGAAGAGCAACAAAGATGATTAGGGCCTGGAAGCTAAAATATATAAAGAATGGTTAAAGGAATTGGGCATGGTTAGTCTAGCGAAGAGAGGGGCTAGGGGAGACATAGCAGTGTTCCAACGCTTGAGAAGCTGTCATATAGAGGAGGGTATCAACCTATTTTCCAAAACCGATCAAGTAGAGATTCAGCCTAGAAATAAAGAGAAATTTTCTGACAGTGAGAACAATCAACCAAGGTACATCTTGCCTTCAGAAGTTATGGGAACTTCATCACTGAAGCTTCATCACTTCATCACATACATGCATTTAAAGAATTTAAATTAAAACTGCTGGATTTTTCATTCAAAAAACCCCAAATTTTCTTTAACATCACATCTGTTCTTGGAATCAAATTGTTTTTAACTTCATCATCTGTTCTTCAGGCCTAGAAAATTTAGAAGCAATAAAATAAATTATGAGCCGGTTAGAGTCTAATCTCTACGTGTATCTGTTCAAATCAGTGTTGACTCCTAATGACAGACTGGATATTTCCTTGTAGCTTTCTTATTAAGTTTTGCATTGTTCTGACTTCTAGGGCTGAAAAGCAATGAGTGCTCATGGTCATGCAGCTGACTTTGTATGTAAGATGAGACTAGAACTCATAGTCTCCTAATTACTAAGCTATTGCCTTAACCGCTATACCAGATTGGCTCTCCTGATTATTATCTCATTTGTTGAAAATGATTGAAAATACTAGAGAAAAATAGACGTACCTAGCCACGCAGAAAATTGTCTTGGCTTTTACCAAGATATTTTCTTATGAATATTCTATCCTTTTTGGTGAGTATTAAAAAGCATATCACCTTTATAATAGATACTGTATACCTGGATTTTCAGAAATCCAGTGCTGAACAAAAATTCCCTCACCAAAACCCCTAAGGATAGGTGTTCTCATAGAGTGGAAACTAGCTACAAAAAGGGAAATAAGATTACAGATAATTCTCATACTAGGCAAGATATGCAAAATGGATTCGTGTTTGGACCTGTTTTTTTAAATTTGTCTCTAAAATACATCAAGATGAGAATTAAATTATGAATTCATCAGTTTTGCCCATGACACTAAAAAGGGGAGATTGGGAACTCTTCCTAAAGGCTTCTTCTAATTGTGTGAATGGGCTTCAAAATATTAAATGTGCTTCGGGATCAACAAAGGCAAACTGGTCTTGCTGACATAAAAGATCCAAGTTTCACCTATAACTTAACACAGTCTTAACAGGTAGTAACTGATAAAGAGATTGCCACGCCCCTGTTGGAGTCTGAATCTGAGGAGGACAAACAGCTGACAGGGAGTGGGAGTGGGGCTCCATTGGCTGTGGAGGAAACTGGGGGGAAGGGCAAAGTCAGGCTGTGCAGAGCAGGGGAGAGGTAGAACAAGGCAGAGGAAATTCAGAGGAAGACCCAGGCCCCCGCCCCCTCTCCCTCCTAGGGCATGCAGGGAAGAACAGAGAAGAGAGCAGCGTGGCTTATGGGGGAGGAAAGGGCCTTGATTCCCTTCACTAGGCACACCTGGGAAGAGTTTAAAGGAGAGGCAGCTGAGAGCTGCGTTTGCTAGGAACAAAGGTGAGTTTATCTTGTGTTGACTGTGGTTATCTGCATTCCTGGCATCCTCCCAACTGGGTTGATTTACTGCAATGCTATTTCCCTTCTGGAACTTCTTATCTTGCACTGCTGAATTAATTACCTCATCTTGCCTTGATTGGTCTTATAGTTAAAGTTTTCTGTTGTCAATGTTTTGGATTTGAATCTTTGCAGCCAAAGGCTGTTCCTGGGAGAGTTTTTCTCCAGACCAGAAGGTAACCAGGACCTTGGGAGCAAAGTTTGGAGCTAATAAAGGGATTCCTACTTATTATCTGGCTGTGTTGCCTTCGTGCCACACCCCGGGTCATCACAGAGATTTCGGAGTCACGAGGAACAGTTTGAGGAAACTATCAATCCTCTGCAGATGCTGTTAAAAAAAAGATCAAATTTGATGGTTGGAGTTATTAATTTGAAAATAAAACTGCCAATATAACAATGTTCTTGCACAAATCTTAAATGAATCTACAGTTGTAATATTGTGTATGGTTCTGATCATCACACATTATGAAAAGAGGCAAAAGCAAATAATTTATTAAGGATTATTACTTATTAAGATGAAGACTGTCTCCTGTTCAGGAAAATCTGTAGCAACTCAATCTTTTGATCACAGTGCTAGAATTTGAGTGAATATCTAATGAATAAATGCAGGATAATGCAGGAATCACGGAATTAAATGTGTTTCTTTTTACACAATGCATGGTTAAAATATAGAATTCACTGGTAGAAGTTGTAATGGTATTTAATTTGAATAGTTTTTTTTTTAAAGAAAATCAGGCTATAATATTGCTATTTATTACCTATCAAAGGCAACCTTCCCTAAACTGATTGTTGGGTAGCGGCATTAGAATGTTAGCATATTCTTACTTTTTAAAAAAGAGACTGGATGATTTTAATCACAAGTAAAAAGGCTTGATTTAAATCAACTCGATTTAAATCATAATTTTTAAACAGCAACTGTCATCTCTGTCCCACAGTGGCTCCTCCTCTGAGCCACTGTTGACTCACCAACAGTCCCATTCACTTTAATGGTATGGCTGGTGATGCAACAAGGTGAGAGATGTGGCGGGCAGCAGGTGAATGGATGCCTGCTAGCAGGCGCTGCCATGATGGATCCGAAATGACAGGTGCTCTTTAAATGTAAGGCGGCATTGTTGCTGGTAATTACAATCTTTAATATTACTTGCAAACAAAATGAAGGCTTCCTATTTAGCTTGGAGAGCGTGGATTCACTGAATTAGTTGTAAATTTTGCAGAATATACAGCCTCATACTATACAACTAAGCTCCATTTCATGGAGAATAAACTAAATTATTAATGTATCTTAAACAGAAAACTAGATAGATTTTTTACTCAAAAAACATTTTATTAAAATAAATTTGATAAAAATAAAAAAAATCGGATTTAAATTAAAACATCCAATTTTTTTTACTTTTTTTTTTTTTTAATCTATTTTTATCCATCCTGCTTTCTTTACTAATTTTATTATATGGTCAAACGTGATCTATGAATTGTTTTGTTGGGTCTGGACATTCAAAGTTTAACTCTCTTTCAGTCACAGGTTTTCTTGGCCCATTTGCTGTCTTATATTTTTAAGTTATGTGTCTTGGTCGTCCTGAGGATTAAGCTGGAGTGCTCTGAACTTCTTAAAAAAAAGGAAGAAATAAAATTGGATTCACAACTAGATTTAATTAAAAGTCGTAGAAGAGAATGAAAGATAGGAAACAGAAAAGGCAGAGAAATGAACAAGCAAGTCAAAATTATTATGAGTTACTTATCCAGGGAGAACTTTTAAGTGGGGACCACGTAATATGAAGAGAGTCGTAGTCTTATCACTGAAAATGTGGAGATTTTTTTCACCTCTTGCTGTTGTGTTGTAGCCTGTCAGTGATGTCCTGCTAGCATAACTCTTCTAAAGGTTGTTCCGATTTAAAACGTAGAACTCTTTTTATTTCAGGGTTTGTGTTCAATAGCTGTTTAATCACTTTTTATTTCTGGGTTTGTGTTCAATAGCTGTTTAATCACTTTCAGATCCCAAAGAACCAGTGTGGAACTGCGTTTGGAGTGTGAGATCCAGCATCACCTTTTGCCTTGTGAACATCCCCAATGCGATCATGGGAACTGGCAGTGAATAGGTGGCCTCCTGCCCCATTTGACCAGCAACAATTCCCAGGGGAGAGCTGTGGCAGTCCAGCACACCTCAGAAGGTACAGTGCTTCATATCTTTTAATTAATGTTGATAATCAGTGCAAACTAGCATTCCCCCTATGGCCTTCAGGGGATCCAGAGGCTTGGTGTGCCTCCTTAAAACATGTCACAGAGATTGTGTTGCATGACTACAGATGACACCTCTAGTTTTTAAAGAATTCATATGTGGTTTAAAATAGCAACGCTCAATTCCATATTAAAATAAATATAATTTTTGTCTCAATGCTTTTTTTTAAAATAAAGTTTTATTGAGTTTTAACAAAACAAATAAAACATCTTATTTGAGTACAGCATGGTTCCGGGTTATCACATTTCCATACAGACACAATTTTATATGCATATTCATCTTATGTATTCAACTTCATATCTTATTACTCTTTTTCCAACTTCTCACTATTTCTCCCTTTACTTCTCTTAATTTTCTTTTATGGTTACCTCATTTTCTTCTTATTCAATTGTATTTCTTTTACCTAAATTTCTATATCTTTTTATTCATTGTACTTATACTTTCGTCTGTCTTGTTTACAATTTCATATGTTCTCTTCCAAGATTCTTTTTTTTAAAAACAAACTTTATTAATTATACAACTAAAATGTCAAACAAACACATGCACAACACACAGAAAAAAAAGAAAAAGGAAAAAAAAAGATTTTAAAAAACCTAGCAATTCTATTATCGACAGTCTATGGTTCCTTGTTTGTTACCAATATTGATGATATATTTACAAATACATCTTATTGTGAATATATAATTACTTTTACATTTTACGTTATATTCTAATATATTTTCTATTTTTGTTCTATCCATTCATACCAGCATTCCCAGCTTCTATAGTATTCTGATGTTTCTTTTTCCTTAAGTGCTAGGGTTAACTTATCCATCTCTGCACAGGCTGTTATTTTCTGAATGACCATTTCCTCTGTCTTTCCAACATTCTTAAGCAAAATTCCCCCTATGATTTCCAATCAAAGTACAACACCTTTAAATCTTACTGTTATTATCATATGAAATCTCATTAAACTTTGAATTTGTGCATTCTAAAATTATAACATTCAAATTTCTAATATCTATTTTATATCATGTAGATCTCATCATTCAGACTCTGCTTGATCACTTAGTAATATCCGTATTAGCTTCTCTGCATGGAAGTGGTTTTTTCACTACGACTTCTGAGATACTTTTGGATTTCCCAGCCTAGTCAGTGGCTCTAAGATTTCTTCACAATTCCCCATGTCACTATTAAATAGGTCCACATCTTCCTCTCTCCGGTTGTTTTGAAATAATCTCTGTTCAACTTGCTGTGACTGCCTTCTATATAACAAACCCAATATAGCACTTGTTCAGTTTCTTGATAGATCTTCAACAAGAAATCTTTTATAAACTTAGGACAAACTTATAGATTTTCAACAAACTTAGGACAAACTTATAGATCTTCAACAAGAAATCTTTTATAAACTTAGGACAGATTATTACAGTTTCATTACTATTGATGTGGGACTGATATCAGAAATGATATGGATGTCCATGGATGAACCCTTCCTAGTAAGCTTGTTTGATGACTATAGCTACTTCTAGATAATGAGACGATTTTGCCCAGTTGCTTGGAATCTCATCATGTCCTGAAGATTATCCATGAAATGGAATGCTTTGTGCATTTCTTCTCCTGCTATTATTAGAAATGGTTGGAAATAAAATTTTTCCTCCATGGTATAACATTCATGGTAAGCTTCTGTTTGATGACCATGTCTACTTCTAGTTTAGGGATGTCAAACTCAATTTCATTTAGGACCACATCAGCATTGTGGTTGCCCTCAGAAAGGGACGGGCATGGCTGGGTGGTAACAGGCATCTGGGTTGATATGGCCAGGCTGTGCATGGCCCAGCTCGACACAGCCGTAACTCCTCAGTCCACATAGCACAAGTGGGTCCAATTGATGAGACTGCCAGGGTGATCCTCAAGTCTAGGCAAATGAAGAGATGTGGTAGAGGAGGCATGTGATCCAGCCTGCCAGATGCGCTGGGTGGCTGCGTGGCTGCCTGCTCCATCTCAGCTGTAGTGGCCGCATGCAAACAAGACAGAAAATGGGACGAAGTAAGCGGGCGGGTGGGCATCCATCTGGTGAGCCAGATAACGCCACGCCACTGCTTCCACCTGCTGCTTGGAGGGCCAACCCAGTATCGCAGTGTCCCGCTCCCACCTGTGCTGTGCAGACTGAGGAGACCCAGAGCACACTGGCCAGCGCGCTGCTGTTGCTGTACGCTATTGGCCTCCATGCACTCACTGCTTCTTGTGCATGTGCCCACTTGCTGCCTCCTGTGTGCACACTGGGTGAGCTGTGGTCGGGGCGGCAGGCACTGCCTCGCAGGCCAAATCTGGGTCCATTGCAGGCCTTGTGTTTAACATATCTGTTCTAGATAATGAGATGGTTTTGTACAGTTGCTTAGAGACTTGTCATGTCCAGAAGATTATCCGTGAAATGGAATGAGATTGCAGGAATTTGTGAATTTCTTGTCCTGACATTTTCTCTCTGCAGAGTGAAGGAATGATACATAGCAGAATTCTGTCAGTTATGGTACAGAATCAATGTATTCGAATGCATTAATTACATTTATGGCCTAATTTAAATTTAAATTTAAAATGTGATGCCTGAAATCCATGAAATCATCATGAAGGCATTATTTGCACTTTTTAAAAATATGCATCAGAATTCAGCATATTTTTGATAAAAAGCTGAAGCGACCAGAGTGGGGGTAGTGAAATTATAACCAGAATAATGTGCACTCAGTACCTTAGATATTATGAGAAAAGCCACCCAGACCCTTTAAAATCTGTATTATTTTAGCAGTGAATCTGGAGTTGTGTGATTCCTATAATTGTGGGAATATTGTTCCTATGGCAACATGTACATAGCTGCTCCTGGAATTCTGAAACTTCCAGCAAGTCCAAGCATTTGATTTTTGACTTTCCTTTTAGGCTTCTGCCCTCTTAATCTTGCTTGTCCTATGCTTGGTAAGACAGCATCAAACAGTCCTCACGAGGGTAGGTCTCTTTAAGACTCCATTGGTTTGCAGATATTGTGATCAGACACTTCTATGGTAGCCAATGATTATGAGAGCTGTAATTCAACAACCGCATTTGAAGAACCTTGTGCTTCTCATCTCTGCTCTAATACCCTATAGACTAAATTTCTTTCACACAAATATGTTTATGGCCTTGCGATCAGAAATGTGTTGACTGATACTGATTAAGTCTCTTTGCTGGCTGGCACCATCTTTCAGGAAGCTGGCAGCATATAGTTGTTGTACACTGGATTATGAATATGTGTTGGTTTAGCTGCATTAAACTGCCAATAACATCAAACATTTTTTTAAAAAACTAGAGTTTGTTTCTGTAGCAGCCTGAATCTCTTGCCTTTAGCACGCTTGACAAGAGTTCATTTTCCAAAAACACACAGGAAAAGATTTAATACTTTTTAGACTGTGCAGTTAATGCTCCATCCTTTTTAGACAAATGGAATAACATGGGGAAAATGTTTTCAAGAAAAAAAAAAGAATGATTCCAGCTTCTGCTGCTGTTTGCTTTTGAGCCTAGTGTCTGAAATATAAAACTTTCATGGGCATTGTCCATACATAAAAGGAAACCAAGTAAATGACTATCTAAGCAACGTATATGGAATAAAGATAAAAAGTATTGCTTTCAGGGAAAGTAACAAAGCATCCTGGAGATGGATTGTTATTAGGACACTTTAGCTTGTTAAAGAATAGTGAAATGCAGGATATACAATTTACAAATGGAAAAAAAACTGGACTGTTGATCACTAGAGGAAGCTAGTGTGGTTGTTTAGACTCAGGAATATGCATGGCAATTTGGGAAGAGAGGTTTTCTCAATTTTTGGATCATGAACACCTAGCTTGAATTGTTTATGATTCTATGTTGTTATCTAAAACTTTTATCACCAGGCTGTTGTAAATCTCCACTGGATTAAAATCTGTTCGGGACTTCCGGTGGCGACGTCTTGGCGGTGCAGAGGGAAAAGGATGATGTCCGTCCTTAAACTCTGATTTCTTCATGATCGGGGACCCTTTGAAGGTGCAGAGAGCCACGCAAAACAGAGGGGAAGCCTGGGGATGGTGAGGTGGAAGGCGACCACCCGCCACAACGAAAGGATCCCTCTTTAACCTGGCGCGACAAGCATCCTGTCATGTCATTCTGATATGGCGGACTCGAGGCCATGTCAAGCCACAGCAGACAAGGAAGAAAAGACACTATCAACAGACAGTGACATTCTAACTGTCAAGAAATTCCCAGTTTTGCAATGTGTTGAACTGTCAAAGTAAGTAAATCTCAGAAGATTTGGTAAACAAGCTCCGAGAGGGGGATGTAACCCCGAAAATTCTAGTGGCAATTTGAAAGGAAGAGCTGTGATTTATAGAATTAAAGAGTGGAAGAAAATTGAAGTTTAGAGTGATGGAGAGAGGTACACCAAAGTGGACGGAAAGGAGCAAGAAAGAGTGAAAGTGAGAGTGGGAGAGCAGAAGGCACCAGACGAAAGAGAGGTGAAAGAAGAAACCCATGACCTGAAATTCACCGAAAGTAACAAAGTAACGGCAGGTTGATCCGAGCCTGAAGGAGAATGGAAGGATCCGGGACAGATTGAGAGCTGAAGGAGAGAGGATCAGAGGAGGTGGCAAGACGGTGAAAGAGGTGGTGAGGACGGCATGTGGCAGGGATGACTTGCAGGGAGCGGTGGAGAGAAAGGTGGCTGTTTTGGTGTCCCAGAGATTAATGAGAGAAGTGGACAGAAAGAGAGTGTGAGAGAACGGAGAATTTAAACTTAGAAGGAATGTGGACTATACGAAACTCGGGCAACAACGAACAATAAATCAGAAATACTGGCAGAGATGGAGTTGGCAGTGAAGGCAACACTATCAAGGGTCTGTGCCTAAATCTGATGCTAAGACTATTTGAGGAGTGGTTATAGACTTAACTTGATTATTATAGTGATTGTTGTGATTGTTTTGTTCATATTACTTATAGCACACTGCTCAAAAAAATAAAGGGAACACAAAAATAAGACATCCTAGATCTGAATGAATGAAATATTCTTATTAAATACTTTGTTCATTACATAGTTGACAACAAAATCACACAAAAATTATCAATGGAAATCAAATTTAGCAATCTATGGAGGTCTGGATTTGGAGTTACAATCAAAATTAAAGTGGAAGAAAACACTACAGGCTGATCCAACTTTGATGTAATGTCCATAAAACAAGTCAAAATGAGGCTCAGTAATGTGTGTGGCCTCCACGTGCCTTTATGACCTCCCTGCAATGCTTGGGCATGCTCCTGATGAGGTGGCAGATGGTCTCCTGAGGGATCTCCTCCCACACCTGGACTAAAACATCCCCCAACTCCTGGACAGTCTGTGGTGCAACGTGGCATTGGTAGATGGAGCAAGACATGATGTCTCAGATGTGCTCAATTGGATTCAGGTCTGTGGAACGGGCGTGCCAGTCCATAGCATCAATGCCTTCATCTTGCAGGAACTACTGACGCACTCCAGCCACATGAGGTCTAGCATTGCTTGCATTAGGAGGAACCCAGGGCCAATCACACCACGATATGGTCTCACAAGGGGTCTGAGGATCTCATCTCTGTACCTAATGGCAGTCAGGCTACCTCTGGCGAGCACATGGAGGGCTGTGCGGCCCCCTAAAGAAATGCCACCCATACCATTACTGACCCATTGCCAAACCGGTCATGCTGGAGGATGTTGCAGGCAGCAGAATATTCTCATGGCGTCTCCGGACTCTGTCATGTCTGTCACATGTGCTCAGTGTGAACCTGCTTTCATCTGTGAAGAGCACAAGGCGCCAGTGGCGAATTTGCCAATCTTGGTGTTCTCTGGCAAATGCCAAATATCCTGCACAGTGTTGGGCTGTAAGCACAACCCCCACCTGTGGACGTTGGGCCCCCATACCACTCTCATGGAGTCTGTTTCTGACTGTTTGAGCAGCCACATGCACATTTGTGGCCCGCTGGAGGTCATTTTGCAGGGCTCTGGCAGTGCTCCTTCTGTCTCTCCTTGCACAAAGGCAGAGGTAGCGGTCCTGATGCTGGGTTGTTGCCCTCCTACGGTCTCCTCCGCATCCCCTGATATACTGGCCTGTCTCCTGGTAGCGCCTCCATGCTCTGGACACTACGCTGACAGACACAGCAAACTTTCTTGCCACAGCTCGCATTGCTGTGCCATCCTGGATGAGCTGCACTACCTGAGCCATTTGTGTGGGTTGTAGACTCTGTCTCATGCTACCACTAGAGTGAAAGCGCCGCCAGCATTCAAAAGTGACCAAACCATCAGCCAGACAGCATGGGAACTGAGAAGTGGTCTGTGGTCACCACCTGCAGAACCACTCCTTTATTGGGGATGTCTTGCTAACTGCCTATGCTTTCCACCTGTTGTTTATTCCATTTGCACAACAGCATGTGAAATTGATTGTTAATCAGTGTTGGTACCTAAGTGGACAGTTTGATTTCACAGAAGTGTGATTGACTTGGAGTTACATTGTGTTGTTTAAGTGTTCCCTTTATTTTTTTGAGCAGTGTATTTATATAATTTATATTTATAGTATTTTTACAGACTACTGATTGAATTATATTTAAGGTACAGTTAATATTTATAGCATTATATTAATAATATCAATTATATACTATATTATAGCTAATTTAGAGGAATTATAATTATTATATTGCAGAAAGTAATAATATTGACTATATGGTTCATAGAAATAGAATAGATAAGTGCCTAAGATAGTGAATATCATATTTCGGTCGGATAAAGGGGGAATAGTTATTAATTAGGGATAATTGATTTACGGTCCAATCTAATTCAACCTAATTCAAGATATTAAGTCATAGAATCATTAAGGTAGAACTATAAAAATTATCACTATTAGCAATAAAATTGGTGGTGGTAATTTGGAAAAGTATTTATAGAATCTTAGGGGAACAGAACAAAATCTTAAAGGTAAAATCTCCACTGTTCTATTACTTAGTGTGCATGTGAGTGAGTGCGTACAGAGAGGAACAAAGAGACAGATACATAAGAGGAAATAAGATAAATGAAGGAAATTTAACAAACATTAAAACACCTAAAAAGAAGAGAGATCACAAAAAAACATGGTTTTGAGTTCTGACTTCTTTTTTATACATTTGCTAATTGGTGATACAGTATTTGTAAATACTGAGGTGCCCTAAAAGCCATTTAAGCTCTGATTATATTGTACCACGCTGCGTAATGTGTAGTTCGTGTGGGTTATTGTTAATTGTAAGACAAAACAAGCCTTTCAGGAGCAGAGCTGGGGAAATGCATTGTTAAGGGAATGGAATGTTGAGGTCATGAGTGGAAGAGTCCTTGATTGAGGATGGCATTTTCAGTGTCTCTATATTGCAATTTCCTTCTTAGGACTGACCTCGGGCTATACTGTACTATGTGGGGAGTAAGGAGGCTTCTATTCTTTGATTTAGATCAAGTATGTCCAAGGTCCAGCACCCAACAGCTAGTCAATAAAATGAAAAAGGAAGTTCTTTATTTATATCCATTATATTATATATTTTATACATGGCTCCTCAAAAATTGTTCTTTATTCAGTGTGGCCTAGGCAAGCTAAAAGGTTGCACATCCATGATTTAGATGAGGGTAGGAAACTATGGCTCTTTTAGGAATTGTGGACTTCAATTCTCAGAATTCCTGAGCCCACCATGTTGAAGTCCACAAGTCATAATGTGACCATAGTTCCCCACCTCTGGTTTAGATGAAACTGCAGGGAGTTTTGTCTGGGAGCAGGGAAGATCAGTTTCGGCTTCAAAAGATTAGGCAAAGAGAGGAGCTGGGTTTGACCATGGTCACTTGGAAAAGGCAGAAGGGCAAGGGTTCAGCCTCGTTCTGAGACCTTCATGGTCTCAGAATGTTTTAATTTTAAATACATTTGATTTGTACTTGGACTGTGAAGGTCTGTAAAACAGTTTTGTAACAGAACAAAATTGTGGGGTTTTGGGGTCTGATTTTACCTATTATGGCTCTCTCTTCATTACTATGTACTCCATCCATTCTCCAAAGCTATTCTTTTCCTTCAATATACTATTACTCCAAATCTATTTTATTTTTTTAAAACAATGTAGTTCCCATGTGCTATTGTTCTGAGAGTTCTAGTTTAAAATGGCATGAAAACTTGTATTCACAAGAATCTCTTTAAAACTTCCTTACATTTTCTTCCATCTATATCTGTCATTTGAATGGGGAAGGAGTTTATGAATATGACTTTCATGGCTATCCATCATTTCTTTCCTTTAATGACAGGAATTATTGATCCTTGCAGTACTTAAATGTGTACCAGTGTTATGAACAACTATAGTTTTAAAATAAATGTTTCAGTTGGCGTTCCTGTAAAGATCAGAACCTTTGGCGGGGCCCAGCTAATTTTGAAAAAAAGCTGAATTGAACCTGATTAATACTTGGATGGAAGACCATCAAAAAAGGAACGCTATAGAATAGAATAAGACGTTTTTTTAAAAAAGTCCAAGGTCCAGAAGGAAGAAGTGGCAAATCACTTTTATGTTTTTTGCCAAAATGTTTTTTTAAAACATCTTTACAAGGTACCTTATGATTTATTGTATGTTTATTTTACTTCAATGTAAATTGTACTGTTTGCAATACGCATAATTGTAGTGCTTGTTGTAATTCTCATTTGAAGATGTTCTTCCATGCCATGCCAAGCCTCAGTAATGTCTCAGCAGACATGAACTACCATAGAAGTGGGGGAGGAATTTTTCCACAAATTTTTTTACCTAATGTCAGAAATGGAGAGAAAACTACCCATGAAAGCCAGAGCATTCTGCTGAGGCGAGGAGATCCCCAAATACAACAAAAAGGAAGGATTAACTGTCTCGAATATGAAACTACTCATCCTGCCCAGGGCCTGGTTGTTTTGTAAGATCACATTTATTGCTGAGAATGGCTGTCCTTGAAAATCAGGAATCATGTTTCTTTAAAAAATTTATCACAATAAAAAGGCAACAGAGAATTGTGTGCAATGTAGATTTACTCATATGCCATGTTTTATGTCTTTATTATCCCTCTGAAGTACTATATAAAATACATATGTTTTCTGGGTGTAGTGGCTAAATAAATGCTAAATTTCGTTAGCAACAAAAACTTCTATCTTACAAGCATGGGAGTTTATGTTTATCACAGAATGTCAATATGCCCTCTTATCAAGCTGCCCAACATAACCAGAAAAAAATGTATGACATAAGAAGCATATTGTGCAAGCCAAAGAGAGAAAACTAATTTACAAATTTATCCATATAGACCCAGAAGAAATGGGATGGTAAAGGGAAAAACTCAATGTAAAAATAGAACACAGAGAGAGGAAATTTTGCTTGTTGCAATGTATTCAAGAAATAACTTCTAGAAAAATAGAGCATTAATGAAGTACTTCTGAAGCAGTGGAAATTTGGAGTTAAATTTTTACTCACTGCGGGATTAGAATATTGACTACCAGCTTATTAGGTTTCCAGGAATGCTGGAGATGACAGTTACTCTTGTTAAAGTGAAGGAGCCTGGAAGGTTCCTGAAAGGACATTCAGCTCCTGGCTCCTCCCATTTCTCAAGCAAAGCCTTGAGAATTTAGGTATCACCCTAAAGCATGGGTGTCAAACTCAAGGCCTGTGGGCCGTAACTGGAAACCGTGAAAGACCAGCCTGCGGTGCCTCTGCCAGCAAAAACAGCTCAGGAGGGATGCACACAGCAGCCCTTTTCACTGGCAGAGGGTTACAGGAAGCAGTCATAGCTGAAAATGGAGCCTGGGGGTCCATGCAGCCCCCCCCCAGCTCCGTTTTCTCTGACAGAATATTAACAAAACAAACTACTAGCAAAAGTGGATCCCTCCCCCAGCCCTGTCCGAATCACCACAGATGCTCCTGGACATGCTCCCTCAAGGTCAAACACAACCCTGATGAATTGAACTTTGACACTCCCTGCCTGAGAACATCACTATGATTGCAAGGCCACTCCAACAAGACCATGAATGAAATGCAAGCACATTGTACCCACAATTAGTTCACACTTCCTTAATCCAATCTTTGAGTGAGGTAACCTAGCACAAAAACCGATTGAGCTTCTGCATCTTTAATAGCTGGGTACAAGAGAGAAGAACACAGAACAGTTTGCTAGGCAAGCCTACTTGTTGAAAAGTCAGTGTATTTCATTAAGGGACAAAAAGGGTACGAATGCAGGCTTTTTTTCATCTGGCTATCCTTGTCACACGTCAGCTCACACTTCCTAGTTAAGAAATTAACTAGTAATGCTTTGATGTCTTGCATACTGAAAGATAAATTTTTACAGAACTGGAACAAAACAAACAGAGGATCTGGCACGGTCACATACACTTGGTGCTGATGGGATCTTTTCAAACTGTTGATGAACATTGTCAAGCCTAGGAACTCTTAGGGTTAGAAAGAAGGATGAAAAGGTCAGTATTCCAGCTAGGCATAGACTCTAGACTGCTATAAAACTATTATGGACATTTATTTATAGTATCATAGAAAAGACTGATCTAGTCTGCTAGGAGCAGATGCTAACTGATCTGTGCTGGAATCTAGTTCCTTAAGCAGCTAACTAATGAATTTGAGAGAGAGGAGGTGCAATACTTTATTTGTTGTATAAAAGAAGTACACCTCTAGAATCTGTGAGACAGTTCCTTGACTGAAAATAACAATCCTACACACTATTTACACCTCATCTTTCTAAAAAGCCTGAACAATATGCCATTTCTCATTATTTTTAATTAAAATGTTATTGTTAAATAAAAGCAAGCAAACTTTAAATATGGATTAGGAACAATAATGTTTGAGACTGGGTACAACAAGTTAGTGTTAATTTAATGTTTATTATTATAGCTGTCATAGGAAAATAGTCTTTCTCACAATATACTAAAGTGAGAAAATAAGTAAATGGAAACAAAAGGTAGTCATGTACACTACAAAATATTTAATAAAATAGAATAGGAAATTCAATTTTCCTAAAAATTGAGATATAATGCTGCATATTTTTTCCTGGAAAGTATCTACATGGTGAAATCTAAATTCACAAAAATATGATTTGAACCTTTAACAATTACCAGAATGACAGGGCCTGGGAAAGTAGGAAGAGTTTCAGATCCAAGAAATCCACAATTCTGCTGTGAAACCACACTTTATCCCTGACCTGTTTCTTTTCTAGAAGAGAGTTCTCTATAGTGTTTTACTTTCTCTATACTTAGAAAAACTGAAGGATTGTTTGGCTTCTAAGAAGATAATACAAAGACTGAAGGATTAATTTACTTAGTGACCATAAATCAAACAATAATCAATTGAATCAGAACAAATCCAAGTATCAAAACAATATTAATAGCAATATAAACAGGAATAGAAAATTCCTAAAATGATTTCTCACTTTAGTATATTGTGAGAAAGACTAATAGGATACTTTAAGAATGACACTGGAACAGGCTAAAGGTCTTGTCTAGTCTAGTACTGTTTTCAACTGGGATCAATTTCCTTAAGAATAAATGGGAGATGATATAAATGTCACTTATTGTTTTCCTTCAACATCCATTGATTACGGATACACTACCTCAAGATCAAGGTGGCTTCATATAGCCATAGACTTATCTTCTATAAAGACGCTTCAATATATTAAAACAATCACTTAAGGTAATAGCTATCATGTTTTATATTACATAACAGATGGTAGAAAACACTGTCTTGAATTCGCCTAAAGTAAATTCTATTAAAGTACATAATTATTAAAATACATAAAGATGAACTACTATAAGGTGGGATGGGGGGGAGAAGTTACAATCAGGCATCTTTAACACATGTGCTGGATAATATAATCTAAGTCATAGAAATATTAGCAATTCTGTTGGAAGAATAGAATTTTTCAGAATAGAATACTTTATTGGCCAAGTGTGATTGGACACACAAGGAATTTGTCTTGGTGCAAATACTCTCAGTATACCTAAAGAAAAAGTACATTCGTTAAGAATCAAGAATCATAACATACAACAATTAATGATAGTCATAGGGTACAATCAACATTCAAATCATACTTGGAAACAGTCAAGTGGGAAGGGATGGGTGATAAGGAGTGGTGAGAAGATTAACAGTAATAGTAGTGTATACTTTGTAAATAGTTGAACAGTGTTGAGGGAATTATTTGTTTAGCAGAGTGATGGCTTTCGGGGAAAAAACTGTTCTTGTGTCTAGTTGTTTTGGTGTGCAGTGCTTTATAGCATCGTTTTGAGGGAAGGCGTTGAAATAGTTTATGTCTGGGATGTGAGGGGTCTGTAAATACATAGAATTAGAGAAGGCTGATTTGGATCTCTATGACTAAAGATAAATGTGGTTTTAAAATGATGCAGAAAGCTTATTTTGAAAAAAATATGTTGGATTAAATCAACATCAGGAATTAAAAGAGAATATTGTACATGCTAGTATTTATTGATTGAAATATATGCATCTAATCTCCCAATAAAGCAACCTCATTGATTGTATGGCTAGTATACTTGCTGCCAATATGTTTATGTTACGAGTGCTCCTTAAGAACTTCAGCTCATGTTGTAACAGCAGTGAGGATTATATTCGCACAACATTCGAAAAATGAAGAAACACCATGAGGTGAAGAGATAATTAAGAAGATATTAGACTGCAGAAATTGATAGATTTACATTGAAAATTAAGCAGAAAGCCACAGGATAGTTAGTTAGCTAGTTTACTTTATTGTCATTGCACCTCGTACAATGAAATCAAACACCATCTTCAGTGCACATCATGGCCATGAAAATAAACAAACACATATCCTTCACACTCCACACATTGAACCGAAAACCCCCAACACGGCACCAACATTGCACTATACAGTAGAATTCAAAAGAGCTATTGCCCTAGGATAGAAGCTGTTTTTCAGCCTATTTGTGCTTGTTTTTATTATTCTGTATCGTCTGCCAGATGGAAATAGTTCAAGAAAAGGCTGCCCAGGATGAGATGGATCTTTGACAATGTTTTGAACTTTCTTAAGGCAGCAGGAATTATAAAGCTCTTCCAAAGAGGAGAGAGGGCAACCAATGATTTTCTGGGCAATACTATCAAACATGGAATTTATTCTACCAGTGGTTGGAAAAAGGTGGTGGAGATTAAGAATATAATGAGTATTATTAAGCAAATTAAATACCCAGAAAACACTATGTTTCTTTAGCACTAAGAAATATAATTAATAAAAAATCAATAAAAAAGAACCTCCACTCTTTTACAAGCAAGAATCCATACAAGAGCTACAGTAACTCAGGCAGGCCTACCACAAACTCGGCATACAGTACATACCATCCATTGTCCCTGAAGGATTTTGCAAGTTAGCACTTGCCTTTTATGCAGAATGTTTTCCTTAGAGAAGTGAGGAGCCATGGCCCCTTCATGTTGTAGTAGGGCTGCCTGGGGTCATTCTCATCCAACTTTCCCTAAGCACAGCTCTGAGGGATAACCAACAGCTCTCAAGTCTTACCTTGAATTGTGCAGGCTCATGGGGTATTTCCCGGTTCTGTTGCAGGTGAGTGCTTTATGCAGACTCTGGCTCCTGTTATAAATTAGCTAATCAATCATTAACTGAAATGAATAGATAGAAAAATTCAAATCGCCTTCCTTGAAAAACCTTCCTTTTTCAGAATTTGTCAGTGCTGAAGTCTTATTTATGCATTAAATTGTCCTTTATGATTGGGAAGGGAAGCTTGAAACTCCTGAGACTTTACATGACTTCCACCCCTATTCTTGTGGTGGCTATTTCTCTATTTTTACACAATGTATGCTCTGCGTTCTCCTTTCTGGTTAGTCTGACCA
Organism: Hydrophis major; assembly: GCA_033807585.1. Taxonomy (NCBI): domain Eukaryota; kingdom Metazoa; phylum Chordata; class Lepidosauria; order Squamata; family Elapidae; genus Hydrophis; species Hydrophis major. Next base: position 122,985,353 of record CM066329.1, read on the forward strand.
CCATGACAGACTGAGTGCTCGGTCTCATCTTATTTGAGGTTCAGACCCTGTACCTGGAATTGAACTCACAGACCTCTACACTTCAGACGACTATAAAGCTTTCCTTAAGAGCTATCCAGGTTCTGGCCCTCAGTGGTTATAGAAGGAATATATAGAAGTGCCTTCAGAAAGGTATACATGTAGTTAACAACTATTTGTTTAGCTATCATTCAAGGTTAGAACTGAAAAAAGTGACATGGCCATTTTTCACATTTATGTTGTTGCATCACCATGGTCATGTGATAAAAATCTGTGCACTTGGCAACTGGTATGTGTTTATGACAGCTTCATTAAACCATTATATACAAAATTCTGTGCCTACTGGATCATACAGTGCTTCACGTACTCATTCTCGAAGTTTAATTTTAATACCAATTTATAAACCTTAGCAATAATATCTTCATCATTACCACAGAATAGTTTCCAATTCATGTTTGCAAAAGCAAATCCATAACTTTAAAAAAAATCTAATTTAAACCTTTCTTTGAATTGTAAATGGGCAAACCAATGGCAAACATCTCCTTCTAATTCCAACTATTCTTTAGATTTGATTATAGGATCCCCATAACTGAAAAATATTATTTGACTGTAAGTCCATTAATCTTGGTTTCACCACAATTTTTTTTCTTAAATAGCTTCCTGGGGTGACACCCAAAGAGGCATTTTTTCAGAAAACACTTCATATTTATTCCAAATTCTTAGGATGGCATGTCTAATAAAGTTGTTGAAATCAACATTTAGTTTAACCTAAGAGAATTGCTGGGTGCTTTGTGTCATCCTATCTTAAATGGGAGGGAGGGAATGGCATATTTGCCAAGAGCAGTCACTGCAGGGGGAGAATTATCCAAAATGAAGTCCCACTGTCAAGCAAAAGAGGAGGAGAAAAAGGTGCATGCACTTTTCACCACCGTGAGAAGCTTCCAGAAAAACACTTTGGAAGGCAAGACACAGTTAGTCTAATTTCAAGGGTCATTGCAAGGAATCAGTATAGATTCCCGAAGGACTGCAGTCTGTCCATTCCTTATTGTGGGGGTATGGAGAGAAAGAGAAGAGGGTATTAGAAAGTATACCAGATGTTCCAAAACATAAAGAATATATGGCTTCACCCTCTCTTGGTTCTGACCATCCCCTTAGTGCTTGCTACCTTCACCACTGCTATGGGATGCAGCTTTCAGATGATTATGGCTGACAAAATGTTGTCTTCCACAGACTTGAATTTCTCTGTGTCACCAAGTCTTTTTTCTGCCTGCCTTACTTCCTCTCCCTTTCTTTTCATTGCACATGAGCTCCCAAGAAGAAGATGAATCACTGGCTTGCGTGGTTATTTCAAACATAACCACCTGAAGTGCAGTATATTTCACAAGATTGCCTTTCCAGCTGAAATGCAGCTTCTTACACAGTACAGGTTGCTATTGATGGGCAAAACCAACTCTTATTTTAAAGTGTTTCCATCCTTTTGTCCGCTTTATAGCAATAGCATTTAGGTACTGCTTCACAGTGCTTTACAATCTTCTCTAAGCACTTTACAGAGTCAGCATATTGCCCCCAACAATCAGAATCCTCATTTTACTGACCTCGGAAGGATGGAAGGCTGAGTCAACCTTGAGCCTGGTAAAATTAGAACTGCCAAATTGCAATCAACAGGCAGTCAGCAGAAGTAGCCTGCAGTATTGCATTCTAACCACTGCACCACCTAGCTTTCCTTAGTCCCCCCCTTTGGCAGCTGCACCCTTTCTCTGACTACTATTAATGGACTCCGCCACCCATCCCAAATGATGGCCTTCTCTGCCAGTGCAGCACTTTCACATTTCCTGTTTTGGTCACTTGCTGTCTCCTCTTCCTTCACTGTGCCCTGAAACCCTCATTTAAATTCTTTAATATAACTGTAAATTATAGATGGCCTATAAACCATTTTGATTTTTTAAAAAATCTCTGTTGCCCTTTCCTGTAGGTGTGTGGAAAGAGACTGTCAAAAACTCTTGTTTTCCTTGTAAGAGGATCTACAGCATGTACCCAAACACAGTTTCTCTTGTCATACCACAGGTCAAAGGATGTCAAGGTGACATCTCTACCTGTAGAATTGACTGGGAAAATGACTACCTTAGCCCAGACTCCTGTGTTTCTGCCTCATGGTTCTTCTCAGCCGTTGGCCTTGAACTCTGAGCCTTGCCTAGGCCAGAAACACCAGCAAAGTGGCAAGGCAGATTTCCTCAATTTGCTGGTTTATTATGCTTTTGACTACATGCTGAAGTAACTAACAAGAGGATTTGTCAGGCGGGGCCTTGTCCTGTTGTGCAGTGGTGGCAGGGGGGGCGTTTAGCATAGCTTCCCCAGTGACCTACTTTCAGGAACAAATGCAGATTGTGCAGTTTCCATTCAGGCATAAATTGAGGGAGGCCTGAGCAAATGAGGGGATGGTGAATGTATCTACCTAACTTCTAATCACTAATATTCTAGCATGATATTAGCCACACATCAAACAAATAAGATTCCTTAGAAGTTTGGATTTTCTTTTGCAATGCCCCAAGTTTGAAATGAAGAACATTACAGATGACAGAAGATAAGATGGCCTTACTGTAGAAGTTGCAAAGCCTTACAAAGTGAATAAGTAAATCATAATGAAATTTAAAAAGACTGCTAAACATACAATGGCTAAAGTAAAAACGAGCCTTAGGCTGCAATATCTGCTTATGTAGGTGGAAACAACCCTACTTTTGAGTGACATAACTACTGCCCTGCTAGTTATTTTAAGATGAGGAGCAAACACATTATGACACTTGACTATGATTAATAAGACGTTTTTTTAAAAAAAAAATTGGTTTGGTTTTGGTTTTAAATATCAAAGGGCTATTTTCTTCCATTTCTTAATCCAAGTGGGAAAGGCTTCAAATTCTTCCAGCTATTGTAGGCCTTCTTTTCCCTGACCACAAAATGTTGGCAGAGCCTAAAATTATCTGGAAGATTTTTGTCATAATGGCTAAGCTTGTGTGACACAATTGCCAACCTGTTCGAATGGCATCTTTATTATTTCCTTCTTAGCAGTTTTGTGGTGTTTTTATTTCTTATTCTGTCACTATGGGAAAGAATGTGAGGTGAGAAAGCCATATATACTGTTGTTCCTCTTGATGAATCTTTCATCTTCACCTTTGATGAGGTAGCTCATTGGATGGAAATAAGAAATTGTGCCTACTGTTATCATTCAGGCTTGGAAGATAGACCATTTATTTATTTTGACACATTTCATGCACAGCTAAGCTGTAGCAAAGTTGGGAAGACTGCTCTTTAAAAATCTGCAAACAAAAAAGAAACACCTATGTTTGCTCTGACAAGTTACTAAGGGTGTTAAATCAGTGTTCTTTCCACTGGAAAGGCAGAGGTTTTTTTCAAGATTAAAAGATGAGGATAGCTATTAAGGACATCTTTTAAGTATTCTTAAGGATGAAAAAGGAGACCAAAGCATTTATAAGAGTCAGAGTTCCAGAATTCCAGAGCAGCCGAGAGATCCGAAAGCAAAACCAGCGGCCACATTGGTACATAATCAACAAGGTACACCTGACACCTCTATATAGCAACCTGGCTGCCAAAGGCCATGTCTTGTTTTTCATTATTTCTCTGAGGTTGATTAAGTGAGATTCCTGTGTTTGTCCTTTTGCACAGCACATTCCCTTGGAGAGAGTGAAAAATCAGGTGATGAAGTGAAAAACTGTTTTGAAAGTGAGTGAAGTGGGCAAAAGAAGGAGTCCTCAGCAGGGTGAATGGAATGAAAGATAAAAGCTATGATGTGATCTGGGATGCAACTGAAGCTAGGAAGGAGAGTTTTAAACACTTGTACGTGAATGAAAGGGATCTGTCAAGGAATGGAATAGAAACATACATAAAATGTTAGTATCCAAGTAAAAAATGATGATGATAAAGTCTTAGTTGGCTGCATGTGTACTGCAATTGAGAAATATTAAAATGTGATTGGTGCAAAAGCAAAGTCCATTGGGGAAGCCAACAGAAAACCAGAAGCTGCAATCAGAAGCTGCAATCACTTAACCAGAGTCTGCTGGAACAGCTAGTGTTGAGCAGCATGGTTATGTGATGTCATGCTTCACAACTGCATTCCTTGCAATGGAAATAATGGTCCCAATTACTATTGTTCAGTGATTTATATGATAATTTGTATAACTGGGACACTGTTTACTAAAGACTTGGAAATGGAGAAATTTTGATATGCAAATGCTGGTGGAAAAATCGTGGGTAGTACGTGGATTGATAGAAAGAATATCTACAGAAAAAAAGTGAAAATGCCTATATACTGTAAAAGTATCCTTCAACCTCCTTTATTATATAGAAATAAAAGCTGGAGAAGTATAACAGTAAGTTGAATGCAGTGGGAATGGAAACTTAAGATGTGCATGTGGTAAGAAATAGGCTCAAGAATGAATGGATGCTGAGTTAATGTGGGTGGAATACAAAAGTGAGGGACCAGTATGAAAAAAGTAGGTTGAGGTTATTTGGTCATACAAAGAGAAGGAGCAAGGATTGAATTACAGAACAGATTAAGTATTGATTATGTGCCACCAAGGTGTTTTTGACTCCTAATCATATAGATTTTCTTATGACAATCTATTCTTAACCTGGTCTTTTAGGTCTTCTCATAGGGCACCATGACTGCTTGTCTTCTTCTGCTTTCTCCTTCCACCTTTCTCAGCATTAGAACAAGCTAAATCTTCATTTAATGGGTCTGAAGGTAGGATAATTTGAACCAGGTCATTTCTGCTTCTAGTGAAAATTCTGGATTGATTTGTTGAATAATCCATATTTTTTTACTATCCATAATATTCCCAGGTGTCTTCTCCAACACTAAAGTTCAAGTGTCAATACTTTTCCAATCCTTCTTCAAAAATCCAACTTGAGCTTCCAGATAATATCATAGGTAAATAGCTTTGCTTTCACAGTTCTGGTCTTTGTAGGCATAAAAGAATGACATTTGAATACAGGGTAGGTCTTGATTAATACAGATAATGAATCCCACGAAAGGGTAGCATTATTCAAATCAGTACTACAAGTAAGTGATATATCTATGGAAAATATGGTAATTGGTTCCAGCTTGACATAAATAGGCAATGAAAAATTGTAAACATAAATTTTATACATATATGAATAAAATATTACAGTAAAGGATAAAGGGAATATATATATATATATGACTAAAATATTGACAGCCAACGGCTTCCACAAAAGCAAAATCACCAACTTGATCCACAAAAGCACACTGAGACATAATAGAGACCCAGAAGATGAACAGACCCATGGAACAGCTGTCCTGCCCTACATAAGAGGCACTACAGACAAAATTAGTAAGATTCTATACAGACACCACATCAAGACTGCCTTCAAAACAGACAGAAAAATAGCAGCCATCCTCAGGAACCCCAAAGACAAAATTGACCTGGAAAACCAAGGCATATATGAAGTCCCCTGTGCATCATGCCCGGCCACATACATTGGGCAGACCAATAGAAGAATAAGCACCCGCCTGGATGAACACAAAAATGCAGTCAAAAAGCTGGAACACACTTCCTCACTCGTCCAACACATGGAAGCCACAGGTCATAACATCAACTTCAATGGCACCAAAACCCTAGCCATCATAGAAAATCCCAGCCACAGAATCATCAGAGAAGCCATAGAGATTGAAAAAAGACCTGAAAGCATGAACAGAAGAGATGATTCCACCAGGCTGTCAATCATTTGGAAGCCTGCACTCACAAACAAAAAAGTCTCCACACCACAAGCCAGGCAAACACCTGGGCACAAACAGATCCCCCCTGATACCTCCAGCTCAAACACACCCCAACCAGGCACCCAGATGAAACCCAGCTTCCTAACTAATGATAGCCGTCCATTTACCCGAAGCCAAGCTGCACTAAAGGCCTCCAATAAAGTAACACAATGTTGCCAGCCAATCAAGATACAAAAAGAGCCCCCCCCCCAAAAAAAAACAGACAGAAGATATTAGTAGCAGAACACAGCACACTCCAAGACCAATAAACACAGACCAAGACTCTCAACCAATCAGGAGGAAGAAAAAACCATTCTGACACAGCAATAGGCTGCCCCAAATTTAAATCTGAAACCACTGTAAAAGTCTGACTCAAGACAAACACCATACAGAAGCCTGATGATGGCAGATGAGATTCTGCTGAAACGTTGCTACAACTTTAAAAGCACCACGTGGGAAAATACCCGAACAAAGCTGAATGCCAGACATGTAAGTTCCCGCGAAAACTTAAGAAAACATATATATATATATATATATATATATATATATATAATTTAAATTTATGGTTTACAAAGTTACAATATTGTTATAGAAAGCAAAATAAAATTTAAAACATCTACTATAGATCCAGGCATTCCATCATCTTATTCCATTGCCATAATGTGGCTATGACCACGTTCAGGTTGTTCAATTACATCAATTTTTTGCTCTAATGTAATAATATGCCTCTTGTCTGGGTTCAGTTTCAATCTGCTAACTAGAGAAGGCTACAATCTAGTCCAGGCAGGGAGAAATGTGGGAGTTAGGTAGACCTGTTGGAAGGATGGGAAAAGGGAAGCAACCTTGGATTGCTTAGTAACAGGATAATATTCTGCTTCACTACCACTCACAGCCTCCCTCCGCAATCAGCTGCATAGCTGGACCTCTCAGAAAATGTTCACCAAACAGCTTGCTTGAGGAGCTTCACATTAAATCAGGCAAGTTGCCAGATTGGAAAGAGCCAACAGCTGTTTGGCAGGCGGAGGGAAGGGGGGCTGCCATGGTTTTGAGACACTGGACTCGCGGCCTTATCACTCAGCTCTTTGTTTCAACTGATGCATGCTCCTGTTTAATGTGCTCCATAAAGTGGGCCAGATGACCCACCTGTCAGAACTGACCACCTCCCCAAGCCTCCTTCCTGTACCTACATCACTGTTGTAATTGGTGGCAGATGGTTTCTGACTGGCTGGTGACACTCCTAATGAGGGAGGACAGCAAAACCAACAGCTTTGCTTGACCCTGTCCTTGACATATGAACTCAGGACACCACCATTTGGTGGCAAGCCAAAACAGAGACAATGGGGAAAGCACATACTATGCCTGTAGTTTCCCCTCAAATCAAGAACGGGTTTGCATTTTTACTCAGCAGCAGAAATAGGCAGGCCCTTGGAGTCTGCTCCATGTACCAGAGGAAGGGGAGAGCTGATTTGCACAATTATCTTGGAGCCCTAAGACTTCTTGCTTCTTCTGGAGAAGGTGATATAGTTCCTCACCTTGCACCCATTTTTCCACCCGTAGATCATCCTTTCATGAAACAACTGAAAAATTACTGCTAGGAACACCGCTCTTAAAAACCAGTTGGAGGACACCACTAGAATCTTGATTGGAGTGGAGATGTTGAACTACATAAGCATATTTAAGTGAGAGCGATTTCATAATCCTGTTGACTTCTCTCTCCTCAGTTTAAGGACCATATGAAGTGTCTTGTTATAAGCATTGCGGGCTTGTCTGCCTGCTCGAGTTCTCTCTCTTAAGCACGGGATGTCCAGTGTGGATCCAGCAGAAAATCTATGCCAGTTATGAGTTTGAGAGGTGCTTGGTTTTGGCTCATTACAGGCACTATGGTGTGAGGTTTTCTATACGGAGTGAAGGACCCAATCCAAGCCTTTGGAGCAATATGGTCTTTTGCTTGATCCTCGTGCTCTCTTCTGTAGGTGCAGTTGAAGCCAGTGAAAAAAGATGGTGTTCCCCTTCTCACTTCCTCTACCTCTAACATGCCTGTGTTGTGCAGCTGTAATGTAACTAAGATGAATCCCTGGCAGGCTCTTTTGTCTTGCAGGGAGGGGTTGGGGTTCAAACGGAGATGGTTATTTTCAGTCTAAATTCCTCCCTTCCACTCCCCACTCTGTATGATCGAATCACTTTAATGTTGGTTGATTACTTAAAACACCATAGGTTAAAAAAAGTGAGAGATCTGCTTTGCAGATTGGTTGTACTGCAGAGGTTGCCTGCGTACTTAAGGCCATCAAAGAACATTCACGCCATGACTATCTGGGTGGAAGGCTCTTCCTGGCTTTAGGAGAAGCAGCTGCATTTGTTGTTTGGGTGCGGGAACTTAGGCAGTGGTAGAAAGCAATTGGCTGTGACTGCTAGCCTCAAGTATTCCTCCTCTGTTGTGTTCCACAAACCTCCTTAACAACAATTGCGAAATGGGGCCCTGCTTTTGTGGGGCCTTCAGTGTAAAATGCCCCCCCACGCCCCCTACACATGCGTGCACAATCCCCTGCTCCCCCTCCCTTACCTGCACTGCACCTCACAGCTGGAAAACAGGAAGTGACAAAATGGGCCTAGTTTTCAGCCTGCAGAAGCCTTCCTGAAGCCTCTGGGAGGCCGAAAAAGGCCTCAAACCAGCCAAAAATCAGCTGTGAGGTACGCACATGTGCAGTAAGATAAGTTTGCCTGCAGCTCGCGTGCCAGCACAAATGGCTCTGTGTGCCACCTGTGGCACGCGTGCCATAGGTTCGCCATCATGGCCCTATACTATTTCAGATAGGTGGTTGTCCAGTCTTTTCTTAAAAACCTCCAATAATGGAGCATCTACAACATCTGAATGCAAGCTGTTCTACTGGTTACTTGTCCTTACTGTTAGGAAATTTCTCTTAATTCCAAGTTGCTTTTCTCCTTGATTAGTTTCCATCCATTGCTTGTCTTGCCTTCTGGTGCTTTGGAAAATAAATTGACCCCCTCTTCTTTGTGGCAGCGCCTCAAATGCTGAAATATTACTATTGTGTCACCCGTAGTCCTTCTTTCCTTTAGACTGGCCATACCAATTTCTGCAACCATTCTTCATTATACGTTTTTGTCTATAGGCTTTTAATCATCTTAGTTGCTCTTCTTTGCACTTTTTCTAAAATCTCAACATCTTTTTTATAATATAGTGACCAAAACTGGATGCAGTATTCCAGGTGTGGTCTTAGTAAGGATTTATAAAGCAATACTAATAGTTCACGTGATTTTGATTGTGTTTCTGTTGATACAACCAAGATTGTATTAGCTTTTTTTGGCTGGTGCCGCACACTGCTGGCTCATGTTTAAGGTCAGTGGATGCCAATGAAGTTTTTGTACCCCAATGTCTTTGGAGGTGTTTGAAGGGGGTTGATGCATATTCAGGGTGTTAGAGTGACTTATGAATTGTGTCCTTTTGCAATTTGAAAAAGATTTGGCTTTCTTGGTTTTGCCTGGTACAGGAGATGGGATGGATGATGACAGAGCAAAAGCTTTGATTCTGTCAGTTAAGGCTGTACAGAGATTCAGCCTCCAATTTTTTTTGTCTAGGCCCTCTTACCCAACTGCTTTTATTCTGTATTTTGCTTAGCTCCACCCTTCATGTGCATTCTTTTTTAACGTGGCTTGTGTCTTTTTGAAAACAAGGCATATACAAATGTAGGGAGTATGGCATGAGTTTTGAGATAATACAAGATGGGTGACAATTTATAGAGAAGGTAACACATTCTGTGACTTGATTAATTGAATGTCTTTTAAATATTCCAAAGTTTCCAACTTTGGCAGGGCAGCATATAAACCAGCATTTCTCAAATTCAACAACTTTAAGATGGGAGAATTTCAAATCCCAGAATTCCTCAGCCAGCCATGCTGGATAGGAATTTGGGGAGTTGAAATTTCATCTACAAAGATGTTCAGTAGGCAGGAGCCGTGGTAGAAAAGGCTTTTCTTCTGGATTTAAATTTAGATGTGATCTGTAACTTTATTGTTTTGGTAACACTAATTTCCTCTTTGAGTTGTAACTATTTTTCTCCTTCGGTATGCCCATTCAGAATAAAAAGAGTTGACAATGGAAAGGCTTGTGAACCAGATCCACAAAATGATTTGTGATTAAGAATCGTGCCGTACATGATTTTATTACAACACAATTGGGTGACTACAGTAGAGAGAGTCAGATGGGAGTTAAGGCACAAAGCTAGAAATGAGGAGGATTCTAATTCTAATGATTCTAATCATCTGTACAAAGGCAGCTGAGTGACTTTGGGCTAGTCACTTTCTCTCAGCTCGGAAGCTGGCAATGGCATACCAGTTCTGAAAATCTTGCCAAGAGAACTGCAGGACTAGTCTAGGCAGTTGAGTGTCAAGACTGATTTGAAGGTGCACACACACATGCACATACACAGCACCAAAGTAAACCTTGTAATGCGTTTGATGTCAAAGAGTTGTAACTATGAACCAAATAAATGAGAATGGGGAGGAGAGGCGCATGCAGTCTAAAGACTACCTACAACCCAGGTGGGCTTTCCACACACGCATACTCCCTTCACATGGTGAATGAGTGCCTTATTTTCACCATATAAAGGCTCTTCTCTGATGCTATCCTAAAGACAACATAAAAAGAGACGTTACCAGTCTGAGGCCAAATCCTTTCTCAGGCACTTGGTAGCTATTTTTAAACTAAATAAGAAATATATTTTCCCAGTCCCAATAAAATGGACTGTGAACAAGTGATGCTACTGCTCCTTGTGATGAAGAGAAGTCATCAACTTGGTGCCCTCCAAATTGCAATCGCCAACGTTGCCAGCCAGCATATCCAGAGGTTGGCTGGGATTTTCAGGAACTGTAATTTCACCATAACTGGAAGGCATCAATTTAGGTGATTTGCTTTGATATTTTGTAGAACAAATATATGTCTATATCCTTACATTCATAATTTGTAGCAAACAAATGCTTTCTATGAGGATATCAATGGAGAGATGATGGAACTGTTGAGGTCTTTGTTTGCATGTTGTTTTACAGTACTTTTTTTTAACAGTTATGGTATTTAATGATTTTTTGTTATCCTTTTCTACTGATCAAGTAAAGAACAGCAGCTGCAAATCTGTTCTTTTCCACCTTTACTCAGAGGCTGGATTTCAAATTTCTGGTGTCTTTCTAGTATCATGCCTGTAATTGCAAAATAATACATTTTATTTTCTAACAGCAGCTAAAATATGAATAATTTCAAAAGCTATTTTGAGCTTTTCTGTAAAGTTTTTGGCTATTAATTTCAAGATGATTTTCTGAAGACAGCAATATTTCCGTTCTAATTCTTAATGCTAAGACAGCCTCTGTCACATTGGTTGTGAAATAGGGTTTGTTAGTGATTTAGGTTAAATTCCAAAAAGATGCTTCAGAGTACATAGAGGCGTTCTGTTCACATTTTTACACACTTTAAAGGACTTTTTCAGAACTGAATTCAAACTAATGCATTGATCTATTGTGCAACTATTAGTTTTTGTCCAGTTTAAGGAAGTAGATTATATATAAGTTTCTAGCTCTTTTGTAAAATAAGGTCTAACTACTAAGTATGATTGTGATCCAGGTGTTGCAGGGGAAGCTACTTACTTCTCTTTTCCAATTCCACTAGGAGACGTAGTAAGGAACTCTATATTCTTAGGACAAATGGCAAATGAAAGAGTTTGTAGTTGTATTTACTATTCATGTTCTGATTCCGTAAGATATATTTTGGAAACATCTTTAGTAATTCATTTATCTTTCAGCTATAATAAGCCTGTGCAAAGAAAAAAATCCTTTTTCTCAACATACACAGAGGGGATGAAAATTTAATATCTATTGGCTGTGGTAAAACAAAAAGCACCACTGAGATAAAGCACAATACATGTGATTTTCAGTATTCTCTATTTTAAAAGTAATGTGTATAAGTGCACACTGTATTTTCCTAGGTATATCTAGATGCTGGCTTTGAGGTGGCCTCTGGGTCTTTGTCTTCGATATTGCCTCTATTAACATCTAGTGGTATAACAAATGGCCTTCCTAGGACAGCTAATGAATGTGAGAGCAGATGCTTTATGTAAGATGAACTGAAGGGCATTAGTAGAAACTATTGTTTTTCAACCACATCTCTTCCATTGTTTTTAGATGGCAGCTTTTGTCCTACCCAGGCAATGTGCTCTTGCCAACTGATCATTACTTTATAGTTCAATAGAAGGCATCTAGAAGTTGTTTGCCCCACCGAGTAGTCTCTAGATAATATTTCATTTGGGTTTAACTTCATAACGTATTTTTCACAAAGAACTTAGCATTGCATATTATCTTTTTAACAACCCCATGAAGAAATTTGGGTTGGATTATATATACTATATATGAAACATAGACATGCAACAAACTGTAGCTACCTGCCCATTGTGTATAAAGCATGCAGCCTAAACTAGGACAGAGCGAGGCAGAAGATACATTAGATCCTAAAAGTAGATTTATAGACAGAAGGAAAGGGTTCCAACTACCAGTTAACAACATCAGTTAAAATAGTGCAGCCTCTCCTACACCACTGATTAGATTACTAGAGAAAAACACACTCAACAGTGTGATAAAGAACAGGAAAGGAGGTTTTATTTATGAAACTACTTGCAAACATTCTGATCCTAATCACAAATTCCTGGGCAAAGTAATCTTATTGCATGGCCACTGGTTATGCTGCTTGGAATTTGGGGAATTGTAGATAGTCAACTAGGGATGCTAGGGCTAGATTACTATCAGAATTTTAAACAGTTATTTGGCAAGGGTATCAAAAACAAGGCATAACATATTTCTTCTACTTCTAATACATTGGATGGAGAGGGCATCTATTTCAAAAAGTCAACTGGGTCAGGTAAAGCATTGCTATGATGCAGATGATGCAAATTATATTATTTGCAATATATGATGCTATGCAAATTATGTATGACACAAATGTTGTAAATCTGTGATGACATCAATATGCAGATTATAACATTATTATAGTACCTATATATAGAGTCCAGAAAACCAAAGGAGGGAGGGATATATTGATACATTGTTTATATTAGGATTAATATATTTCAGATATATTATGAATTTCTCCTTATAATGATAAATGCATTTAGTAACACCCATAGATAACAGCAACAAAAAGACACTCAGTTAAGTGTTCTTTTAAAATAGCTCTTAAACTTGTGGCTGTACTGTATTTGTCCTTCAAAAATATTTTCTAAAGAGGATAGTTGATTTGTGCTACAAGTTAAAAACTTCAAAATGTGCATGCTCATGCAAAACTTAAAAATAATGGATGGTTGTTAAGGTTGGACCCTGACATTAACCATTTGCTCCTAAATAAGATAATCAGGCCTCCTGTTTGCCACGGAGGAAAAATGATTATTTTCTCCCTTTTTCAAAAAGTAGGCTTGAGGAACACTTTAGCAAAAGCATGCCCGTGCTTCTGAATCAGCTCAAAAACTGTGCTGGCAGAGATTGTTAGAATTTGAGGGAGACTGAGACAGAAGGTTTTATTTCAACTTTATCTTTCTTATTCCTAGGACATTTATTTAAGAGCCGCATCCAGAAACACCTTTCCCACAATCTTTCATCTCATCTTACCTATGCTGTTTCAGCATTTGGTATATTTGTGAGTCATTTTCTGACTTCAGCAGGGCTGGGGCTGTGAAAAACAACCTCAAATCTTACAAGTGCTTTTGGACATTTGTATGGGCCACTTGCCTGCAGTTCCTTTAATCAAGTACATCCTGAAGTGCCATTTTGGTTTCAAATCTGAAATGCTGCATAGCTCTAATGCCTGTTGCAGCCAAGGGGAGTACTAAAAAGAGTTACAGTAGAAAGCTGCTTCCTGTTTTCTCCTTCAGTGCAAGAGTCTGATAAAGCATAAATAGCATGGTCTCTCTCTAAACTGAATGTGGCTTATTAAAAAAAATGATGGCAGAAGTAATGATTCCTTCAGCAGCTGCTACTGCTGAATAACTTTTGTGGTTCTTATTTACAGACAATTCCAATAACAAGTAAGAGCAAAGGATAAAATACCGTATATACTCGAGTATAAGTCGACCCGAATATAAGCCGAGGCACCCAATTTAACCACAAAAAACTGGGAAAACTTATTGACTCGAGTATAAGTCGAGGGTGGGAAATGCAGCAGCTACTGGTAAATTTCAAAAATAAAAATAGATGCCAATAAAAACTTTCACTAGGACAGTTGAGAATAAGTTTGATGTTCACAATTTCCTCTTTGAAAGAGACCAGTAAATAGGGAACAAGAAGATGAAGAAAAAGAAGTGTGTTTTTTCACACTTTTCACACTGAAGTGAACAAAAATGGCATCATAGGAACAAGCTTATTCTCAGCCCAAAGGTTTGTTTCTGATTTCTTCCCTGATTTAAGGGAAATTTGGGAAACGATCTCACTATCATGAAAGGTTTGATTGATTCACTAACCCAAAAGATGATGATGATGACAGTGGTAGGCAGGAGTCACTCTCTCCCTTGCAAGAAAAAACCAAGAGCCGTTCTTATGATCTCTCTCTCTCTCTCTCTCTCCCCCTCCTCCCGAGTGGACTGAAAGCAGCTGGAGCTGAGGAAATGAAACTGAATGGAGCGACCTCGGCTCGCATTGCTTTCTCAGCCTAGAGCTCAGAAAAGCCTCCCCCTCCTCCTCCCCCTCCTCCCGAGTGGACTGAAAGCAGCTGGAGCTGAGGAAATGAAACTGAGTGGAGCGACCCCGGCTCGCGTTGCTTTTTCAGCCTAGAGCTCAGAAAAGCCTCCCCCTCCCATGCTTAAAAGTTGCAAAGGAAACACGGAAGCAGGGAAGCGGCTGCCCAGCTTCGGAGCTCCACACCATTTTTTTTTCAGAGGGGAATCTGACTCGAGTATAAGCCGAGGGGGTTTTTTTCAGCACAAAAAATGTTCTGAAAAACTCGGCTTATACTCGAGTATATACGGTAGTTTAAAATATTTGCAGCTTGCAAAGGGGGTAGTTCCTGGATCAGATGAGGAAATTGATTTAGTCAACATAGAGAGAAGGGTTACTGGAGTAAGATCTATGGATTTCTTGGTCAAAGTAAAAGGCGGTTTAAAAAAGGTTTAATCAGCTCAATTTATGAACATTAGAAAAACACAATGAAAAGTATACCTATAGGAGGGTTAAAGGAGCTGGGACAGGAATCTCCAACCCAGGTCCATTGGCTGCAACATGCCAGAAACAGGGCCACTCAAAGATGTGAAGTGAAGCCCCATCCATGGCATGCAGGCAGCACATGAAACCAGCCTCCGTCTGGTCTGTGGAAAAACCTCTCTCCATGGAACCGGTTGGGGTCCACTGAGCTAGGAGACTGTATACAGCTAACAACATCAGCAGATGCTGCTCTGTTGAGGCTATTGAGTGATGAAACCAATTTGTTGATTTCCCTCATTATTCTTCCATATCAGAGTTTTGCTGTGAAAAGCACTAGTAGGCTTTAACAAAATCCTTGGTTAAATAAGCTATGATAAAATTCCTTTCTCTGAACTAGGGCCAATTCCGGCTCAGTGTTCAAATTTCCCTGCCTAAATTGTTTGCGTTTTTAAAACGTTTGTAAGTTCTTCAAACAGGTCTGATATTATTAGAAAAACTCAGTATGGAGAAGTAGCTGGTTTGAAAATAAAGAAAAAAAACAAAAATCATAACTAAGAATATGACCAGCAAACAAAGAGAAAACCTGGTTAAGCTATTAGATATTCAAATAGTGCAAAAAATAAAATACCTAGGAATTAATATTTTGGCACGCTGTTCAACAATTAAGGAGGATAATTATGAGAATTTATTGAGAGAAATTAAAACAGATTTAGAAAATTGGAATAATCTTCAACTATCATTAATAGGCAGAATTTCAGCAATTAAAATGAACATACTACCCAAAATTTTGTTTTAATTCCAAAATATACCAATTAAATTAGGGATTTTTTTTTAAAGATCTGAATAAAATAACAGTAAATTTTGTGTGGCAGGGTAAAAAACCAAGAATTAAATTAAAACATTTACAAGACGCTAAAGAAAGAGAGGGATTAGGCTTTCCAGATTGGGAACTATATTTTTAAGCAGCCATCTTAAGGATAGGATAAACTTAGACTGTGAAAATAAAATAAAAGACTGTGTGACCCAGTAGACATATGACACACCAATATTTTTTGAGACATAAAATTCAACAAGCCCTAATCTCAATTTGGAATAAAATAAGATTGCAAAACTATATGGAAACTCCAAACTGGCTTTCTCTCTTAGAAGCCATATCATACCCGAACTTTTACAACCAGAAAAAGGCAATCACATATAAAGATATCCTAACAGAAGAACTTAACCAGCAAGGCTTAACATTGGAATGGTGGGCATATCGCCAAGTACAATCCAGATATGAAAGGGATAAAAAAGAATGGGAAATAAATTGTCAAGATACAATATTAGATAAAATATTATTAGGATCAGAGAAGAAAAAATAAAAAAATTGTATAACTATTTACTAGATTATAAAATGTATGAGGAGCAGGTGAAAGAACCAGTTAACTTGGGCCAGAAATTTCAGCTATAACATAAATTTGGATCAATGGCAGAAAAGTTGAGATCGGAATAAAAAAATTACATTAGCCATATCTTACAAAGAAAACCTGTTTAAGATGTTTTACAGATGGCATCTCCCACCTACCAGGTTAGCCAAAATGTATAGCTCTCAATCACCTATATGCCGGAAATGCTTGAAAGAACGGGGCACCTATTATAATTTGTGGTAAGAGTGCAAGAAGATACAAGAATTTTGGCACAAAATAGGGCAATGTTGAAGAAGAAATGTTGGACCTAAAAATAAATTATGCACCAGAAATGTGTCAGCTTTGAAATTCAGCTGCCACATTTTTAAAAGAGAGTTAGAAGAGTTGAAAAGTTCAAGGTTATTCTGTATGGCGTATTAGGAAATTTCAGTGGAGGTTAATTGGTTCTCGTGATTTATGAAGTGTAGAAGTGGGAGAGAAGGGAGGAGAGAAGGTGGATCCTGTGTAACACGCGAAAAATTTTCACTTTGGGAAATTGCCTTTGACATGCCAGACCTGTTTCTAAATAAATCAATTGGAGAGAAAATGTCTCGGAGTGATTGATATCATGGATACTTTCTGGATGCCTTACATTTATTTCCAAAGTGACTTTTTATTTTTGCAAGGGTTGGCTGATACCCTGAAGTTCTTTTCCCAGAAATGGAGAAAGATCAACAATCAGCCAAAGTTGGAGATTTGCAGGGGGAGTGTGTGTGGGCCCTCCCTCCGGAGCATTAATTGAACCTGCCAGCCCTTGTTTGGAGGAGATGATGGATGCTTTCAGGATGGCAGTTGGAGAAAGAGATTTGGGAGCTATACCAAAGCGTTTCAACTCAAGAAGTTGTTATAACCCAGATGTAACCCAGCTGTCTGAAGAGAAATCTTTCTCTAGCCCCAGGCATATGGCTATTCTGTCAGATTGGAGGGAAGAGAGACAATTGGGGTTGGATTTCTCTCAAGAAGACAACCCCCAGATTATTCCTGGAAGTCCCTCAAGGGCATATTTACATCAACAGTTCCAGAATTTAAAGGTGACAGGTTTGGTCTCACAGTCTGTTTGGACAGATGGAAGCTTGAGACCACCCATATTCATTTACCCAAGTATCATGAGGAACGAGGAGACTATACAGATGCCAGTTGGTGGAAGCCAGAAAGAAGCATCAACTGACAGAGGTAGGTTGCAGCCCCCCAGGCAGTCCCCTCATTTTCCAGAAGGAATTTTGCCCCCTGCAAAGAGTATCCCTCCAGGGTGGGGATTTTATCCAGGCCAGGGGTGGATTCAATGCCAATGGCAGCCAGCACTAACACAGCCCTGGTCTGAAGGGGGGTTGCCCAGACAGCAGACAGCAGCCACTTCCCTTCCACCCAACCAGGGAACCAGGCCATACCCATCTTCCTCCTGGCAACCACAAATGCAGCCCTGATAGCGAAGTCACAGGGATCCCTATTCCAGAGAGGCACCACCCAGCCAGGATACAGGGGGCCTACCCAGCCTACATATGCCACCAGGCCAGTTCCTTTCATTCCAGTACAACCTGCAGGGGTCTGGCCTGTGCCACCTCTGCAACCACAACCCAGGCCTGACCAAATACCCTTTAAGGCTGTGTTTGATGGCCACCATGAACATTTCAATTACTTCCTCACTCAAATCCAATCCCATATAGAACAATTTGGAGATCAATATGCCACAGAGCGCAATTTGGTTATGGCCATAACAAATGGAATGAATGAAGGGGATGCTTCAGACTGAGTGGCTCAACTACACAACAAACAAGCCCCCAAATTACATGATGTAAACGGATTTATTCAATTATTAAGACTCAGATTTGAAAATCCAGAAAGAAGAGAAGTTAATGGAAATGAGTCAGGGCAAGCAACCCTTGTCAGAGTTCATTTGGGACTTTAGAAGGGTCGCAAGCCACCTCTTGGATTGGCCTGAAAGAATGACTTTACACTATTTAGCCATTGATCCAGAAGTAAAGAAGTAAAGAAGGCCTGTGAAATTAGGGGAATCCCAGAGACCTTACAATTGTATGTCGCATCACTCAGCTTAGATCGCAGCATCAGCCCACACAGGAAACCCCTTCCGGCAGCCCCAACTAAGGGAATTGTGGCGAGGAGACCGCCAACCAGACCAGCCGAAACTGCTCATACCTGACCCACCAGGGTGCTGAAATGTTACCGATGTGGCCAAGCTGGTCATAGGGCAGCAGACTGTTTGGACCCTGCTTCTGTACCACAAGCTCCACAGTTGAAGCCTAATACAACTGTTAGAGATTGGAAGAATCAAGAAAGACCTCCGGGTAGAGGCGGGTTCACCAAACACAGCTGGGAAAGTCCCCTCTGCAGATGGGAGCAATGGACCACCGGACCGACACCACATCCCCAAGCACCCAACCTGCGAAGACGACCCAATGGTGAGTGATCCCATCATACCTTTTACAGTTAAGATCAAGTTAGTGGTACCAAACATGCGGGAGGCCAGGGAATTAGAAGCTGTCATTGATACTGGGTGTTCTAGATGTCTTATCGGACTCCCCACTATTGAACAATTGGGCATAAAGACTAACCCGCTAAAACGCCCAATCATATTTGAGTAAGTGGATAGAACCTTAATTGGGTGACCCCAGCCACACAAATGACAGAATTGATCAAGATGGAGTTAGGGCTCCATCACGAACTCATACGCTTCATAGTGGCCCCCAAGATATCAGAATCAATCATATTGGGATTTGCTTGGTTAGACAAATGGGCCCCAACGATCAAATGGGAGGATGGATTCAGAAAATTCCTCATTGGACTGGGCCCATTGCCCCCTCTTCCACCTACTACAAAGCCACCAGTCAGCTTGAACCCAGAGCCTGAGCCAGCATCCATGGCATCCCACCTTCTCCCAGATAACCCCCAGGTACCTGACCAATACAAAGACTTGGTTGAAGCATTCAGTGAAGAAGAGTGTAATGTTTTACCTTCCCATCGAGCCACTAATTGCGCCACAAAATTAGAGCCCGAGGCGAAATTACCAAAACCAAAGATGTATTCCACGATGCCTGCTGAAATGACCGAATTAAGGAAATACATCAAGAGCAATTTGGAATGAGGTTTTATTGAGCATGTCAAATCAAGATTAGCTGCCCCCGTATTGTTCAAGGAGAAGAAAGATGGCAGGTTGAGATTGTGTGTTGACTTTAGAGGCGTGAACGCTGTATGCGTCAAAACATGTATCCTCCCTCTTATGAAGGACTTATTGAACCACCTGTTGAAGGGCAAAGTATTCACCAAGCTAGATCTTAGGGAAGCTTACTACCGGGTCCACATCAAAGAGGGAGATGAGTGGAAAACTGCTTTTAACTGCCCTCTGGGTAGCTTCCAATTCAAAGTCATGCCTTTCGGACTTCAGGGGACTCCTGCAGAGTTTATGCAGCTCATCAATGAGGTGCTACACCCGCACCTTTACCGGGGAGTCCTTATGTACCAGGATGACATCCTTATCTTCAGCGAAACCATGGAAGAACTAATTGGTCTGATAGATTCTAGAAAAACTTCTAGCCGCCAAATTATATGTGAAACTCTCAAAATGCAAATTCCACAAGGAGTCGTTGGACTACTTAGGCTACTGAATATCCAATCTGGGGATTGAAATGGACCCCGGAAAGGTGAAAGCAGTGCTGGACTGGCAATCCCCCAGAACCCGAAAACAACTTCAAAGTTTTTTGAGGTTTGCCAACTTCTATAGACAATTCATTCCGTCCTTTACTGAAATTGCCCTCCTGTTGACTGTCAGAAAGCTTTCAAGACTTTAAAACGCCTCTTTGCAGTTGAGCCCATCCTCCAGCACCTAGATGCGACCAAGCCTTTTATTGTCCAAACAGATGCAAATTATGTAGCGGTGGCAGCTGTTTTGCTGCAAAAGGCCTCTCAAGGCCGACTGATGCCTTGCGCTTATGTGTCCAAAAAGCTGATAAGACACAGAGCAAAGGTGGGCGGTCTGGGAGAAAGAAGCATTCACTGTACGATGAGCTTTGTTGACTTGGAGGCATTTTCTAGAAGGGGTGCCAGAGGCCTTTGACGTATGGACTGATCATAAGAACCTCGAGGCTCTAAAGACCCCTAGGAGATTATTGCCCAAACACGGACCCAATATTTTAAGCAATTAAATTTCAACATTAAATATATCCTCAGAGGGAAAAACATACTGGCTCCGTCCAGAAAACTTCAGTTTGACAGCCACCGAGAGGAAATAGTGCAAGCCTTAATTTCAGATGCTCAATCGGCAGGCCAAGTGACCACTTGAGCCCAAGCCATCCGCAACCCCAAACATCTGGAAGCTGATTGTAGAATTGAAAACGGCCCTATTGACTGATCCTTGGTTCTGGGACCATCAAACCAAGTTGACAATGAATTATGGACTAGCTGGGAAAGGGTCTAAGCTTTATGTACCCACAACCTAAGACTACTGGTACTAAAGCATAGGCATGACTCCCGGCTGGGAGACCACTTCGGATTCCTAAAAACCCTACCTTTACTGAGAAGACAATTCTGGTGGCCAAAAATGAAACCTGATGTTGAGGACTATGTAAAAAGTTGCTCAATTTGTGCCACAATGAAACACCGAACTGGAAAACCCCCTGGCCTCCTGCAACAAGTCACTGAACCAACCCAACTTTGGGAAGAGATTGCAATGGACTTTATTGTTGAATTACCTAAGAGTGAAGGGAATACGATCATTTGGACTATATTCTCTAAACAGGCCCATTTTATAGCCTGCAAAGGACTTCCATCTGTGAAAAAACTTGCAAAGCTGTTCGTGAAACATATCTATAGATTACATGGAGTACCTTGCAGAATAATGTCAGACAGAGGGGTACAATTTACCGCAAAATTTTCAAAACCTCCAATAAATGATTCTAAAATCACTTTGAAAAGTATTAGTCTGGCAGCAACTCTTTGCTAAGATTGCTATGGTGAATTCCTGAAAGTTGCTGCTGTTGAGAGGAGTGGGAGATAGGTGTCCTATGTGTTATATTGTGCTATATTTGTGCTTATCTGAGAGTTGGTACAGGGATGAGCATTAGGAATGTTGATGTAATTAGGTCTAGATTTAATCTAATAAAAGTCTCCTCAGGCTATTAAGTAAAAGGGAGTCATTAAAATCATTGGACACAGAATAGTTATGCCTGTTGTGAAAATTTATACTCTAGCTTTTGAAATGGAAAACATTGTAGCAAATACTAAAAATACAGTTGTCTCTATGATGGGAGGTTTTGACTGATTGCATTATATCATTCATCCACCTAGAATGGTTCTGGGAAAACAAAGCTCTCTACTGCCATGAAGCCTATATATCAGTGCTGGCTAACCTTTTAGGGCTCCTGTGCCAAAAACTGTGCACGTGTTAGTACGCGCGCACTTACCTGCCAGCACCCAGAATGCAATGCACACCCATGTCCCCTGCGCATGCACACGCAATCCTCCCCCACCACTTTCTTACCTGTACTGCACTTCGCCGCTGATTTTTCGGCTGGTTTCAGGCCTTTTTTGGCCTCCCAGAGGCTTAGAAAAAGTTTTAGATCTTCAGATTATGTCACAAATGTTGAGAGCATTCACACAACATATTTACCCAATGAACATTTATGGACTGTTTTTTTTAATAAGTTTTATTTAAGTTTTCACAAAACATACAAATACAAATAAAATATCTTTTTTTGAGAACAGCGTGATCCCGGGTTATCACTTCTCCATACAGACATGAACTCAATACATATTTATCTTATACATTCTAATCCATATTTATAACTATTTACATATCTTTTTAAAATCTTTCTAATCAATGTTTTTATACTTTCGTCTGTCCTGTTTCCAATTTCATATTATCTTTTCTCATAAAACAAATTTTCCCCTGTAATTACTAGACTGGAGTGTAACACCTTTGTATTTTTTTTTTCAAATCTTATTTAAAAATTTAAGTTACATCCTTACAGTTATAACATTCATTTTCTAACCTCTATTCTATAACACATATCTATTTTCAGTCGAATTCTGCTTGGTACATTCCCTTAAAATACACACTAAATTCTTAAAAGAAAAAAGTATATATGTATATATATCTATGTATAAATGTATAACAATAGTAAATGGAATAATTATTCTGTTCAAGTACAGCTCTGCCATTAATATTAATAACAATCTTTTACATTTCTATTTCTTTTAACATTGCCAAGTAATATCAGTTGTCTTTCACTTTAATCATATATATTTCATATTTTATTTGTTACTGTCTTTAAATAAAAAACCAAACAATAGTTAATAGTCAATAAAGTTATTATTATTCAAGTTCACCTTATCAACTGATAAAAATCTTCCATGTTTCTTTTGCTTTTTTTTTAAACGTTCTTTTTAAATCATTGAGAGCCTTATTCTCTTTACAAACATTCAATAGAACACTTCAATAGAATTTTTTTCTATCACTTTAATCATCTAACATATTATATAACAATGCTATCCCATGCACTTTTGCAGAATCCTTTCAAGTTAAATTTTAACCATTGTCTCTGTACAGGTCTTTTAAATAGGTTTATTATACCTTTAATTCTTATATGCTTCTTCTCCCTCACCTTTTTATTCCCTTTTCTATCTGATTCTCCCTTCTGCTTCTTCCTGATATTATGATTACTTTTCAAATTATTTTTTGATTGTTGCTTCAGTACTTAAATTTTTAACTCCCTTTCCCCCCTTTCCCTTTTTTACCCTGCTTAAAATTGGTTGGTCATTGAAGATGGCTTCTTCGTTGTCCCGCCTTCCTTGTTCTGCTAGCGTTTCTTGATGTTTTTCATAGTTCAAGATCTTCATTTCTAAAAATTGAAATACCAAGCCAAAACATCCTCTTTTGTCTTGTGCTTCTTCTTTTGGTTCTTTAAATCTCATTTTTAACTCTTCAAAGAGTGATGTCATTTTAAAAAATTTTTAAACAACCCCCAATTGATTTTATTGTATTTCATTAGGATCCTCCATCCAAAGTTCCAGGAATCATCCAATAATCCAAAACTGTTTCTTGCTTTTTTTCTCACTTTCTCTTTCCAGGGGCTTTGTTCTCTTGTAACAAAGTTTCAGCTACAATGTATCTTTTGCAAGTCTTGTTAAAATTCCACAATCAATTTTTTTTAAAGTTCCAGGTGGTCTCCTCCATTTTCCAGATTCCACTCTTTTTTCCTTTTTCCCCTCCACTTTTTCTTTGTTTTTTTTTTAAAGAAAGTTTTTAAATTATCCAAGAATCTTTATCCCTTTGACACTTTATTTTCAGCTAGAAATAGCCTATTAATGTCAAAGTGGATTAGTATCAATTTCTTATTTGAATCTCTTCTTCTTAATGTTCCAAGTCAGTTAAAACTGTCAATGTTAGAGAGAAAAAAGCCAATTCCGTTTTCCAGCTTAAAATCTTTTTTTAGGAATGGTATTAGTCTTTAAAATTCAGGTTCCAGGTACCTTAGATGTTCTCCATTCAACCCGGTCTGTCAAACTTTCTCCTTTAAACATCCTCCTGCACAATCTTGTCCGGTCAGGTTCTTCTTTGAGGTGGCCATTTCTGACCACTGCTGCAACCGTTTTTGGAAAAGGGAGTAATGGCCAGCTGAGGAGGAGATGCGGCTCTCCTCAACCCTGCTGACGGCTCCCCCTTCTTCACCACCTCTACGGGGTGGCTTCAGCCATGAATCCGGGTGGCTTGGGGCGCTCCAGCGGCAAGCACAGACCAAAAACGTGGACGATCACAATTTCGATCCATCACCGAAGAAGCCCAAACTGGAAGTACCATCATCCTGGGGTTTTGTTTTGTTTTTTTATTTGTTCAGTAACTTTTTGGGTCTCATGGGCTCCATTTCCTTATAAAATATCTCAAAAACCAAAAAGGCAAATGGTACCCAAAATACACAAAGTAGAAGATGCCAGAGTATATTATATCTCCATCTGAGGAGTGAAGAGGAATTAACTTGTTTGGAAATGGATGCTCTACCAGACTGGGAGTTAAAACAACGGAATCTACAAGAAGCCACTGTTAACCTTAATATATATAGTATAATCTGAAGTCAAATCTGGGTTTGGGTGATATATTAAGCCAAACCATAATATTGTACAACTATTCTCAGTGTACAGTGTCAGTGCAATTGTTACTTTAATTATTTCTAACAGGTTCATCCAGTTGGTCAGTGTGCTTCTTGCAAATAGATCCATTATGTTGAGGAAGTGCCTCATTTTGGATCGTGAAATGTCTGTGCAATCTGAAGCCACTTATGGGAAGAAGCTCTCTTGCATTTCATGAATCTTTCTTCTAAGTCATTATGCATCAGAATGTATTATTATTGAAATTTTCACTGGATGAATTTACAGACTAACATTCATATCTATTGCATTATGCCAAATAGAATCTTAAAAGAGTGAAAAACTTATCTACTAAAATGTTGAGAACACTGCAAAATTAAAAACGCTGTTCCTGGCTAAAGAGATTAATAGGTTATCTGTATATTTCCACTAAGTGTACTCACCAATCATTTCCAATCTGTATGAACAGTCTTTTCCATATGTGTTTGTATGTTGCATAGATTAGCACCTCTTGCAGCCCAAAGTCGTTCAGTGATCATTTCATCTGTACTCATCCTTTTTCTATTCAAAAGCCTATCCAGTGCCTCTCATACTGTACGTTATTTTCTAGTGGAGTCAGCTCTTGAACATAATCTTGCTACAAATGTTTCTGTCCTTGTGGAACAGGGGTGTCAAACTCGATTTCATTGAGGGCTGCATCAGGGGTGTGTTTAACCTCGAGGGCCCTTGAGTTTGATATCCCTGTTCTAGAATGACATTTGTAAAGCAATCAGTTAGTAGTGCCTGTCAAACGCCTTTATCCTCATTTGCCTTTTGTAGATCTCTTCAATACCTGTACTTCCATTTTCCTACTATAACTGAAATTTTTTCCTGTGACTTACCTGATCTTTTAAAAGCATCTTTCCTTGTTTTTCATTGTGTTGTAACATTCTTAAAAGATTTTTTGTCCTTCTTGATAATTTGGCTGTCATATTTTCTTGTACATCAGTTTTATCTTATTAGTTTTCCTTTCTGTCAGGATAGCTTATTCTGAAAGCCACTGTCATTTATTTTGTATTTTTATTTTTATGAACTTCATTTTTTCTTTTTCTAATTCTTATCATGTGGTTAATCTGAATCTGATCTCATCTGTCCAATGTGTTTCCCTGTGGAATTTGTGAAAAAGTGCTAAAAATAAACATTTTTCTCTGGTAAAACTCTACAACTAACCATTGCAATTATCCAATCCAAATCTTCTGGTAATTCCATCTTTCAAACATTCACCTTTCCTTCCAATCACCCATTACTTACCCTTTCTGGGCTTTGAATTGAGAATCTTCAATGTTTTCCATATAATTTATATATAACATGACAAATTATTTTAGTTATTCCATTATAAAGTGGGACAGATCCATAACAATATCCTGGTCTTAGTATTACTGCTATTCCAGTTCTTAATGTGGTTTTATGCCATAAATCATTTCTCAAGTAACTCGATCTGCTCATACCATCCAAGTTCTCTTTTTCTTAAACATCAAATTTAGAATGGTTTATTTTATTTTGACAATTTTAGGTTTTCCTTGGTTCAGAAGGCCTGTGCAATATATATAAATGCTTCTCATATTTCATCTCCAATTGTACTGGTCCTCATAAAATGTGGATATGCTCTTTCAATATGAAGCCTTCAATTTGGCCACATCAGCTTTTAGATATAACTATGAAAGTTCAACATTCCCCAATAAACTAATTTTCGAAGTTTACAGGGAAGGATGACTTGACTAGGAGCTCATAGTCTTGCCAGCATCATTCTCAATGAAAATACTGGGCCCTCCCAAAATTGTAGATTTTAACATATAGTCAAATTTTAATATTTGCAGAAGTTGGTTGAGGATGGCCCTCCTGTTTGGATGATAAGCAGCTACCATCCTACCCCTCATGTCTTTGAGTATTAACTCTAAATTGAAAGTTCTCCAAGCACTGCAACAAATATTTGAAAATTATAGACATCCTCCAGTAATAAAATCAAGTCTACAAAATATAATCCGGTTCTCCAGCATGTGGTGGTTCCATCTACCCTTCCACTTCAAAAGTTTTTCTCTTAAAGGAAAAAGAGCATTGCCTGCCTTTGTTAATCCAAAGTGCTGTTATAATACTTTATAAAATCAGAGCCTTGCTCATAATTGAGATTGTGGCACATTTTTTTGCTTATTTCTCCCCCTTGTTTTCATTGGATGGGTATTCAGAAATTGAAAATATACAAGATTCCCGTTAGAAGCAATCATGGTTCTAAAGACCAGAATCCTACAGCACAAATAATAATGGCAATAGCACTTAGACTTATATATTTATATACTGCCCCACATTGATTTACAAATTAATTAAAACACTTTAAAAAAAAAGAATAGTGTCAGTGCTTCAGAGGGCATTGGTTATTATAATCCAAAAGTTATACTTTAACTTTTTAAAGTACCTCAGTCTGTGACATTGCACATTGATTTGGAGACCTATCCGTAACAGCACAGAACTACAAGAACTACTGCTACTCGCAATACCATATGTATACTTTTCAGGTTTTGAATTTGCTTCTCAAAGCTACCCGTAGCGGAGTCACTGAAGCAAACTATTACCTCTTTGCCTTAAAGAGGAAAAAAAATCACTTCATCTCTACATGACAAAGTGCCTTGTTAAGACATAACAAAGCCACTTCTCCTAGCTCAAGTAAATTATTAGAAAAACAGTGTCCTCTTTTCAAAGCTCTCAGATTAATTAACATCACATACATTTCTGGGTTTTTTTCTCACTTCCTCTTCAAATCAGGTGAAAAAAAAACAAACCTGATTTTATATGGTAAAATCAGCATTTTAAAAAATCTTTTACATTTGCAATAATCTTTTAAAATAAGAGATTTAGTGTAGTGAATCTGAAGACACTCAATTTTTGTAATGTGTATGTCGCTATTTAGACCAGGGACAGTATGACAATAAATGTGGTTTTATGCAAGACTTACTACAATATTCCTGGTTAATTGTTGACATGAAATATGTGATAAGAATTTCTTACTCATCAGAAAAATTGTTTTGGATATTAAATTATCAATCCTTAATGGAGGTCAAACAGTAGTGTTTTAAGTACTAATGTTGTTCCTAGAAGTTGAACTTAAATCTTGTCTACTTTGTAGACTGGGCGTTGGTTCTTACCTGATATGCCCCTTCTCGGCGAGCCGCGAGGAGCATCCAGAGAGTGGGATGTGCTTCCGAGTCCTCTTCTTGCAGGCTGAGGTTTAGCTGAGGAAATGCTCCGCCCCCTCACGTGACTCCAAGCAGCGTTCCCCCAGTTTTTTGCGATAACGAGAAGAAAGGTTAAGAAATCCTTCTAATCAACTATTGGCTCCTTGGCTGAAACTAGAGTACCCACCAGACGGAGGAGTTAGGGTGGGGCTGGATGTTCCTCGCGGCTCGCCGAGAAGGGGCGTATCAGGTAAGAACCAACGCCCATTCTCCCTCGAGCCGCTCAGAGCATCCAGAGAGTGGGACATACCAAAGCTTGGCTGTCCTACAGGTGGGACTTCGTCTGGGCCGGAAGCCCCTCCGGGTCACTGATGATCCTCTATAGGACTTGTCGGCCAAAAGAGGCCTCTGCTGAGGCGTATAAGTCTATTTTGTAATGTCTGATGAATGGGGACGGAGAGGCCCAAGTGGCTGCCCGACAAATGTCAGCGATTGGGGCTTGCGTGGCCCAAGCCGCCGAAGTAGCTGCACTCCTGGTGGAATGAGCGGTTATTCCCCCAGGAGCGGGCAGAGATTGTGATAGGTAGCACCTGGCGATAGTCGCCCTAATCCAGTGACTGATGGTTGAGGGAGAGGCTTTGAGCCCCAATGTCCTGGGCTGAAAGGAGAGGAAGAGGGATTCTGATCTTCTCAGGGGTTGTGTATGCTTAATGTATATGCGCAAGGCCCTTCTAACATCCAGGGTGTGCCAAAGGGTTTCCCTGTCCCTTGAGGGTCTGGGGCAAAAGTTTGGGAGGACCAGTTCCTGAGACCTGTGGAAGGGTGAGTTAACCTTGGGTAAGAAGGTGGGGTCGGGGCGAAGGACCACCCGATCAGCATGGAACACGCATAAATCATTTCTGATTGACAATGCTGCTATTTCCGAGACTCTACGAGCAGAAGTAATGGCCACTAGAAAAACTACTTTAAAAGTTAGAAATTGAAGGGAGGACTCCCTCAGAGGTTCAAACGGGTGCCTTGTAAGCGAAATGAGGACCTTGTTGAGGTTCCATGTGGGGAACCTGTGAACAATCGGAGGGCACAAGTTGGTTCCGCCCCTGAGGAAAGCTCTAACCCGGGGGTGATGAGAGAGAGAACTGAAGTTATCAGAAGAAACAACGGTTGAGAGGGCAGCGACCTGCCGTCTCAGGGTGTTGGGGGCAAGTCCTTTACGTAGGCCTTCTTGAAGGAATTCCAAGACCTGCGCAATAGAGGGAGAGAGGGGGTCAACTTGGAACCCGCTACACTACTTGGAAAAGCCCTTCCAAGTGGCATCATAAATTCGTGTGGTGGAGGGTCGCCTAGCGGCCAAATTACTGTCAATTACTTGACTGGAGAATTTTTCTCTTGTCAAACGGATCTGTTCAACCTCCAGACGGCTAACTGGAGCCATTGGGGCTCCGGATGCAGAAGGGGCCCCTGAGAGAGGGGGATCCTCCATGGGGGCGCTACCGAAAGATTGCGGAGGTCCGCGAACCAAGGTCTCCTGGGCCAATAAGGAGCCACCAGAAGCAGGTCTGCCCTCTTATGAATGAGTTTCTTTATGACTCTGGGAACTAGCGGCAGTGGCGGGAAGGCATATAAGAGTCCTGAGGGCCATGGGCAGCATAGTGCGTTGTGGTTCTCCGACCCGTGAGACAGGTACCTGGAGAAAAACCGTGGGAGCTGCGCGTTGGACGGGGAGGCGAAGAGATCCACCCTTGCTCTGCCTCCCTCATCAACTGAATAGACTGGGTGCCTCCTTGCCTGTTGATAAGGGCTTTGGCTGTGACGTTGTCCATGAGAATAAGGATGTGACGCCCGCGTACCAAGGGGAGGAATCTGCACAGGGCCAGGTGGATGGTGTGAAGCTCCAGCCAGTTGATGCTGCATCTTTGCTCAATCGGCGACCACTTGCCCTGTGCTGAGAGCGAGTTGACGTGAACACCCCAACCGGATAGGCTGGCGTCCGTGGTGAGGGTTAGCCGCTGAGGTTCTGAGAAGAGGTGGCCCCTGCTGATGGCGGGGTTGGTCCACCAGAGGAGAGACGTGAGGACCCTCGGAGGCACCTTGACTCTGGATCTCGAGTTGCTTCTTCCGGATCTTTGGAATGGGAGCAGGAACCACTGGAGGGATCTGCTGTGTAAACGGGCCCAGGGAATAATTGAGATGCATGAAACCATCTTACCCAATAATTTAGAAAGGTCAAGTAACGCCACCCTCCTTGATCGCCTAATCTGTTTGAATGCTGAGGAACCTCTCTGAAGAGAGGAAGACCCTTTCTGTAACCGAATCAATTATGGCTCCCAAGTGGGTGATTTGGGTGGATGGGGTTAGTTGACTCTTTTGCCAATTGATGAGGAACCCGTGTGCCAGGAGAGCGGAGAGGGTGGCTCTGGTGTCCCTGACTGCCTGGGTCTTGGACGGGGAGAGAATAAGGATATCGTCCAAATAGCAATGAAGGCGGACGGGAACGCTCCTGAGGTGAGCCGCCAGGGCCGCGAGGACCTTGGTAAAGGTCCTGGGGGCCGAGGCCAGACCAAAGAGGAGGGCCACGTATTGATAGTGAAGGTTATTATAACAGAACCTAAGGAATTTGTGGTGAGAGGGCCGGATTGGAATGTGTAGGTATGCCTCCGAGAGATCTATGGAGGATAACCAGTCACCCCGCCTAGTACCCAAGAGAATCGATTGCAAGGTGTGCATTTTGAATTTGCGCTGGATAAGGTGGCGGTTTAGCCATTTTAAATCTAATATAGCTCTGCATCCCCCAGGATGCTTGGGCACCACAAAGAGGTGGGAGTAGAATCCTCGTCCCCTCTGGGCCAGTGGGACGGGTTGAATGGCCTGAATGTCAAGTAGGTGTTGGATGGCTGCATCCATTAGTGCACGTTTGGCGGGATCTCTTGAGGTGGGGGATGTCATAAAGAAATCAGCGGGGGCGGACCGGAACTCAAGGGCGAGACCAAACCTGACAGTGTCCCTAACCCATGCATCGGAGGTGGATTTGTCCCATTGAGCGGCGAAGTGTCTAAGGCGGCCGCCGATGGGGAGGGAGGAAGAAAATCTATCTGGGTCAGCGGTAGGGCCTCCCCCCTGATCCCCTAAAGGGCCTCTTATAGTTGCTGCCCTGTCTGTTTCTGTCGCCTGGGTCCAAGCGGTCCTGAGACCGGAAGGAAGGGGGTCTCGGGTATCTGGGTGGGAAGGGGAGTTGGTAGGAGGGGCGGGGGAAGCCCCTCCAAAAGGGATGGGGGCCTCTTGTCTCTGGCCTCCGAAAAAAGGAGGGCAGGTACTTCCTCTTGCTGCGGCCCTCGACCAGCAGGGGTTCCAAGGCCGGGCCGAACAGTTTGTCTCCCTTGACGGAAGCAGTGGCCAGCTTGACCTTGTTTTTAACATCCGCCTGCCAGTGCTTGAGCCACAGTAGGCGGCGAGCTGTGACATGGGATGTTATCGCTCTGGAAGAGAACTTTACCGATTGATAAGTGGCGTCAGTTGAAAACTCGGCTGCGGCCACCAGTCCTCTGGTCTCTCTGAGGCAGGGGGGAAGTCGGAGGGAGACTGGGGAAGAAGGCCAGAGACATTCTTGGCTTTAAAGAGGAGGGATTTAAACAAGTGTGGCTTGAACAGCCCCCCGAATACGGGTTGGTCGGGAGAAGCCCCCTCGTCCTCCGACATCTCCCCCTCTATGAGGTCCGCCTCTAGGAGGGGCTCACTATAATGGGAGGATCCCATCCGGGAGTCCTCTTTTTCTTCCCTGAAGTCACCAAAGTCCCCTGCCTCCTCTTCCTCCTGGGCCCCTACGGGAGGAGGGCTGTCCCTCTGAGAGAGCACCTGACCAACCGGGGGATCCGGCTGTGGAAGGGATCTGATGGATAAAGAGTCGTGGTCGGGAGCCCGTGGAGAGAAGCCTGATCTGGACATGTGCTGCAGGCCTTCCGCAATGCCTTGGCGGATAGCCGATTCCATCCAAGCCTTGATGTGGGCTGGAACCTCAAATGTAGAGGGTTCTTGCTAACGCAGACCAGCGGCCGTAGGCGTAAAGGTAGCTTCAGGGGTCCATCTGGTCGGTGGTCCCGGGGTCAAGTGACCCTGAAATGGGCTGCGCCTAGATAGGGAAGACGGGTCTGGAGGGGGAAGAGGTTGAGTAGAGGTAGAGGGGGTGGGAGAAGGAAGGGCTGGAGGCCCCAAGTGGGACTCCCTTGATCGCCTATCAAACTCCTTTTCCAACTGCCTTATGGCACCTTAAGGCGTCTCGTTGGGAGGCCTTGGAAGGTTCCTTGTCCTGCCTGCGCAAGTAGTGGGACTTTGCCTTAGCCTTCAAGGAAGGTCGTTTGGAGAGATTGTCGTCTGCCATTTTGATAATTATAATAACAGTATTAACAGTAAAGGGCGGTTGGCTCGCCTGGAATTGGCCTGAGTGAGGTTTGAGCTGGCCCACTCCTCCTTTTGGAATTTAATATGTACAGTGGTAACAGGTAGTAAGATATAAATATATTATCCTCTGGTTTTTATTTATATTTTTATTCTTTTTATTTTTATTTTTATTTTTATTTATTTATTTATTTATTATTATTATTATTATTATTATTATTATTATTATTATTATTATTATTATTATTATTATTATTATTATTATGCTATCTGCATGTAAAGGTTATCTATGCATATACGTATAAAAAATGTATAATTTCGTCTGTAAATTTTTCTCTCTTTTTTTTTCTTTTCTTATCTTTTTTTTTTATATATATATATAAATAATAGTAGGAAAGGAACCAAGGAGGTACCACAGTACAGGCCGGATTCACCAAATAAACGCCTGAGGCCTAGAAGGAGAGAGGCCTCTGGCAGCAGGCCTCCAGACAACAAGCCGGAAGGGGGGGGGTGCTGCAACTTCGCCCCGATAGAGGCTGTGGGAGGCCAACAGAAACAATGAAAGCGAGCCCGAAGGAACGCTAAAAGCAACTAACTCTTGACCCAGGGGGTCTTGGACTTTTACTTCCACCGCAGCAGCAATGATCAGAAATAACAATGGTGCCTGACCACGATGCGGCCCCAAGATGGCGGCCGCAAGCTGAGCAATGTCGGGCACCTTCGGGACGGCAAGGAGGGCTTGTCCGGTTAGCTCAGCACGCCTGGTGCTCTTAAGGAGCGACTAGCCCTTCCCGGTCGGCGTTTAGGGTGGGGGAGAATCCAGCAAAAGTTGCGCGCCACAAGGCAGCGCGGAGGCAGCGACGCGATCTAATAATGGGGGGGGGGTCGCGCGAAGCGCTGTGAACCCACCCACTTGGCCCCTAGGGGCGAGGGGAGATTTCCCCTAAGTCCAAACCCTTTGCGCAGGAGGAAGGAAAGGAAAGATCAGACCTGAGAATGAGGAAAAAAGCCAGAATAATACATGCAGTATGAATCAGCCAAGGAGCTCCTTCCAATAACAGCCTGACTCTTCGAGGCTGAGCAAAAGACTGGGGGAACGCTGCTTGGAGTCACGTGAGGGGGCGGAGCGTTTCCTCAGCTAAAGCTCAGCCTGCAAGAGGAGGACTCGGAAGCACATCCCACTCTCTGGATGCTCCGAGCGGCTCGAGGGAGAAATTAGCATTTAGGGAGGTCATCAACATATCTGATCAGTATTATACAGATGAATAATCTATTAAAAACTGAATGTCACAAAAACATTCTTATTCAGTCACAGAAAATAATTTGATTAATAGAGGAAATTGTCAAGTATGCTCCGCTATTAATGAGTAAAGTCTTTAGCAAAGCTCATTAGTGCTTTGTGTGATTTTTTGTTTTCAATTCTTGCAAAATTCTTGATATGCAGGCAGACCTGTAATATGTGATGTTCGGTCAACTGAATTTGATCATGGTTTGCTTTTCTTGCTTCCTTTGCTGTGAAGAAAAATTTTCATTTTATAAATTTCATTTTTGTCTGTAGTTGCACTTACAAAATCCAAATATTTTAATGAGATACTTTAATGAGATACTTGATTCTTGTGACAGAATTATTGGTTCCACCTCTTCTACCATAGGAGCAATCCAAGGCTTCCAGTATGCTTTGCTGATGATAGAGCAAGCTGAGACTTATTCTGAACTTACAAGAAACATTGATGTAGATCCTGCCTCTTAGGCCAAAGATAGGACCAGTGCAGACAAGTCTAAATTGTTATTTTTCTCCTCTTGACAGTGTGTGTGTGTGTGTGTGTGTGTGTGTGTGTGTGTGTATGTGTCTGGGAAGTTACTGGAGTGGAAGTACTATAACATGACTGTTGATAACTGACACAACTGGAGGCAACACAAATCCTTTTGATACCAAGACAGAAAAGCAAAATGATATTTCTTTTGCTGATAAAAAATATGATAAAATAATAGGTAGCTTGTCATCTCCCCACCTCCCCGTTTGGTAAGGGGGAGGTAGTTCTCAAAACTATAGGATGGTTTACCTCACATAATAGTAAGGAATAACTCTGGTCAATGTTTTCCTTCCCCCTTTCGATGAACTTGGGAAGAGAATATATTATAATAAATGGAAGAACTCCTACCAGTAGTCAGATATATAAATGTATATGCCTAGCTTTGTTTGTAAGGCTGTTAATGATTCTGGAAAACCCAGTATTCTCTTAAAGCTTATTTAATTATAAGGAAATAAAGGGAAATTAAACTGTACATTATAATTCCTTGGATATTTTCTTAAAATGAAAAGACATACAGTATGCCTGGAATTTTTAAAAAATTAGTTTTAGGAATGTCCAAATGCTGTTCAGTTTGGTTAGGTAGAAGCATTTCTAAACCACTCAGAATGTGGGAAAGGACTGTGGAGTGGTATATAAGTGCTATTTCAGTCTCTAGCTTATTTGCTTGCTGTTTCTTAAGTGGCAGATGACTTTGTCTCAGTGATTTGGACAAGATGACTAGCAAAGTGAAGTCACAATTGGCTTTTCTCCCTCCTCTCTCATTTTTTATTTATTTATATTCTGCTTTTATTATTTTTACAAACATCCCAAGGCTGCGGACATATCCAATTCATCTTCCCCCTCCTGTGTTCCCCTGTGAAATGGGTTTGGCTGAGAGAGCCTGATTTGCCCAAAGTCACCCAGCTAGTTCTTATGTTCCAAGGTGGGACTTGAACTCAGGGTTTGGACTTTAATCACTAGAGCCAACTGTCAAGCTTTTAAAGAGCAGGCATTTTTAGTTTTCCAAGAGTATTTTTGGTTAAAGAGATGGATAAAAAATGCTTTATGCTTTTGAATCAGCAATGCAGGAAGAGTAAAGTTGTCTTATGAACCACAAATATGATCATCCTTGATCAGGCCCTCCCTTTCCCCAGGTTATTTGAAAAATAACCACCAGGTGTGCCTGCATTGGCATATCTGGTTTGTCCTGATGGATTCTTGAAATAATGAGTTAAAGTACTTTAGTGAAGTTTCAGAAATAGGCTATTATTCAAAGAGCTACAAATGGAGGCATCTTAAATAGGTTGCATTGCCATGTTTTAATTTATTTAAAGCTTTCCCTCTTTACTATGCATTTACAATGTATAATTCGGGTTATGCATTTATATTTTCTAAAGCGAAGATGGGATTATAAGAAGTTTTGATTATGTCCAAGGCTAGAAAGAGAGAAACGTCTTAATGATGTAATTTATCTCATTGAGCTGCACCGCACCAACCGCCTGTATATACACTTACTTATCATTCAGTACTATTTCACATTGCAACATGCTAAAATAGCACGGGGGTAGCAACAATTATTTCGGCCGGAGAGAAAAACAAGAGTTCATGCTCGAGATATACAAATTTTTCCCGCCTCCCCCTGCAGGTATCAGCAATATTTACTTGCTCAGGTTCTTTTGCGCGGGTGCCTTAGAATCCCAGCCGTGTTACACAGCTCCTCCGAGGTCCGTCCCGCTGACCGCACCTCGGTTATGGTTGCCATGACGTCGCCCTGCTAACACCCCCTCCGTAGGCTTTGGCTTCGCTGCTGCCGCGTGCAGCTCGCCCGGACGCGGCCAAGCACGACTGCGCGAGAGGGCCGTGGGCTTTGGCTAATTGTAGCGCCGGCCCCGGTCACGTGTTGTAGCGCTCGGGGCCGCGCCTCTACCCCTCCTCCCCAGTTGGGCCAAGCCAGGCTCGGGCGCGCGCACTCAGGTCCGAATGTTGTGACTAAAATGCGCCGTTCGTTACACCCCGGCGGCGCAGGCGGTTTTTAAAGGACCAGAGACCTGGGGTCGCCGGCGCCTCCTTGGACCTCCCCGGCTTTGGGGGCAACTCGGCGGAGGCTGGAGCTCTGTGCGAGCGCGAAGGAAAACAAAGAAGCAACCGGAAACAGCCGTGGGGGGCGCGGGCACGGGGCTGGGAGCCGGCGCCCAGGAACCACGGCAAAAAGGAGGGTTTATGTGGGGTGTAGCTGCACCCAGAGAAGTGCGGCAGGCCGGCAGGCAGGTAGGTCGGAGCGAAGAGGGCTCTCGTCGCCTGCATTCACAGCTGCGAGCAGGAGATGTGCGGGGAGGGAGGGAGGGAGGGGCGCGCAGCTTGGACTGCGAAGCTTAACGGTCCTCCGGATGTTTGCAAAGGCCCTTTCAAGCCATCCTGAAAAGCGCGTTTTAAAAATGCAATTTGGGTGGTGCTAAAAATGCAATTCGGTTTCTGCTAAAGGTGGTTATGGGTGATGCTGCTGGGGGAGGGTCAAGTGGGCCGGCACTGCAAACTGCCGCTTCCCGACAACAAAAATGCAGTCCGGGGCATTTCCTCCTCCTCCTCCTCCTCCTCCTCGATTGTCACTTGCACCTGCAGCTCGTCGACAGCTTAACAGAGACCGTTGTTCATGTCTTCTCCTTTCTTTTGCAAAATGGGCCGCTTCTGAGCTTTTCTAACCTAGAAAAACCCTCTCGTCGAGAACCTGGTCTCCTTCCTGTTCGCTTTAGCTAAGGGTG
Source organism: Hydrophis major (assembly GCA_033807585.1). Taxonomy (NCBI): domain Eukaryota; kingdom Metazoa; phylum Chordata; class Lepidosauria; order Squamata; family Elapidae; genus Hydrophis; species Hydrophis major. The sequence continues at coordinate 123,022,028 of CM066329.1, forward strand.
AGGCGGCTGCAGCCCCAGAAAGAGACTGAAAAAGGGGGTAGGATGGGGTGGGGAAGGGCTGAGAAGGAGGTATAAAGGAGGATCCGGCTGGTGGGTTTGTTCAGCGCGCGGTCAGGGAAGGGGGCAGCTTCCTGCTTGACTGACACGTGCTGCTGCCTTTCTGCTGTTGTTGACGCCTTTGTCTTGGAGCGCGAAGGAGGCTCATCCCTTCCCGCGGGGCTCGAGGCTCGGCGAGCGAGGGTTGGGCGAGAGCCGCCCTCTTCTGCTTTTCTCTGGCTCGCGTTTCCGTTTTGGCTGGGCAGGCCGGAGGACGAGGCGGTCTCCGCTCTCTTTGTTATTGCTTTTGTTTCGCGCGGAGCACGTGGCCTGTGATCGCGCGGTTCTTAAAGTTACAGACCCCCAACCTTGCTGGCTTCAGCAATCCATTTTGACGCCTTGGGTCCATTCTCTTGGCCTTTGGGAGCAAAGGAAAGAAAAAAGCAAGCCGAGAGAAATTCCCAGAAAGCCGCCTTCTCCTCATGGACCAGAGTAGGGTGGGAAAAGAAATTGCGGGCGACTCCCGGGTTGAAAATGAACGGCCGCTACCTGATCGAAATCGGGTCCGGCGTTTTGCAGCAAAAGCAGAGCAGTTGTGAGGCAATCAAAGTGCGGGATTTATTCCGATTGGGATTGACGGGCAGTGGCCGATTTCCAGACTGAAAATCGGCTGGTGGGGATCTGAGTCGCCGGTTTGTGTTGTGAAACAAATGTCTGAAGGTGACTTGTGAATGCAAAGGACCTGGAGGGAACAGGAACCAGAGTGGTGGTGGGGTCATGGTTGGAAGTAGCTTTCAGGCACTGCCTCCTTTTCTGTCTTGACCAGGTTTGGGGGGGGGGGTCCTTTTTGAGCGTTCACGGCCATGGTGGTTTCCTGTCATGAGTTTCTCTAAAGCTGCTACTGCTTTTCCTTTGCTGCTGCTCTCCAGATGTCTTTGAGTTGAACTTCATGAAGTCCAGATAGTATGGCATTTGGGGGGGGGGTTGTGGGAGGCGTGTTCTGAGTGATGGAGCTTGCATGTGGGAGATGCAACCTTATCCGGTGTTTTATTTCACGATGCCAGTTCTCTGATGGTTCTATGAGAACCACCTCTTGAACAGAGCCGGTCTCGTTTTTTGATCCTCCCAAAGTTTGCAAACTTCTCTTCTTACCTGCAAACACAATGCAGGTTGTTCCACAAGAGGGGAACATTTTTCTTCCTTGGTTTCTCCAAATGGATACAGAACTTGAATGGTTTGAATTGAAATGGAGAAGGGATGCAGGAAGTGTGGGCGAAGTTATAGGTTTGGTTTTAGAAAGGAGAGCAAATAAAGTGGGAAACCTCTACAAGAGGAGAAAAATCTTAATATTGCTTTGAACAGTTTGTTACTCTAAAAATATTAAAGGAGAATATGAGTAGAAATCAAAGTTGTTCTTTAATTTTATGACATAGTTACTGGTTTGCCGATAATTTCTGACTGATCTACCTAGATCAGTGGCCCCGAACCTTTTGGGCATCAGGGACCAGTTCTGTGGAGAGAGGTTTTTCTATGGACCAGAGAGAGCCTGGTTTCTCATGCTGCCTGCATCCCTTGGATGGGGCTTTGCTTGTTTGCTTGGCCCTGTTTCTGGCATGCTGTGGATTGGTGGCAGTCCATGGACCGGTGCCTGGAAAGCTGTCCTAGATGAATTTATCTGTCTTGGAGTTTGCATTTATTGATATATCTTGGGAACCCCTTTTCTTCATTCCTCTCTGTCTTGTTTCTCTATTTAACTTGGAATGTTTATGCAAAATTCAAAGTATGTGATAGTGACATGCTTCACAAGAAATTTTGGAGAGATGGGGCTGGCTCATGAGAATTCCCCAATATGTGTACTGTCATTATGCTTTGGTACATTTTCCCTTTTAAAACTAGCATTTTATAGGAAGCACAATATTGTTTTCTGTGGCATGCCTGGTGAGGCCTAAAGGCAAATATGCATTATATATGTTGATTGGTTATTTTTTTTAGAAATACCAATTAATACTGATGACTTCAAAATGAAAAATAAAATCTCCAAGTTAGCTTCTGTCCTGATCAATCCATGGCTACATCTATATAGTTCTTCTGACAACTGTGTGGAAATATACCATTATAACCAGGCATGATGGAAACAGCCTGCGCAGGCCATATTCACCCTGGTTCTGCAAGGGTAAAAAACTTCCTGATACATAACAACACTGCCCGTGATGTGATCAGGTTTGACACCCATGATTATATCAGTATAAAATAAAGTAGAATTTGTTCGGAGGTGACAGAGAATTTGTCTTTTTGAGGTATACAACTCCTTGTATCCTTGTATATACAATTCTGCAATTCTACATCCCAGCTCACTCAGCATTGGCTTCAGCTGGCAGAGGTGGGAAAGTGCAGCAACAAATTGCTTTGTGTTTCTCCAAGAGCTTTTAAGTAATTCTAGCCATTTTACAAATATAGTTACTGACTTTTCCACTGTGCCTGTGTCAAACTCCCAGCCTGCGGGGAGGATGTGTCACGTGCTAGCCACGCCCACACCCGGTTTAGTGAAGGGGGAGGGGAAGTCTCAATATGTTACGTGACACCACCGTGATGACGTGAGTTTGACATCCCTGCCCTAAAGGTAGATGCTGTGTAAAATGGTCCTCTCTAAAATAATTTTTTCTTCAACAAGCTAGGCAAACAGATGACTGGAGAAATTAACATTGGAAAAGAACAGGAGGACAATTCTGATCGGTAACATAGGTCATTATCTTCATATACCAAATACCTTGATGATCTGCTCTTGCTGAGCCAGAAGTTAAATTAGAAAAAAATTGACTGGAAAAAGATGATTTTATGCTTTCTAAATCAATTGTCTTGACCTTTCTTGAATTTAATATTTGATTATAAGATGTTCATTTAGGACATCACAATCTTTCCATTGGAATAATGTGGCATGTTCTAGATCACTGTTGAAAAGGATAGTTCATTAATTTGCTTTGTGTTGTCTGTTTTTAATACTAATATGGTATTGTGGTACTGCTTGGGCATTGCTCTGCTTTTTATACAGTTAAACAAGGTCATTCCAAATTTGCTGTTGCTTATCTATTTTTTTTCTTTCAGAAATAAACATAAAGGAATTTCTAACACCAGATATTGGGGGGTGGTGGAGATTAATTCATGGAGAGCAATGGGAATCAGTTATCCCTTGGAGTATAAAGTCTCACATTGCCCACAATATTGGATATTTTTGTGTATGAGAAGGGAGATGGGCTTGTTGGCTACCATTTTTGTGTTAATATACGTGTTTAATTATAAACTACAGTTATAGTGTTCTTAGGAGGGAAATTTATTTAGAAAAACATACAAGTTCATCTATAAGATTAATGAATTGGTAGAAAATCGTGATGCTTCAACATGTAAAGAACCAAATAACTGCTTCTAAAATTAAATTGTAGACAAATTAGAAAAATGACCATACATAGCCATAGTGAGAAGATTTGAAAAATATTATTTGTTCAATCTTAGAAATAAATTTGCAACTAATAATGATACTGATAGTCCTCAGGTTATGATGGCAATTGAGTCTGGAATTTCCTTTGCAAAAGTATGACATCATGGGACTGCATCAGTTAGCAGTCCTGGTTGCCGTTGTAACCTCAGTACCATGTGGGTTGTTAAGTGGGGAGTGATGAAAGTCCCATGCTAGGATCGCCGTGTGTATATTTGTGTGCCATGGTTAGTGCTATGATATATGTTATGGAGATTGGGCAGGTGATGAGGTCCTACTCTTCAGTGGGGAAAAAAGAGGCAGGAGTGACTTATAACTTTTCCAGATTTCCCATTGACTCTGCTTGTGGGAGGCTGGCAGAGAAGGTTGAAAATGATTCCTTGACTGGCTTGCTGTGATATTATAATTGCAAACTGGACCCTCAAACAGTTTATGTCCGGGATGTGAGGGGTCTGTAAATATTTTCACAGCCCTCTTTTTGACTCATGCAGTATACAGGTCCTCGATTGAAGGCAGGTTGGTAGCAATTGGTTTTTTCTGCAGTACTAATTATCCTCTGAAGTCTGTGTCTGTCCTTTTGGGTTGCAGAACCAAACCAGACAGTTATAGAGGTGCAGTTGACGGACTCAATAATTCCTCTGTAGAACTGTATCAGCAACTCCTTGGACAGTTTGAGCTTTCTGAGTTGGCGCAGAAAGAACATTCTTTGTTGTGCTTTTTTGATGATGTTTTTGATGTCCATTTTAGGTCATGTGATATAGTAGAACCTAGAAATTTGAAAGTCTGATAGGGTGGTGTGTTCTGGGTCTCTTTCATTAAATGAATCTGATTGGAAACGCACCTTTTCCGTAGTGGCCCATGCTTTCCCCTGAGATCTAGCAGACCCCCACATTTCTAGCCTTCTGGATGACCTTGAAGTGCTGACTCTTCTCATCGATGCTGCGTCAAGAGTCCAGGATGGGTAGACTCCTCTCCATGACATCGTAGAGCTGAGTCTGCCAGCATATGAAAGCCAACCCCTTGCTGCTCCCCAGCTTTGACTCAGCTCCGTGGATTGAGCTCGTGTCTAGAAAGCAGTGCTGGATATTTCGCACATTTAGCAGCAACCGGAAAAAATATCTCCTTTTTAAAAAAACTGCTCCTGGGGCTCCAGTAGAGCAATACGCATGGAGAGCGGGGATCCATTCTCCTGCAGTGCCAAGTACTCAGCCCTGCCATCGAAAGTCTGCTGGCGAGGGTGGGGGAAGAATTTTGGATATGGGATTGATCTAGAGAAATGGCAGAAATTGTGGTCTCAAAATTATAAAATGACAATGTCAACAGCATATAAAGAAAACTTGTATAAGGTGTTTTACAGGTGGCACTTTCCCCCGACAAGAATAGCAAGAATGTTTAAGAACAAATCTGAAAAATGCTGGAAATGTCATCAGATACCCGGCTCGTATTACCATATGTGGTGGACTTGTGAGGACGCTAGAAAATATTGGACTATAATTCGCATGTGGTTGGAAAAAATGACAAAGAAACGCATAGACTTGAAACCAGAGATCTTCTTATTGGGAATTTTACCTGATATATATGGTAAAGATTTGAAGTACCTGATTGTAAATGTATTAACAGCAGCTAGGATTATATTTGCTAAAAATTGGAAGAATGAGAAAATACCATTACAGGAAGAAATTATTAAGAAAATATTGGAATGTGCTGAGATGAGTAGATTGACATTTGAAATTAGAGAGCAAGAGGATAAACAATTTTATGAAATTTGGGATCTTTTTTATCAATGGTTAGATGATAAAATACGATAATAGAATATTTAGAATGCTAGACAGTAAGGAATATCTTTATTTTGCTATTTTACTATTATTTTGTTATTTGATATTATATTTATAAAGGGTTTTTTAGGATTGATTTGATATGATTATATGATTTGTTATAGAGTAAACTGGTTTAAAGTATTGTTAGCTCATAAAGCATGAATGATTAAAAATATAGTCAAAAACTTTTTTTAGTGATATTAGGATATATAAGTTTGGATTGACAATATGAGTTGTTATGTAACATAATTGTAATTGAGACTACAGAATGAATGCACAAAAATGATGAACCAACTGACACAGTGGATGTACATATGAGAGTTGATGTTTTTATGTTTTGTTTGTCTTGTTTGTTTGTAGAAAATTAATAAAATCTTTTTCAAAAAAAAAAAAAGAAAGTCTGCTGGCGAGGGGAATGATTGGAATCCTCCCACGCAGTTGTTCACGGCTAATTTGCTGGCCACTTGGCTCCAAATCTACAGCAATCGATCGCAGCGCCTCTCAGCTGATTGGAGAGAGGCAGAAGGTAGAACGTGGCTCGGGGCTCTCTATAGCCTAAGGATCCATTGCAGCCTTGTGGTTTTCCCCTGGGATTCACACATGTGCGGGCAACCATTTTGTGAGGATCAGCCACTATGCACATGGAGGGTAGCCATTTTGAATTGGGCCTTTTTCAGGAACTCCTAAGAACGTTTTACTGTTCCCAAGTGCCTGGCCCAGGATAGGAGGCACATAAACGAGGGTTGCTTCTAGCACCTCTTGTATCCTTCATATTCAGACAGGGCCAATGCAGAACTCTTGGGCCTGGAAGATCAGGGCCCTAAGGCCCACAAGCGAAAGAGGCAGAGAGGCCAGTCTGCTCAGAGAGAGGCTGCTGCAAAAATCGGCCAAGGCACTGGCGCCCAAGAAAACTTCCAAGGCTGAAGTCAGGGTAGAGAAGAGAAGACATGCGGCCCTGGAAAGGCAATTTCAGAAAACCCTGGAGCAAATGAGAAGTAGTTCACAACAGGCTTCTTACCGATTGGATGTTCAGGTTGGCCCAGGGGTTGGTCCCAGGGAAGGGGAGGCTGAAGCCAGCACCTCTACTTGTCTCCGTGCCTGATCTCCTGAAAGAGTAGAGGAAGAATTTTGTCCCCAAGATTTAAGTGGATCTGGGCCTAATTTTAGGCAAGCTCCTCTGAATCTCCCAAGGTCTCCCAAGGTGCCCATAGGCCTAGACCTGAAGCTACCTTTACTCCTTCAGCGGCAGGTCTACGCCCAGCTGATCCCCCCTCTGGCAGCAGGCCTAGTGATATTCGAGATATGGTCTCTGTAGCCATCAAGCAGGGCCCAGCAGAAGGCTTCCAGCAGCTCCTTCGTCCTTTAGGGAGGGGTCAGTCCTTGTTCCAGCTTATTCCCAAGGGGTCCTTCTACATAAAGCCATCAGGAGCTCAGTGTTCCTTCGCCCAGTCTGACTATGATGATAGGGGTAACACCAATCTCTCGGAGCGTAGTAGATCCTCAGGATCCGAGGAAGAAGAGGGGGAGATCATAGACCCTAACATGTCTAAGGAAGAGGGGATTCGCTTTCAGCAGCCCCCTTCTACGGTTGTGTTCAAGCCGGCTTTATTTAAGCCTCTCTTTCAAAAAGCCTTGGTCACCATCCAGTTGACCCCAGAAGAGGTGGCTCCTGAACCCCAAGGGGATTAATCTGGTCCTAGGGATTCCCTCTTCTCCAAAATAATGATTCACTCTGAGGCTCTCCCATCTCTATTTTTCCTGGACCTGCTTAAAGAGCAGGGGGCCTCCCCTGCTGCTGGGCCCTGACCTTTGTCCCATGACAGGCGATTTTATAATGTGGGTCCTTCATTGGCCAATGCCCTTGTAGTGCTCTCTGTGGATGCCCCAGTGGTAGCTTCATTTTCTTCTAGCACCCCCACTGAATCAGAGGACCTGCTCAAGGGGGCAGATAGGAAGTTGAAACAAACGCTCAAGCATACCCACCAGGCCTAAGCCTGGGTGGTCCAGGCCTCCACAGCAGCATCTTTTTTTTCACTAGGGCCTCACTGCGCTGGCTGCATCAGTTACAAGATCGCTTTCTGCTAACTGACTTCAGGTCACGCCAAGATCTGAACAAGATTATTGCAGTGGCTGAATTTACGGCAGACGCCCTTTAAATTCTTTCAAGTTTGCTTCTAAAGCCATGGCCTTCTCGGTGACTGCGAGATGGCTCCTCTAGCTGTGTAATTGGCAGTCTGTCTCCCACCGAAAATGAAAGTTGACATTGGCTCCTTGTGCTGGAGAGAAGCTCTTCGGAGAGGCCCCAGACCCGTTCCTGGTCGAGACAGGAAAGAGGGCGGATTATTGTCCAACTCTGTACTTCCGTCGCTCCTCATTTCAGGCCGAGTCCACATCTCGCTTCTCACGTAACCAGAGGGCATTCCCTCAGCGCCAGGAACAACGACCAGAGGTAGCGGGGTAGGCAGCAACAACCTACGGGTAAACGGCCCTTTCGAGGAGGAGGAGGTCATTCCTTCTGATGCTCCAGTAAATGCTCATTCTCCCCCCCCATCAGAGACCGTTTGGCATTCTTTGCCTCCAGATGGGAGGAGTCTACATCAGACGCCTGGGTACTTAGTACAGTGAGGTCAAGTCTGCAACTGGAATTCCTCTCTCACCTCCCCCATGTTTTTTGGTGAAATGTCCCATTTCTCAGGCTAGTGCCAAACGGGCCCTTGTGGAATCGGCCATTCAACACGTTGTGAACATAAGGGCCATACAGCTGGTCTCGACAGATCAACAAGGCCTTGGGTTTTACTCTAGGCTCTTCGTGGTCCCCAAGGCAGGCATCAGGGTGGTGGTGAGCAATCCTCGACCTCAAGTTTTTGAACAAGTTTATCCCGTATAGGCATTTTAAAATGCAGACATTGAATTCGATACTAGAGAGTGTTTGGGAGGGCGACCTCCTCTCTTCCATTGACCTCACGGAGGCTTACCTCCATATCTCCATCGGGCACCATCACTGCCAGTTTCTTCATTTTTGTTACATGCATTTTCAGTACCTGTCCCTTCCTTTTGGGCTTTCATCAGCTCCCAGAGTCTTCACCAAGGTGCTGATGGCTTTGGTGGCTTCATGTCGATCAGTTCCTATGAGACTTCAATGTTACCTCGATGACAACTTGATTCAGTTGATGTCACTCCAGTCTGCACAGCAAGACCTTCACACTGCGTTGCAGTTTCAACAGGACCACAGCTTTTCGATCAACTTCAAGAAAAGTCATCTCTCTCCCATGACCAGGTTACTCCATTTGGGCGTGATCATTGATACGTCTCTTTATGAGGTTTCCCTCTCCCCGGAACAAGGAGAAAACCTCATTGAGATGATCCTTCAGATTCAAGGCCAATGTGCAGTCCCTTTGTCTCATCTTTCCAGACATCTTGGGAAAATGATTTCCTGTATTGGTATCATCCCTTGGGCAAGGCTACATTTCCAGACCCTTCAATGGTTTCTGCTATCTTTTCAACAAGCAGAAACCAGTCATTCTCCTAAGAGCTGCGAGGATCGTCCAGGTAGTGGGTGGAGCTTCAGTCTCTGCTGTTGTAGGCTGAGCTTAATTTCTGAGGAACGCTCCTCCTTCCATCACGTGGCTCGCCACCATGTTCCCCAGTTTATGCTCAGCCCTCATGCAGAGTAGGCAGTTTTGGATTGTGCTCTTGGCCATTTCAGGAAAGCCCTATTTGATTCGTATTTCTTCTTCTCCAGGTTGTATTTCATTCATTTAAGTGTTTTCTGTTCTTAGCCCTGTACAATTGGTTCTTCTAATTTCTAGAGTCCCCTGGGAGGCTCTCCTGGCTCCATGGGGTGTCAGGGGGAAGGCTAGCAAACCTTACAAGTTGCCCCCCCACCCCTTTCCATTGCCTTACTGCCGTTTTTCGTTCTGATAGCTTTAAAACGCTCCATTCTGCTCCGTTTCCCCACCTTCGAACTCCGTTTTCTGCTGTTTTTTACTTCACTGGGTTCCTTTCCGTTTGTCCTCCCCCTGGGGACCTTGGATTACCCCTGGGGAGTCGCCTAGTCGCTGCAGCAAGGCCCCCTGTAAATCCATGTTCAGGCGGCCGCCATTTTAGCGCCGCCTCCTGGCCGGGCGCCATTTTGTTTTTCCCCTTATCTCTCCGATCACTGCAGCGTGCATAATTAAAGCAGCAGGACCGGCAGGCCTGCTCAGGAGCGTCTTTCTTTCTGATTTGAATTGTTCTGTTGGAGGCTTGGTTTACTACCTCCATTTGTTGGCTTTCCCCGCAGCCAGCTGTAGCGGCCGCGGTTTCTTACTCACCACTTCCACCTGGTTCCGCCTGGGTCGGCAGCCTGGTACAGGCCTGGCTTCGCCCTTAAGGCCTCTGTCGTGCCTTGATCAACTTGATCAGTCCTTCTAAAAAAAAAAAAAAGATGTTCAACAATTCAAGATCTGTAGAAAATTAAGAGGCAGAGAAAGGTGACCTAATTGAATAAGTTTATAATAATAATAATAATAATAATAATAATAATAATAATAATAATATATAAATAAATAAATAAAAATAAAAACACTAAGAAATAAGAACTAATAAGACAAACAGATTAATCATAAACAATTAATAAACAGGGGGGGCTAAAAGATTTTCCCAGGGCTCCCGGCCTTTGTTGTAGGTCGACCCCTAGGCGCACCAACCGCCTCATATCTGATCCTTTATCCTCCTCAATTATCTAAAATGGCAGAAGGCAATCCATCAAGAGGTCCTTCTTTAAAGGCCAAAGCAAAAACTCACCACCTGCACAGCCAGGCTAAGGAGTCCTCTAAAGCCTCCCAAAGGGACGCCCTAAGATGACACAAGGTGCTAGAAAAGGAAATAGACAAATGCACCAGACAGGCAGGCTCAGTGCCTCCAGCACCAGCCACCTCTTCTACCTCTGCTCTTCCCCCCCTCCTGTAGATTTTTCCTCCCTATCCAGGCACAGCTTGCCCTTCCAAGGGCACCAGGCCCCTGGAACAGCAGCCAGGTGAACTCCAGAAGCTACGTTCACACCTACAGCCGCCGGCCTGCACCAGGAGGAACCTCTCATTCAGGCAGTTCCGGAGCAGCTCAGAGCCTGGATGGAGATGGCGATCCGCCAAGGAATTGCGGAAGGACTCCAACAGATGGGAAGGACTCCAACAGATGGCTAGGCCGGGGTTGCCTCCACAAGCCACCGAATCCGTAAGATCATTCCCGCTCATTCCAGAACCATCTCATGGTCAGGTACCTCTTCAAGGGGAGGTTTCCCCCTCAGTCAGGGAGGACGAGGAGGAGGCGGAAGGTGACCTAGATTTGTGCAGGGAGGAGGTCCTTAATTTGATCTGGGGTCCTTACAATACAACGAACCCCTTCCTGATTCAGAACCGTCAGAGGCGGAGATGTCGGAGGACGAAGGGCTCATCCACGACCAACCCGTCTTTGTTGGGCTCTTCAGGCCCCAGCTATTCAAATCCCTCCTCTTCAAAGCCAGGAACATCTCAGGTCTAACTACTCAGAGTTCCTCTGATCCCACTCCTCTGGCCCCGGAAGGACTAGAGGACTCCATGTTTAAACAGCCTGTGGTGGAGGCCGAAGTCATCCCAACCCTCCCCCCATCTTCCTGGATCTGGTGTCCAAGCAACTGGCCTCCTCAGCTGCCCCCCCGGCCCCTTCGGCCCATGATAAAAGGTTCTTTAACCTTGACCCAGAACTCTCCAACCTCCTGAGCACCCTGGAGGTTGATGAGCCCGTCATGAGCCTGGCCTCTTCCTCCGCCCTCAGCAACCCCTTAGAGGCTCTGAGGCCGGAGGAGAAACGGTCGGAGCTGGCCTTACGGCGAGCTCACTAGTTGGACGCATGGGCGATTAGGGTGATCACAGCCGCTTCCTTCTTCATCAGGTCATCCATTCGCTGGCTTCGCCAGCTTAAGCAACATGTCCCAACTTCCAATACCCGCGCCCATCAGGATATAGCCAAGATTATGGCCGCAGCGGAGTTCGCAGCAGACGCCACCTTTCACTCGGTAAAATTCTCCTCCCATGCCATTTTCTCCCACGTCTCGGCCCGCCGCCTGCTCTGGCTAAGGCACTGGCAGGCGGATCTCAAGAATAAGGTAAAACTAGCCTCTGCCCCCCTCGCAGGAAATATACTGTTCGGACCTTCCCTGGATCTTCTCCTAGTCAAAGGAAGGAACAAAAGGAAATTCCTCTCATCCCTCACCTGTAAGTCAAAACCCAGGTCCCTGCAGCCCATTCAGAGGGCCCCCTTTCGTCCCTATCCCCAAATCCCCATCCCTCCCAGGTACCAAAGGCTCCCCCTTTGGCTCGGGACAGCCCCAGGACAGGTCCAACCCCTTCGACAGGCACAGGAGAGGTAGTAACTTCAAGAGGCCCTTTCGCGGCTCTGGCAGCAGGCCCTTCTGGCGCTCCAGATAAGCCATCTGTCTTAATTCCCATTGGCGGGTGACTTAAAACCTTCGCCAGCCAGTGGAACTCTTCCACTCGGGACGCCTGGGTCAGGGACACCGTCAGGTTTGGCCTTGCCCTCGAGTTCCTCTCCACCCCCACCCCCCCTGATTTCTACATGACATGTCCCATCCCCAAGAACCACACCAAATGCAACCTCATGGATTCAGCAATTCAGCACCTACTTGACATACAGGCCATCCAACCCATTCCTCCATCCCAAAGGGGACAGGGATTCTACTCACACTTATTTGTGGTTCCCAAACACTCGGGGGGATGGAGGGCGATTTTGGACTTAAAGCGGCTAAACCGCCATCTTGTATACCGCAAATTCAAAATGAACACGCTGCAATCCATCCTCTCGGGAGTCAGACAGGGAGACTGGTTGTCATCCATTGACCTATCGGAGGCATACTTACACATCCCAATCCGACCCTCCCACTCCAAATTTCTGCGTTTCAGCTACAATAACCGCCACTTTCAATACATGGCCCTCCCATTTGGGTTGGCCTCTGCCCCCAGGACCTTTACCAAGGTCCTGGCCGCTCTGGCTGCCAACCTCAGAACCATCTCAGTGAGACTCCACTGTTTCCTGGATGATATCCTCATCCTATCCCCTTCCAGGGAACAAGCTGTCAGGGATACCCAAATTACCCTTATCGCCCTCCAGGAACATGGATTCCTCATCAATTGGAAGAAAAGCCAATTGGCCCCTTCCACTAGGCTATCCCACCTGGGGACTATAATAGACACGGTCAAAGGGAGGGTGTTCATCTCTCCAGAGAGATTACTCAGCATCCAACACTCAAACTCATCAGGCAACTTAAGAGGGTTTCCCTCCTCAAATTATCCAAGTTGCTAGGTAAAATGATCTCTTGTATCTCCGTTATTCCCTGGGCCCGTTTCCACTCCAGATCCCTCCAGTGGTTCCTGCTCCTGTACCAAAGAGCCGGATCAAGCAACTCAAGACGCAAGGTCAAGATCTCGCCGAGGGTTCTCACCTCCCTCCTTTGGTGGAGCAGGGCGTCGATCAACAAGGGCTGCCTCCTCAAGGAGCCCCCAAAACTCACCGTCACCACAGAGGCCAGTCTGTCCGGTTGGGGTGCCCACCTACAGTCCCTTACAGCTCAGGGCAGATGGTCAGTGTCAGAAAGGCTGTGCAATATAAACTGGTTAGAGCTTCGCGCCATCCACCTGGCCCTCCGCAGTTTCCTCCCTCAGGTACAGGGCTGCCATGTTCTCATTCTCACCGACAACATAACAGCCAAAGCTCATGTCAACAGGCAGTCATTAAGCCTCATGAGGGAGACCGAGCGCCTCTGTCAGTGGGCAGAGTCTCACCTCCTTTCACTCAGGGCCGACCACATTTCGGGTATCGACAACACCCGAGCAGACTGGTTGAGCAGGGCCGCCATAGACCAGTCAGAGTGGCGCCTCCATCCAGCCTTGTTCAGGGAGGCGACAGCAATATTCGGTCTGCCAGTAGTAGACCTGTTTGCCTCCCCCCTCAATACCCAACTTCCAAGGTTCGTTTCAAGATTCCCGTCCCTAGGGGCGGAGAACCACAACACCCTCCGATGCCCGTGGCCCTCGGGCCTCCTTTACGCCTTCCCTCCTCTGGCACTGGTGCCCAGAGTTCTTCAAAAGATATTCCTAGAGAGGGCAGAATTGCTTCTTGTAGTTCCTTATTGGCCCCGTCGCCCTTGGTTCACTGATCTCTGCAGCCTATCTGTAGGATATCCCTGTCGCAAGGCCCCCTCCTTCACCCGTACCCCCAATGGCTCCAACTAGCCACCTGGAGGTTGAGCGGGAATGTCCGAAGAGGGAAAATTTATCCACCGAAGTCATCAATACCATTTTAGCAGCCAGGCGTCCCTCCACCAGAAGGATTTACTACGCCACTTGGGTCATCTTCCGCAAATGGTGTGCCACTCTCCTCATTGACCCAACCGACCCATCTGTTGCCCAAATTTTTGACTTTCTTCAAGAGGGTCTCAGCAAGGGACTGTCCCCCAACACACTAAGGCGTCAGGTGGCAACTTTATCCACCGTCATTGCCTGCGAGGGCGTCAGCTCATTCTCTCATCTTCCCCGCATCCGAGCATTTCTGAAAGGGGCCACAAACTTACGGCCACCGTCCCTTCACCGGTATCCAACCTGGGACCTAAACAGAGTCCTGATTTCTCTCACTAAGCCACCCTTTGAACCTCTGAGAGAGGTCTCTCTCCAGTTCCTATCCTACAAGGTAGTGTTCTTGGTGGCTATCACATCAGCCCATAGGATTTCAGAGATCGCTGCTCTGTCAGTTAGGAAGGATCTGTGTGGGTGGTCCTCCAACTTGACCCTTCCTTTCTATCCAAGATTAACTCAGTTTTCCACAGGGCTCAAGAATTTATCCTCCCCAATTTTTGTCCCAGGCCAACTCACGAAAGGGAGAGACTATGGCAATCTTTAAACATTAGATGTGCCTTGCGGATCTATATTAAACGTACTCAGACCTTCCATAGATCCGAGGCCCTGTTTATATCCTTTCAACCAAAGTCACAAGGGCTTAAGGTACCCTCAACCACCATAGGCCGTTGAATAAGGGCGGCCATTTCCAAGGCATACCAAGCCCAGGCCCTCCAAGTACCCACGGGTATCACGGCTCACTCCACCAGGAGTGCAGCAACTTCAGCCGCCTGGGCTACCCAGGCCCCAATACTCGACATTCGCCGGGCAGCAACGTGGGCCTCCCCATCGCCTTTCATTAGGCATTACAAAATCGACAGGTATGCTGCAGCAGAGGTTTCTTTTGGTAGAAGGGTCTTTCAGAGGGTACTCAGGGAACCTGAGGAGTGTACAGACCAAATGGTGTCCTCCCTGTAGGACAGGCCCCAGCTTTGGTATGTCCTACTACCTGGACGATCCAAGCAGCTCTTAGGAGAATGGGCGTTGGTTCTTGCCTGACACGCCATTTCTATGAGAGCTGCGAGGATCGTCCAGCCCCTCCCTTTCTGTCTTTCACTGTCTGGTGGGGGTCTCGTTTCGGCCAATGCACTTTAAGTCTAGTAAGAGGAGGGCACGAATGCCTGTTTTTCCTCTTGTCTTCGCATAAACTGGGGAACGCGGTGGTGAGCCACGTGATGGAAGGAGGAGCATTCCTCAGAAATTAAGCTCAGCCTACAACAGCAGAGACTGAAGCTCCACCCACTACCTGGACGATCCTCGCAGCTCTCATAGAAATGGCGTGTCAGGTAAGAACCAACGCCCACTCTTCCTTCAGAGTGCAGGTCCCTCCACATTCTTCTTTCATTCCTGTGAAGGCAATCCCCAGCCCTCTGGAGGGGATATCTGTTCAAGGTACCGGACAGAATCCTGCTCATCAAAGATGCCAGTTTCCAGGGTTGAGGGACCCATTTGACTGGTCAGATGGCCCAAGGGAGGTGGTCTCAAGTAGGCAGGACTTGCCCCATAAACTGGTTAGAACTCAGGGCCATCTTCCTGGCATTGAAACATTTCTGAGCCAGGGTGATGATGGACAACATTGGCCACAAAGGCACACATCAACCATCAGGGAGGTAGGAGATCCAGAGCTCTGATGAGGGAGCTTGCGCCAAGGGCGGTGGGTGGAGAGCTCACACTTAGGGTGGTGGGTGGAGAGGCATCTGTTATCCATCAGGGCAGATCACATTTCAGGAGTTGACAATTCTCAGGCCGACTGGCTGAGTCGGAGCACTGTCTACCACTCGGAGTGGAGTCTCCTCCTCTCTCTGTTCAGGGATCTCTTCCTCAGATTCGGGGCCTTTTTGCCACTCCCCTGAATGCTCAGATGAGCATTCAGATGAGCATTCAGAAGATGTTGGAGAAAAAGGCAGAGCTGATTCTCCTAGCACCTCATTGGCCCAGGAGATCCTGGTTTGCTGATCTGGTGAACATATTTGTAACTCAGCCGTGGAGGATCCCGACCCACAGGATCTCCCTTCATTAAGGGCCTTGATGCACCCGGATCCTCAGTGGTTCCACTTGACCATGTGGCGCTTGAGTAGCAACATCTGAGAGACTCTAGCCTTCCTGATAGGGTTATTCACACCATTCAGGCTTCCCGTAAACCTTCCACAATACGCATATACGATGCCACATGGAAAGTTTTCTGCAATTGGTGCTTGAGAAGGAACTGCGTTCCCACCTTGGCACCAGCAATGGATGTATTGCTATTCCTTCAGGATGGATTAAATAAGGAGCACTTGTCCAACACCCTCCGTTGCCAAGTTGTGGCTGTGTCATTGGTTCTGCACTGGGAAAACTTTTCTTCCCTGTCCCACCATCTATCCGTGCATAGGTTTTTAAGAGGGGCCTCTAATCTCCGTTCCCCCAGTGGTTCACAGGTACCCCATGTGGGAGCTGCCTAAAGTGCTTCAAGCCCTTATGGGGTCTCCTTTCGAACCTCTCAGATCGGTATCACTTCAGTTCATGACCTTCAAGGTGGCTTTCAGCCTAGAGAGTGTCAGAACAGGTGGTACTGTTAGTTACACAGGACCTCTGTACCTTTCACAAGAAGAGGGTGGTCTTATGTTTAGATCCTACTTTTGTCCCAAAAATCAATACCTGGTTCCATCGGGCCTAAGAAATTAGGTTACCTGATTTCTATCCCAACCCAAGCCATGAGTTGGAGCATAAGTGACATACGTTGGATGTAAGAAGGGCTCTTCGCATCTACATCAAACTTACAGCTGTTTTTTGGGACTGAGGCCTTGTTCATGTCTTTCTCTCCAAACTCCTTGGGGTGCAAGGCTTCTCCTACCCTGAGCAGATGGATCAGGCCATGTATTTACAAGGCCTACCTGACTTTGTCCCTTCTGGTACCCAGAAATCTGATTGCACACTCCACCAGAAGCGCGGCTACTTCAGCTGCTTGGTCTACACAGGCATCTCTCGCAGAGATCTGTAGGGTGGCTACCTGGACAACTCCATTTCTCTTCATACAACATTATCGTCCGGACTCATTTGTTTCAGCAGATGCAGCATTTGGCAGACGGATACTTCAAAGGGTTATTCCACAAACAGAGTAAGCTAATCGGACGAGATCCCTCCCAAGGACATGCAAGCTTTGGTATGTCCCATCCTGGATTCTCGACGCAGCATCAATGAGAACGGGCATTGGTATAATTACCTGAGAATGCCCTTTCTATCTACACTGCAAGAGAGTCCAGCCTCACCCTTGGTTTGTCTGGTTTTGGATATCCGGGGGGGGGAGGGGGTTTTCTATTTTTTTTTTTTTGCTTCCATAGATACTTGACGTCTGTCACGTACCTTTGCCTAAAGCTGGGGGGAGCCAGCAAGGGGCCAGCTTTTATATACTGACAGACTCAGCTTTGTGATGTCACGGGAAGGAGTCTACCCATCCTGGACTCTCTTGTAGCATAGATAGAAAGGGCGTTCTCAGGTAATTATACCAACGCCCATTCCCAGAAACATTGTAAAAGAGTATCCCTAGTGCCTAGTGTTAGGAATATAAGTCACCTAACAGTTATTTGGGTTGAAAATATATAAACTAGGATAGACATTTTAATGTTGTTAGGGATAACATTGTTTACCCTAACTGGTTTAGGTAAAATAATAAATATGTAATCATGGTTTATATGTTAAAGTGTCTGCAACTTTAAATATAGGAATGTAATTAAGGGAGTGGTTGTGAAAGCACTTTAAAAGAAGCAAGACGACAGCTTGCTCTCTCTCTGGCTTTGATGATCCCTAATTACTGCATGGACTCAAGACTGCGTTACTCGAACTATATTTTTGATAGCATAAGCGTATCTGTTATTTTTACTGTATAATAACAAAACATACAAACTTATCTCACTCATTTATCTGTGTGCCTATCTGACTAACGCTGCACATTCTGTTTAGCTTGTCTCCTTAACCCTGGTTGGGGAACCCAGGCTTAACAAATGCTATATCTTTAAGAGAATCCTAAAACTGTAATTGGGTATGGTTTCTCAAATGGCCATAAGATGGAGCCAGAAACCTGGGTTGTTTAGTCTCAGAATGAAGTCTCAGTGAGTTAACTTCAGTTGGAGAGAGTTGCTGTTCCTCCTATCGACTGTTATTCTTGGATTTGATGTAAGTCTGTTACTGAACTGTTTCTGATACTGGACTTTGATATAGGATTATCCCTGAACTGAAAACTGACTGCTTTACCTGTGAATGACTTGGAATGCTTGTCTTGGACTTTGCTTCAAAGTTTATCGGAAGTAAAACCTACATTTACTGTACAGTGTGTCTGTGAGCTGTGTGTGTGTCTTCACTACTCTCACTACGTCTCCCTGTATGCGCTCATTCTCCTAACGGGGAATTACCACAACACACAGTAAAGTGAAAGGTTGATGTTTGAAACATTTGCCTTTGGAATACCAGCCATGTTGGTTATGGTTTCTATGAGGTTTAGGTATTTTTATTGCTATCCTGGGAATCTCTCAGTGTTACGGTACATAGGGTGGGCAGCCATATAACTTTTTAAAAATAAATAATTGGGATAATAAATAACAATTGACCTAAATCAGAATTCTGGGTTGCTTACTCTATATTCTGTGCACTGAATTTTTATATTCTCTGCATATTTATTATCAAACCTTGGCTACAGATATTGCCATGATTTTTAGGTATAGAACTAACATTCTATGTTGATGGGGTTAATAATAATAATGACATGATACGTGGAATTACAGAATATTGCTGGGGTCATGCCTGTACAAAGGACAAAACAAAATTGCAGGAAGATGAGTACATTAGAACAAGTATTGTAATAAGAATGCATTTGCATTGTGTATTCAATGAAGATATATTCATGTCTGCAAGAAAATGAGGATACAGAAGTTACATTTTAAGAGAAAGAACCATTTTGTCATTGGATCAAGAAATGAGAGTATAGAATTCAGCAGCAGTCTTGGAATTTCCCAGTTCTCATCCTAATTGGACTCTTAACTATATAGCATCACAATATCATTCAGAAAATCAGATTTTTTTTAATGTCATCATTTGTTTTTGCAACCAAATTTTCTTTAACATCAATATCTGTTCTTTAGACATAGAAAATTATTCTTGTTTTAAAAAGAAATTGAGCAATATAAGATTAAAATCTCTATGTATATGTTTTGAAGTCAGTGTGGTGATTGTCTGAACAAGTCCTTGTAATTTTCGTGGCAAGTTTTGCATTGTTCTAGCCTTTAGGGCTGAAAGGCTATGATTACTGCTCATGATCACTCAGCTGACTTTGTATATAAGGTGGGACTAGAACTCACAGTCTCCCAATTTCTAGGCTGTTTTCTTAACCCCTATACAAGATTGACTCTCCAGATTACTAGAATTGGTTGAAAATGCTGGAGAAAAATAGGCAAATACATAGCTTTGCAGAAAACTGTCTTGGCTTTTACCAAGATGTTTTCTTATGAACATTCTATACTTTTTGAAGAGTAGTATCAGAGTCTTAGCCTTATCACTGAAAATGTGGAGATTTTTTTTCCACCTCTTGCTGTTGTATTGCAGCCTGCAAGTGATGTCCTGCTAGCATAACTGTTCTGTCTTTAACTTTCTTGGCTGAATATAAAGACAGTTAGGTAAACTCTACAAAGGCTTCCATACAATTTTTTTTTGTTGGATTGTAATAGGCATCCTCAAGGTATAACTCACAGTTACGTTGAGATTCATCTAATGTCCAGTCTGCATAGTCATCTTGTAGTGTGAAAATATAGTTATCTTCATCCCATAATGATGGAGCAAAGGGAAAGACACCAGCAAGATGCTTGGGTCCAAGCAAGAATAAAGGAAACTCCCCCAACCCAACCAAGGGTCAATTCAGTGACCAATCAGGATTACAGATGTGATCACATGACATGAACTACATTTCCCATGAGGCATTAACTACATTTACCATGAGGCATTCCTTTAAGGGGACAGCTCCCAATTCCCAATTAACTATATACTGTCTGAATAGCACAATAACTCTTCTAGAGGTTGTTCTGATTTAAAACTTAGAACTCTTTTTATTTTAGAGTTTATGTTCAATAGCTATTTCATCACTTTTTGCAGATCCCAAAGAATCAGTGTGGAACTGCATTTGGAGTGTGAAATCCAGCATCACCTTTTGCCTTGTGAACATCCCCAATGCGACCATGGGAACTGGCAGTGAATAGGTGGCCTCCTGTCCCATTTGACCAGCAACAATTCCCAGGGGAGAGCTGTGGCAGTCCAGCACACCTCAGGAGAAGGTACAGTGCTTCATATCTTTTAATTAATGTTGATAATCAGTGCAAACTAGCATTCCCCCTATGGCCATCAGGGTATCCAGAGGCTTGGTGTGCCTCCTTAAAACATGTCACAGAGATTGTGTTGCATGACTACAGATGACACCTCTAGTTTTTAAAGAATTCATATATGGTTTAAAATAGCAACACTCAATTCCATATTAAATGTAAATTTTGTCTCAATTCTTGATTACTTAGTAATGTCTGTATTAACTTCTCTGCAACTTCATGGAAGTGGTTTTTTCACTACCACTTTTGAGGGTTTTTTTGGATTTCCCAGCCTAGTCAGTGGCTCTAAGATTTCTTCACAATCCCCCATGTCAGTATTAAACAGGTCCACGTCTTCCTCTCTCCAGTTGTTTTGAAATAATCTCTGTTCAACTTGCTGTGACTGCCTTCTATAACAAAGCCAATATAGCACTTGTTCAGTTTCTTGGTGAAAAGCTTTATAGACCTTCAACAAGAAATCTTTTATAAACTTATGGACAGGTTATTACAGTTTCATTACTATTAATGTGGGACAGATATCAGAAATGGTATGGTTCGTGGATGAACCCTTCCTAGTAAGCTTGTTTGATGACTATATCTACTTCTAGTTAATGAGGTGATTTTGCCCAGTTGCTTGGTATCTCCTCGTGTCCAGAAGATTATCCATGAAATGTAGTGCTTTGTGCATTTCTTCTCATGGCATTATTTTTCTGCAGACTGAAGGAATGACACGTAGCAGAATCCTGGCAGTTATGTTACAGAATCAGTGTATTGAAATGCACTAATTGCATTTATGGCCTAATTTGCTGCATGAGTAGCTAGACCTGCCTCCACCCCGCATATTACTATGTTGACCTAACCTTGACATTAAAAATGGGTGTATTTGTAGCTAAGTGGTCATTACAGATAAATGGCCAGCCCCTAGGGTCACCCCTTTATATTTCTCTCCCCGCAACTGGCACCACAGCCCTCCTTTCTGGCATCACTGGGGCCGACGTGAGCGACCTCTACAAACTCACCTAGCCCAGGATGAGAACTACTTGCACCCGGCTTTTTTCCAGCAGCAGCAGCCACAGCCACAAGTCTCTGTAGATGAGCACCCAGCGTACGTTCTGGCCACCACGCCACCACGAATGCTTCACCCAGCGGCACACACATCCCACCAGCATCCATTCATGGTGGATCTCCATGACCAGGTAAGATGGATGTTGTGTTATAAATATATTTAGAAACCTATGGCTGGGATATTGTCCTCTCTACATTTGGAAGACCCTGTATTGGCCAAGAATAGTAAAACCATAAGAAGTTTCCCTTCTTATACGCTGAAAAGGTAAATGGTAACCAAGACTTGAGCATCCTTTGAAAGCTTTTGGCTGTGAAGGGCTATATAACCAATAGTATGAACCATCCTTTAAATCTGTTCAAGATATAGCAGTTATTAGATCCAGTTGCTGACTGAAAGAATGGCAATGCAAGACCATGCGGGGGAATATATAGCTGCTCATAAGTATAGCACATGCTGTTTAGTTGCCTGGCTATTTTACTTACAGGTGATGAGAGAACTTATAACTTCATAAGAAAAAGCATGCTTTTGTATGGGTAACAAACTAAGCTGATTCGTTAATATCTTCAGTTGAAAGATTCATATCTTTTGGTTGGGAAGCACTTCTGCTTGAAACCCTGAGGTACATTTTCCTCATTTCATTCACAGAATTTCCCCTTTTTGCTGCTAGTGATGGAATGCAAAAAGCAATGAAAGTTTCTGTATCGGCCATTAGGACCATTGTGAAGTCAAACTTATCCTGCTTTTGAGATTGAATTTTTCTTCGCACAAAGAGGAATATACAAACATTTTATAATTCTTTGGATATTTGCCAGGTATCATATGATGGTATCTTAAAACAATATATGTAAGGGTGATTAAATAGTTTTGTTCCTCTCATTTTTATTGTTTCATGTAATATTGTAGCAATTTAAAATGTGATGCCTGAAATCGATTTTTCAGCATGAAGACATTGTTTTTTTAAAAGTTATGCATCAGAATTCAGCATATTTTTGATAAAAGCTGAAACGACCAGAGTGGGGGTAGTGAAATCATAACCAGAATAAAGTGCATTCAGTACCTTAGATATTATGGGAAAAGCCACCCAGGCCCTTTAAAATCTGTGTTCTTTTAGCAATGAATCTGCAGTTGTATGGCTGCTATAATTGTGGGAATGTTGTTCCTATGGCAACATGTACATAGCTGCTCCTGGAATTCTGAAACTTCCAGCAGGTCCAAGCATTTGATTTTTGGCTTTCCATTTAGGCTTCTGCCCTCTTTAATCTTCCTTGTCCAACGCTTGGTAAGACAGCATCAAACAGTCCTTGAGTATAGTTAGAGGGAAGGTCTCTTAAGAATCCATTTGCAGATATTGCTGAACTGAAATCAGACACTTCCACAGTAGCCAATAATTATGGGAGCTGTAATCCAACAACCACATCTGAAGAACCCTATGCTTCTCATCTCTGCTCCAATACTCGTTATTGACTAAATTTCTTAAACACAAATATGTTTCTGGCCTTGCTACCAGAAATGTGTTGACTGATACTAATTAGTCTCTTTGCTGGCTGGCACCATCTTTTAGCAAGTTGGCAGCATACAGTTGTACACTGGATTATGAATGTGTGTTGGTTTAACTACGTTCAGCTCCCAACAATATCAAATTTTCTAGCAGCTTGAATCTCTAGGCCAGTAGTATGCCTGACAAGAGTTCATCTTCCAACAATACAATTGAGCCTCTGTGGCACAGTGGTTAGAGTGTGGTACTGCAAGCTACTTCTGCAGCCAGCTGCCTACAATTTGGCAGTTCAAATCCCACCAGGCTCAAGGTTGACTCAGCCTTCCATCCTTCTGAGGTGGGTAAAATGGAGACCCAAATTGTTGGGGGGAATATGCTGACTCTATAAACCGCTCAGAGAAGGCTTTAAAGCACTATAAAGTGGTGTATAAGTCTAAGTGCTCTTGCTAATACACAGGAAAAGATTTATTACTTTTTAGACTATGCAGTTACTGTTCAATCATAAAAATGTGTTAGACTGATGGAATAACATAGGGAAAATGTTTTCAAGAAAAAAAGAAGAATGATTCCAGATTGTGCTGCTGTTAGCTTTTGAGCCTAGTGTGAGGTATAAGCTAATGTAATACAGTGAAATATAAACCTATCATAGGCATTGTCTGTACATAAAAGAAAACTGAATAAGCAACGATCTAAGCAACGCATATGAAATAAAGATAAAAAACACTGCTTTCAGGAAAGGTAACAAAGCATCCTGGAAATGGATTATTATTAGAACACTTTAGCTTCTTAAGGAATAATGAAAATGCAGGATATACAATTTATAAATAGAGGGGGAAAAAACTTGACTATTAGCTTATTAGACAAAGCTGGGGTGGTGGTTTAGCAATATATGCATGAGAATCTGGGAAGAGATAAGTATTTTTCAGGAGAAATTTTCCCATGACTATTTCAATCTTTAGATCATGAACACTCAATGAATTGTTTATAATACTATGTTCTGGTTATCTCAAACTTTTATCACCAGGTTTATATGCCTTTGTTACCTCTAATCTTTATTCTTTGGTGTTTGTGCTGGTTTGAAATCACTTCCTTTTATGGTTTGCATCTGACTAGCATTTCCTTTTTTTATTATTGCTTAGGGTAATTCTACACTCATATATTAAAAAGATTAGTGGGAGAATATAAAATACTTTGGATGTGATTTGATTATGCTTTATCTCCCCTTGCCTTCCAGGTGCATCAGGGAGCTGTCCCTCTCTCCTACACGGTGACCACAGTAACAACACAAGGCTTCCCCATTCACACTGGCCAGCACATACCTGGCTGTAGTGCGCAGCAGCTCCCAGCATGCTCAGTGATGTTCAGTGGACAGCACTATCCACTCTGCTGCCTCCCACCCCCTGTGAGTCCTTTGGCTTAAAAAGAGCAGGAATTAATTAATGAGAGGATGACCTAGCATGAATTACCATATTGTTTGTACATGTGGTGGGGGTTCATGACAGCTATGAACTTTGCCCAAATAATTAAGGGCCTGACGTGCAGAAGAAGTCACATGCTTGATTCATCTTGGGACACTAGCAATATGATACGGATGGTCAAATCAGATCCCTAACATAGTCTGATCACAATGTGGTTGCAGGTTGGATGTGGGTCCTCTGAATTTGACTGAGACACATTCATGTGCTTCCTGGGAAAGCTTTAATCCTGTCGATCCTGGAGAATTATACAGAGTTCTTGGAATTATAAACTCTTGATGTCCTTTTGTCTGGTTATGATTATATGGGAGTCGTGATTAATTCATCTTTGAATGAAAGGGTGGTCTTGTTTGTATTTAATTAAGTAGTGGTTCTCCCACCCCCAGCTGCCTAAGAACCATTACTCAACCCAGCAATACTGAGTATTTCCAGTTGAGTTTCCAACTTCCCCCCTTTGGGAGAAAGATTGTGAAAAGGTGGCTGGGGTGATAGCCATTGCCAGGGGAAGTTTGGCCCAAATTCATCTTGTGTATCAATTGTGACTGTGAAATGTGAGGTTCTGCTTAATCACTTGGGTCTGATGGGACCCTTGAAGAGCACATAGAAGCTGCAGTTAGTCCAGAATTTGGCACTGCTGGTACTTACGGACATGCCTTGGTACCACCATGATGCACTGTTACTTCAGCATTACTTTGTGAGCTGCACTGGCTTCTGGGTACTGAGAGTGCTGATCATTATCTTAATGGATAAAGCTGGATTTTGAGGATGTCTGTTCCCAATTTTCTATGCTTATCCTATGAGATTCAGTTAAATTAACTAAAGAAACAAACTAAACCCTCCAAGACATCTTAAGTTACCAACGTACTAAGTAAACCCAAAAGAAAAAAAAACAGGAGGCAGATACAACATACAGCGTAAGTCCTTGAGCAGGCAGAGCTTTCAGCCAGTCCCCTGAGAGAAGAGGGAGTCATCGTGGCTAGAAGTAGCAGCATCAGCTTGCAATCGTTCCCGCTGGCTTCTTCATTGACTTTCTGGGGAAGTCAGCAGAGAAGATTGCAAATGATGTTCTTATGATTGTGGGGTGCTTGGCAACCAATTGTAAGTGTGAACAGGTTACCAAGGAGCAGGATTGTGATCATGTGACTGTATGTGGGAGAGTGGGGCTTCCAGCATCCTGGTAAGCAGGGACTAACTTCAGAGAAATAAGCACAGGACCATGCTCAAGGAACTACCAAAAAGAAAACAACACCCCATCAAGCTGGAAAGGCAAGGAGGATGAAAAAGGAAGAAATAGCATGCTCGTATTGATGATGTTACTTAGTAGTGTAATGAAACATCTGCAATATAATCTTTGGAGATGGCATTCTGCTGCCAAATGGATTCTTCCCTTTTTATTGCTGGGCTGAGCTCAATTGTTTTTCAAGTAGACATGTTGATCCTAAATGCCCTGAAGGTAGCTTTCTTTTGAGGACACTTTCTGTTTTTGTCTTACAGCTGATCCAGGCCTGTGCCATGCAACAACTCCATGTCTCTTATCAAACATTCCCACCGCTCATTTCTAGTGATCATTATATCCTGCACCCTCCGCCACCTGTGCCACCACACCAGCCTCCGCATATGGCAGCCCTCGGACAGTTTGTCCCGCTCCAGCCACAGCATCCTCGCATGGTAAGTTTCTTGAGATGGCATAAATTGGATCAGAAGGAAGAAGTATCAGTGCTCTTATTTACCCACACCTGCATCTACTATTGTGCAGAAACTTGGAGCATATCCCATCCAGAGGTAGTATTCAACCAGTTCGCACCACCAGTTCAGGCGAAAGCAGTGGTAGCAGTGATGTGGTGTGGGTCGCCGAACTGATGGCGACCCCTGGTTGGCCACGGCTCTGGCCCGTTTGACCACTTGCCCTGGTCGCTTTCCTAGCTTTCCCTACCACGTGGTGGCCGTGGCGCAGCTCGGGCAGATGTCCCAGGGCTGCTGCACATGCGCACTGCATGTGCAGCCACTACACATGCAGTGTGCATGTGCAGCAACCCCGGGACATCTGCCCGTCCTGCCGGAGCACATTTTCTTCCTTCTCCCTGCAGGTACGCCTCTTCCAGCCCAGCCCAGCCCAGGTGGGTGGGTGGATGTCCCTGGGCTTCTCGCCCCCCTTGTTGTGAGATGTCTACAGCTGCTGCGTGCTTTTTTTGATGTAGCTGCAGTCAGCAGCCACAGCGAAAAAAGCACAGCCTGTTCTATGTGCCAGGCCTGGGAAATCCGAGTAGCCGGCACGTAGAACAGTGTGGCGTCAGGCCATTGGAGAAGCGGAGTGAAGCTGGAGATCAGTCGCCGCCTCTTTCGCAGCACAAGAATCCTTCCCGAATCGGCCAGCTGGTCTCCTTCTCTGCCTATTTGTTCTGTATGGCTGAGGAGGAAGAGACCAGCTGGCAAATTCAGGGAGGATTTCTGCCTGAAAGAGACCGAAAAAGGGTCACCTCCAGCAGCCCTCCTCCCCCTTTTGGCCAGCTGATCTCCTCCCCGTTGGTCAAACAAAGCAAAACAGGTGGAGAAAGAGAAGACCAGCCAGCCGATTCAGGGAGGATTTCTGCATTGCGAAAGAGGCAGCTACTGATCTCCGGCTTCGCTCCCCTTCTCCAACAGTCCAGCGCAGCCCTTTTCTATGCGCCGGCTGCTCGGACTTGCCGGGCCTGGCATATAGGTGTGCTTTTTTCAGTGTGGCTGCTGGACTGCAGCTGCACCGAAAAAAGCATGCAGCAGCTGCAGGCATCTTGCAATAAGGGGAGCGAGAAGCCCCGGGACGTGGTCACTTGCTGGCTGGCTGGTCCAGTGTGGAAGAAGCGCATCCGCCAGGAGAAGGAAGAAAGTGTGCTCCAGGTGGGCGCCAGGCAGGCTGGCGGATGTCCCAGCACCACTTAAAGGTCAACTTTAAGAGGACCCCCATGGAAGAAGCCGAGAACTGAGCAAAAGCAGCAGCGGTGGGGGTGATGAGCGTGTGTGTCCCTCCACAAGGAGTGTTAAGGGAGGCAGACACCGCGCCTCTGGGGAAAAGAGGAGGTGCCAAAGCCGTGGCTGTCACCCAGGAGGGGATTGCGGTGGGACCCATCACATGCCTCTGTCACCCCCGCCACCACTACTTTTTCTCTCATTCTTGGCTTCTTCCATGGGGGCACTCTTAAAGTCGATCTTTTAAGAGCTGGAAGATGTTTCGTTAGATCGCCGCCAACTCCTCATTGGGAGAGGTATAACCCCTGAATTCATGAGAAGTCTTCCTTCACATTCCTTGTGCATGCCGGGAGTGCCTGACCAGGGTGAGAGAGAGCGAAGTTGACTGCTATGAGGTGAGTGCCCTGGCTTCCCTTCTTGCTCCTCACAGTCGCCCTGAGCCGGTGCGGTTCTTTACTTGGGCAGCCAGACGGCCACAGCAACAACGAGGTACAGTAAGATTTGGCAGTACAAATTTCTCTCCGAGGGGCTTCTGGCAAAACACAAAACAAAAAACACCCCAAAACAAAACCAATTCGGCAGGCAGGCAGTCGTGATCTTTAGTTAGACTTTTTTTTTTTTTGGTCATCCCAAGGGCGGGGGGAAGGTACGTAGGAAATCACCCTATCTCTGCAGCATCGGTCGTGTGACTGAGTGGGCATGGCCAACTCAACGTCACTCGCAGCAAGGTGCAGCACCACCTTACCCAGTTGGCCACGTCCACCCAGTCATATGACCACCAGCCACACCCACCAAACAAGCCATGCCCACAGAACCAGAAGTAAAAAAAAATTGAATCCCACCACTGATCCCATCGACTGATTTCCTAAAATCTTGGAATCAAAGAAAGTACCTTGTAGCATAGAAGAAGAAACTTGCACATGGTCACTCATGCCATAGTCATTTCCTGTCTAAAGGACTGCAAAGTCCTCGACCTGGAGCTACTCTTGAAAACCAAAAGTAGAAATTGTTCAGAATGCAGAAGCACAAATAATGATGGGAACACTTCAGTGTACCCACACCACACCATGCTTTGCAAGTTACACTGATTCCCTAAAAGCTTCTTGATGCAATTCAGAGTGTTGTTATATGTAATGCTCTTTGTGGCACAAAGCAGGGCTACTTGGAGAACTGCCTGCCTCCAATTGTCTGTGCTTATCCTGTGAGATCCAGCAAAGTGGAAATGCTTTGGGTCCCTTCCACAAAATAGTGTTGCTACTGGGGTCCCGGGATGTGTCTTTATTTTTTGTACTTCTGGAACATCATTTCTCTTGAGGTTTAGATGGCCTCAGCCCTTATGTACTCTCACAAGACCCTAAAAACCTGGTCCTTCCCCTAAGCATTGGACCAGACAGAATCAGCCTGTGTATAATGTCAGATCATTGAATAAGGAATGTGCTCCTTAGTTTCTTCTATTGTTACTGTCATTAACAATACTATATCCTGTTATTTTATGTTGCAGTGTATTATTTTATTTCATATTATATTCTATCCAATAATTAATTCCGTGGAATTGTAAATTGCCCAGAATCTGTCTGATGAATTGGGTGGCCATATAAATCTAGAAGGAGGGGAGAGAAAAAGGGAGGGAGGGAGGGAGGAAAGGAAGGAAGGAAGGAAAGAAAGAGAAAGAAAGAAAACTTGGAGCAAGGCTTGAAGAAAGTGTCAGATGATGCAGCAGTGAGTAGCCATAGTTTGGTTAATGAAAAAGATGAAAAAGATACTAGAACCTCACAGAATAAACCTTGTTCCCTAAGGAAGATAATCCAAGGAGGCAGCCAAGAGTAAAAAGCAGATTTGGAAGATGTTTTTCATCCTGCAACTCAGAAGCGGCTTTCAGATCTTAGTGCAGAAAGAAGCCGTGAGCCTTCAGAGAAGAAAGCAAATCCTATGGAATACAGTGGCCAATCCCTAAAGAACAGAGTTGTTCTTTCTAGGAAATATGGCTTATTTTGTTGATCGCTTTTTCCTATAGATAATAGAGCAAGGCACACAAAAAATCAGCTGTTTTTGGCTCTTTCTTTCTAACCACTGGATCAAACTTAGTTGAGCAAGGGATAGTAGAAGAACTGGAGGGGGGGAGGGGGAATGAATCGACCTGTTCTCATTCCAGAGTATGGCACATGGCATGATAGACTGACAAGAAAAATTAATTCCAATTTAATGTTAGGAAAAGCTTCTTGAGTAGAGAGTTAGACTCAATTAAATGGCTTTTCCCCTGATTCTATATACTATATTAGTTCAACAAATTAATCTTGTGGAGGTACAGTACATGGTAAATTATTGATGGTAACGCAAAAGTTAGCCATCTCTTGGTTCCAGTTCTAGTTGCTTTTCACTCTTCAGACATATTGGAGAGCATTTGCCAATGCAGAATGTGTATATCCTTTTCCCACAGCCACTTCAGAGGATAGAAAACGAAGTGGAGCTTCGGGGTGAACAGCACTCAATGGGGGGCTTCTCGTATTCTCCTTCCCACCATACTCCTGCCTTATCGCCCTCTGTACCATTGTATCTTCCACACACGCACGACCCACTTCACCAAGAACTGCCGTTTGGAGTGGTAAGTGCCAGGTTAAAGCAAAAACTGCTTTCTGTGGCCTCCGAACCAGGCAGAAGAGGCTGTCTTTAAAAATAAAACAAAACCCTTTTGTTTGGCCACCAAGAGCCATCACACCCTGGAGGGATGGGGTGGGGTGGTAGCCGTGTGGTGATTGGGTGATGGAACCTGCCAGATTATATTCCAGCAAAGAAAGGAAAGTTAGAGAGGGATTTAGGAGATACAGGTGGATAGGCAAGTCTAAGGGAGGCTCAGGTTTAGACCTGAGAGTATTTTCCCTTGACAGAGAAACATGGTTAGAAATAACGTTAGGGCTAGGAAAGGCAGTTGATGCAATAGAGATTCTAGTTTATAGAAATAGGGGAAGCCACTGAAAACCTTAAGGCACAGGTCGTCCTCGGGTTACAACAGTATAGTGATCGTTCAAAGTTACAACAGCATTGAAAAATGTGGCTTATGACTTTTTTTCAGAGTTACGACCTTTGCAGCATCCCCATGGGTCATGAATGATCCAAATTCAGATGCTTGGCAACTGGTTCATATTTATGACCGTTGCTATGACCCAAGGTCATGTTGATCCTCTTTTGAGACATTCAGACAAGCAAAATCAATGGGGAAGCCAGATTCACGGGTCACTAACTTAGCAACTGCAATGGTTCACTTAACAACTGTGGCAAGAAAGGTCATAAAAATGGATCACAGAACTCACTTAAATGTCTCTTGACAGAAATTTTGGGCTCAGTTGTGGTTGTGTGTCAAGGACTGTCTATTCAATAAAGTCTCATTTGTTCCTATGTTAACCAAGTGCCTATGTTGTCTTCAGTCTGCCTTATGTTCCCTCCATGTTATACTACAAGACAGTAATGGATAAACAAAAGGATAATAAAGGAAAAGACACTCATTCCCTTCAAGAGGGTATATGACAGGCATCCCAGTGGATGGGCTGGTGTCCTTTCTTACAGGTAGTCCGGAACTGCCATTGCTAGGTGATGCAGTCATGCAGCACAATATCACATGACTGCATCACATAGCAATGACAATCCCAGCTAAAATGGCAGTTTTGGTTGCCATCATAACCCCAAGACCCGTGGGTCATTAGGTGGAAATCTGGGGGGTGCAAGTAAGGATTGTGAGGATGTTACAGAGGAAGAAATACTGCAATGTTTTACATGTGAGAGAGGTAGCTAACTAAGATTCCATTGACAGAGAAATGTGGTTTCCAGTGCTTTGCATAACTTCTTTCTGTTACTTAGGACAACAGGAATAAATGATGCAACATAGTAAAAACAAAAAGAACATTCTTTTTTTTTTTTTTTTTGATTTGCAAAACAGTTCATGGTAAAGGACCCAGCTTTTCTCTGCAAACTTTGCTTGGATAGAATTTGTTAATTCTTTTTTTTTTTCACGTGGCATGGAATGGATGCAGAGCTTACAGATTAGGCAGCATTGACGAAGCTTGTGATGTTCCCACAGCCATATCCACATATGATGCCCCGGCGGCTGAACTCCCAGCGATACAGATTACAGCAACCACTGCCTCCTCCGCCACCTCCTCCTCCGCCATACTATCCAAGCTTCCTGCCATACTTTCTGTGAGTATCTGTGATAACAATGAGGAGAACCCCAAATATCCTTCCTTCGTTGGAATAAAGCATGCAAAATTAAAAACTAAGCTTTCCCTAGAGCTACTCTGGGAGTATGGACCACCATCTTTCCCCAGCAATATCCTCCATTCTCTAACATAGATTTTGGTGTGCCAAAAGTGCATGTGTTCCTGCCCCCTCTGTTCACTGCTATCTATTTCTTTAAAATTGCAGTTCAATGCTTCCTGTGTCGCCAACAGCTGTGGGGCCCACAATAAGTTTGGACTTGGATGTGGATGATGTAGAGATGGAAAACTATGAGGTAAGTTTGCTTCTCTGTGTTGATTGTTAGAATGGAGAAGCGCTCTTGGGCAGAAAGATTTGGATGTGGGGAGGGGGGTTTACAACAGACCAAGGATGTTAACACCTGAAAGACTGGGAAGGACGAAATGTTTTTTCACCAGGAGTGGAAGAAGTATGAGCTCCTATCTGTTCTGGTCCTCAGATTTCTTTAATTGTGACTTTTAGTACTTGCTGCTGGTGGCAAGAGTATCTGTGGAAGAAGTTCTGGCTGGTAGATCTTGAGTTGTAGTCGTAGATCCAAGAAACTTCATGCCTGTCAGCTCTGCCCTGACACCCCCAGTTGAGAGTCGACCGCTGAGATTATACGTAAGGAGTGGCAGTAATTGGAGAACGCAATTGTGCAGCAGATACTGTTCCTTTGTTGGACCATTTCTTATGGCAGAGGAATACAAATCTCATGGAAGGTTCATTTAACGTTTATATGGCATTGAGGACCAACGGTGACATTTTAAAAAGTGGACAAGGAAGGCCAGACAAAGATGTAAAGGATAAAGTTAATTAAAGTGGATGGATAATCAGAATAAAAATGAGTTGTCGGAAAGATATGAATGCTTTCCGAGTGCTAAACTTCAGTAAAAGACAATTCACTGTCTTTTATTTCTTCTAAGTTTTGATGGCAAAAGATTAGTGCCTCTGTCTTTCCTGAAGTTATAGATCTCATTGTTTATAAAGGATTAAGATTCTCAGCAATGGAATCACTTGCTTTGTTATTCCTTTCTTTTCTTTTCTATCAGGCATTACTGAATTTAGCTGAAAGATTAGGGGAGGCCAAGCCACGGGGACTCACCAAAGCTGATATTGAGCACCTTCCATCCTACCGCTTTAACCCAGAGAGCCATCAGTCTGAGCAAACCTTGTAAGTTCTCGAAGAAGCTGCTTTACTGTGAAGTATCTCTGTATGCCATGCTCTCCTGCAACCTTACTGGTTGAATTTTTCACCCTTCCCAGGTGTGTGGTGTGCTTCAGTGACTTTGAAATCAGGCAGCTGCTGCGAGTTCTGCCCTGCAACCATGAGTTCCATGCTAAATGCATCGACAAATGGTTAAAGGTAAAATTTGACAGTCTTCTCTAATCAGTCTCCAATATAAATTATTCAAATAGTACCTGTCTTCTTTTTTTGGGGGGGGGGGCGCTCCGGTTGGTTTCTAAAGTAACTGTAAAGGCAAAGGCTTCCCTCGTTTCACAACATAGATACACCCATGTCATTTTTCTGGCAGTCATAGAGCAGTGGTTCCATTAATCCAGCTACTTCTACTTTCTAGAATGTGAATGTTATCTAAGAAACTGATTATACACAATGTATATAAGACATTGTATATTAGCAGTCTCGGCTAATCTTTACTGGTTTCCAAAGGTGGTGGGTGGGAGCAAAGCTTGATTGGATGGACTAGTACTGAAGTGGGCAATATGAAAAGCGGTCCAGAATGAAGACAATATTGTAAAAGTCCTCTGGCATATCAATGCAATCAACAGAAGAACTCTGCAATAATGCTAATTTGGTATCTGAGCAAAGAGGAGACGGCTGGGGATAGCTTTTAAAGCAATTAGAGGAGCCTTTCATTCTTCCAGGGCAGGTAATTCATTCTCATTCCATGTATTGCAAAGTATATCTTTTTTCAATGCTTTGCACAGCCCCATTGCACATGATTTTATTCTGATGGAACCTATTTGTGCTGCTAGCTTCATTACATGACCATGACTTCTAGGATTACGTGAAAAGGAGAAATATTCAACAGCATATACGATACTTCTTAAATATCTGTAGAGTTTACCCTTCATTGTCATTTTTCTTTCACTAATAAAAAAAACTCAAAATCCTTTCACCTTTCTTGCTCTCGTTCTCATTTTTCTCCTCCACATTTCCTTTGCTAGAGTGGACTAAAATTACACAGATTGCTCCAAATGCAATAATTTAACAACTTAGATCTGGAAAAAATTGTTCCAGTTCCTAACGTTACCTCTGTTGCAGTAGATCCCATGGTCATACGATCAAAATGTGGTTGTTTGACAGCCTACTCGTATTTACGACCCCAGCATTCGCTCCACCTGCCTCTCTTCCTCTCTCATCGCTGCCCTTTGGCTGCCTTGAATTCTGCCATTGCAACCTACCTCTGCTGCTGAGATACACTTAACCAATGGCAATGCAGCTTCTGACTCCTGGCGAGGCCTTGTGCTTCTGCAGGATGACCAGAAGGGCAAAGATGGGAGGGATATAGGCGGGTGGGGAGAAGGGGGAGGCAAGTATGGTATGGTAACAGCATCATCTGCCAAAAAGGGAATTTGCCAGGCACAGCGAGGAAAGACACAGCAGGCCAGAACTGGAAGTCTGTATAGGGTAGGAGAAGCATGAGGTCCTTACCTAATAACAGTACAATCCTCATCTCATGACAGCAACTAGAAATATCAGAACTGCCATTGCTAAGTGGTGCAATCACATGTTTCACAACCACTTTGCTTAGCCACAGAAATTCTGGTTAATGACTGACTATACATATAATACATAATTCTTTGAGTACCAGTACCACTTTGATAAATTAATTGAATTCATTCCATTCATTGTAGATTGAATATTTTGATAAACACTATTGACTTGCTTTGGGATGCGGTGGCTCAGTGGCTAAGATGCTAAGCCTGTTGATCAGAAAGGTCGGTAGTTCGGCAGTTCAAATTCCTAGCGCCACGTAATGGAGTGAGCTCCCGTTACTTGTCCCGGCTTCTGCCAACCTAGCAGTTCGAAAGCATGTAAAAAATGCAAGTAGAAAAATAGGGACCACTTTGGTGGGAAGGTAACAGCGTTTCATGCGCCTTTGGCATTTAGTCATGCTGGCCACATGACCACGGAGACAGCGCTGGCTCTTCAGCTTTGTAATGGAGATGAGCACTGCCCCCTAGAGCTGGAAACAAGTAGCACTTATGTGCGAGGGGAACCTTTACCTATTGAGTTGCTTATTGAATTGCTTGGACTTTATGACTTCCCCTTCAGAAGGGATGTGACAACATTTCAATTTAGTAATTCTGAAACAGGCAGCCCTCAAAACAGAGAAGTCCTTTTAGTGGAATTGCTGGAAATTCTCCAGTCGGTGAGTTTGACCCAAAGGCCATATCCGAAGTCATGCTTTCATTGATCGTTTCAGGCAAACCGCACATGCCCCATCTGCCGAGCAGATGCTTCAGAAGTGCATCGGGAGGCCGAATGAGGTTCGTCAATGCTCTGCTGCACAAATTTACTCCAGGATACGGACCTTGGACCAGAGGCCTGGGCCAGCCTGTATGCTTGGCCTCTGGGGCCTCTCCTGGGATGCGGTGAGAATATAAGCAATGTATGACACCCCCTCCCCCGTCACCCCATGGCATGGACTGGGCCTGGTGGTTGAGCCAGCTCTGCGGTGTCATGCTTTGTAGGGGGAGGCATCCCCACGTGCTCTGCACTCCAAAGACTCGCCCTCCTTGCACCATTGTTTTCCAGGTGTTTGCGTTCCTTCTTGGTTTGGGGTTTTTCCTTTCCTATTTGGTTTTGTGGCTGTCTGACCTAGATTTTTATCCGAATTCATTTTCTTTCTGGCAGAGCCAGATTTGGGGGCCTTGAAAGCAGAACAGCTCCAAGGGAGAGGGGGAAGAAGTGCCTGCTTCAACCCCACCACCTGCTTGCCTAGAGTACAGTGTTGCAAGATAGTAGCGGGGGAGTATGTTGGTTGCAACACTGATGTAAGCCACTTGAGGCCTTGCCAAAAACAAACAAACATCTGTGGCTGTCTCCACGCTAATCATGGCCCACTGGCCCAGGACCACCCTGTGTTTTTCCCTCCATATGCACAGAATAGTCCCACCAGCGTCTCAGACTCTCCCTCCCTTTGCATGCCCTGCAATGTTGGGTGGAGTTCAGGGTTGTTCTCACAAGTTGCACAGTGAGGTAAAGAAAAAAAAAATGGGCCTAAACTTTTAAGTCCAGCAATATTCTGCTGCAAGGCAGTTTTGGGGGAAAGACCCATTTCCCCCCAGAAAGTTGGAAAGAGAGGAGGAGTATGCAAGTGAAAATCCCTACAATAAAACAGCCGGCTCTGTTTATTACATACTTAATGGAATGAAGGCTTGTGGCTTGTGTTTTGAGATAACAGAATCATGTAATAATTGATGTGTCTTCCTTTTATTTTCCCTTTGCACACTCAGACCCCTAGATGATTGTCCTAGTAATATATCTGGGTTGCTATTTCTTCTCGGCACCCATCTCTAGAGAACACACCCCTCCTCCATCCAGTTTTTGAGTTCTCCCCGGCAGACTGCCTGCATAGATGCTCTCTCCCCCCCTGGTGTAGTTGGAGAGAGAGAGATGCTCAGCAGATGGAGGCAAAAGCCTTCAACCTTTCCTCAGTTCTCTGTCCCGCTGACTCCTGGCTAAGGCCCGAGAGTTGTTGGGCAGCTCCGGAAGACTCGCTGATAGGATCCTGAGCAAGAGAGTAGCAGGCAGGAGTTATTTAGCTTATTATTTACCCTTGCACTAGCTGTTACGGAGAAAGCCTTTCTGGTGATCGTCCCTCCCAAGGCTGCATGCAGTGCTGTGCATCGGCTTTCACAGGGCCAGGAAGGCCTTTACATCCTATCTTTTCCCCATCTCTTCCCTTCAGCAACCTCCCTTCCCCGCTTCTTCCTCTTCCCATTTGGCCTACGGATGAGCTTTTCTGTATGGCCTGATGCTTGTGCGCTCAGTCGGGAACTGTGGCTGATTTGGCCATGACACTCAAGCTGTGTGCCTTCTTGTGTCTGCACACACACACACACATACACACACACACTCCTACCTAAAATACCTGCTGATTTGAAGCAAGAAAACAACCAACCTGCCACCCTGTTACAGAAAACCTGTTATCGTAAAAGTAATAAATTTTAAAATTGTCTTGCATGATTATACCATGGAATAAGAGAGAAGCTCTCGCCGTTTAGTTGGTTTGTGTCTGAAGCCTGGAAGAATCAAGAGAAGATGATAAAAATCTAATGTAAATGTTCACAAATTATGCATGCATGTTATGACCAGCTTGGAACTTGGTATTGGCTAGCTCTCTAGCCAGCTGTGGGGTGATGGGTGGGTGGGAATGAGGGGGTTCTTTGTGCTCAGCTGATTACTGCCATGCACTGTACTGCACATGTCCGCAACGCCTCACGAGGACCGTTAACGCTTTTCAGGGCATTTCTCTCTCCCCTCCCTCCCCCCCAAATTTAGGAGATTGGTTTGAAACCAGGTTGGGCTAGGAGGCAGCATAGTTTTAGTAGAGGGCCGGTTTGGTGTGGTAGTTAAGGCATCTGGCTAGAAACTGGGAGACTGTGAGTTCTGGTCCTGCTTTATATACAAAGCCAGGTTGGCAATCTTGGGCCAGTCATACTCCTCAGCCCAAGGAAGGAGGCAACAGCAAACAACTTCTGAAATTGTAACTTGAAAACGGGAGGGCCTTGCCCAGCCATTCGTCAGGAGTCCACCCTGACTTTAAAGATGCATGCACATACATACACAAGACAGTTTTAGTGGATTTAATTTGAGGTAGAGTTGCAAGGCTTAGGGGCAGATCTCTTCTGTATTAATAGCTGCCTTGGAAGGAGGAGACTGGCAGGGTCACTTTCTCCTTCATGGTGCTGCAGAAGTAGGAGAAAAAGGACCTGCTGACCACTCCTTTGCCCTTCTTTCCTTGCCTGGTTTATCTTGTCCTGTGTCGATTAGTGATGCTCCAGGGTAAGTCCGGCAGTGTCGTAATCGATCTCTGCCTATCCACAGTAAGTATAGTTTGTGCTCTCTTTCAGTTTGATGGCATCTTCTGCCCTCCCTCAGTGACACTCCTCCAAATGGTAGACCCAGACCGATGGTTAGATCTCGCCTCTTTCCCTTCAAAGTGGGGGCAACTGATAGGAAGAGGGACTGCAAGGAAGCCTAAGGCCAAGGCCAGGAAGCATCCCCTGAGCCTTTCTGCCGTCTTCTTTGTGTGCTGACATCCAATTGATCTTGGTAAGAGGGCCTGATGAATTTATGGAACAGCTAAGCAGGGCTCTACTTAGGGCCACGTGGATAAAAGGGAACAGTGACAAATAGATTAGGCAGCGTGAAGTCCCACAAGTCTGAGAGGGCTCAGTCAGCCAAGAGGAGAGAAGGGCTACTAGTAATGGGAAGAGCAGCTTGTGTCCATTTTTTCCTGTGAAGATGGATAAAGACTGGAGAGGCTGGTGCCATCTAGTTGTCATTTTTTTTCTGAACATGCCAGCTCTCAGCAATATTTTACCTCTAAAAGTAAGAGAGAAACTTTGGGATGTGGCTACGGCCAGTTGGCCTTTTGCCACTCGTCCCGATAGCCATGTCTGGTGAGGTGACCAGCTTCTTCCCCCAGCCCTTGTTGAGATTCTTCACCCAGCTGAGAAGAGACCATCCTCAGGGTGCAAGGAGGAGGAAAACGAGAAGGAGGCACGCAAACTTAAGTTTTGTGGCTTCTTTTTTTGTCATCAGTGACAGTAGTAGTGCTTCATAATACAGTTCGTCCCTGACTTGCAACCATTTGTTTAACGGTCATTTGAAATTACGTCGAAGCTGAAAAAAAATGGGGACTTTATGGCAGGTCCTTATGCTCAGTGACTGTTGTGGTACCCCAGCAGTCGCTAAGCACACTTTGTATGCTTGGCAATCAGCATGTATTTACGATGATTGCAGTGTTCCTGGGGGTCACTTGCAACCTTCCCAGCGGGCTTCCGACAAGCAAAGTCAATGGAGAAAGCCAATTTCACTTAAGGTCAGTGGCAAAAAGGTCGTAAAAGCGGGTGTGACTCAGTGACCTCATTGCTTAGCAACGGAAATTCAGTCCCAATTATGGTCGTAACTCAAGGACTGCTGTAAAGATCCTCGGATCTTTAGTTCCTGCAAAGACACATCAAGGCAGGATGGATGGACTGGCAGCCCTTGATTTGAAAGCAGCAGCTGGTTTGTAGATTGATCATTGAATTAGAAGCTCTGGGCAGGTCCCAGGTTTTTTTCCTCGAATAACAATCCAATTGTTAAGATGAAGATGAGCACTACTTTTTAGAAGTCTCTCTCTCTCCTGCTCCGCTTACTCCACTTACGTTTGGGGGATGCAAATTGCGGCGCATCTGCTCTTGGACACCCCCCCCCCCAGTAAAGAATTTCCTCTTCCCCCTCCTCCTTTTCAGAGGGGGAGACTAGCTGCAGGGGGACATCAAAGCCAGGTCTTGGCCCGGGCACAGGCAAACACCAAGGAACGGGCCGCTTGCCATCGTCTCCAACTGCAGACACCAGCAGCTTCTTTCCCAGTCCTCCCGTGACGTGTCCCGTTCCCTCTCTCCTGCCATGTCAAGCCAGTGCCTTGTGTCAGACCCACCTCTTTCCTCCCAGCCTTTTCCCCCTTGTTCCACAGCTTTTGAAGGGAGAGAGAGGGAACCAACCCCTTATTCCATGTGTTACAAATAACCAAAGGTCTTATATATATAAAGTTTAAGAACAAACACACACGGGAGGTGTTTCTATATTTATAGCCAATCAGAAGAGTGCCGATGCCCATCTGTTTTCAGTGTCTCTTCTCCTTCCCCCGCCATCTTTTCAGAAAGGTTATTTGGGGGTCGGGAGGGAAGGAAAGCCTTACGGTTCTTCTGACGGTGACTCGAAAGCTCACAGCTCGTGTGCTGCAGAATTTATTCCAAGGAGCAGCTAAAAGTTATCATGAAAAAAACAAAAAAAATATTACTAAAACATTTATTTAGGATGTTTGTGATTGCTGATTGCGCTGTAGATGCCACTGTTTACCAATGATTTCCTGTGGTGGGATAGTGGGCTGTTTACTGTTCTTTTATACCAGTCCCGTGCCCTCCAGAAGGATAGCTCAGCTTCACCCTACAAGGAGAGGGGCCTCCCTGTAGGGCACCAGGGCATTTGTTCTGTGTTAGGAAGTTTATATATATATATTATATATATATTATAAACATATATATATATATATATATATATATATAATTTTTTTGCTCTGTTACTTGCACATTTACAGTTACCTCATTTTTCCCATGTATGTATTTGGAAAAAAAAGGCTAATATATAGAGAAGAAAAAAAATATCTTAAATCTCTAAAGTGTTTCGTTTTATTCCATTCCATTGGAATCATATTGGTTTGTAGCATTTAACATAACTAGTATGTTGTATTATATATGTGTATTATACTGATTGAAATTTTTAACAGATTTGTACTTTTTTTAAAATGAAAGTTGCTAGTTCTGCTTGACCAATTAGTGCAATCATTATTTTTTTTAATGTTGTGGCTGATTTTGAGAGGGATATTCACTAATAAATGTATGATGTATACCAAAGAGGGCAGAATGGTCTCTTCTTTTGGCAAAGACAATAATCTCAGAAAGGCATATTTTCCCCATAAGCTGTACAAACACACACACACACCTTAAACCCAAAGAAGTAAGAATGAATAACTTTACAATAATTGGAACATGAAACTCATATAGTTGAGAAAGGTTTTTATGCAGTTTTACGCAGTAATTACAAACCATATAACTTAAGAGGATTACAAAATAATCACAGATGACCAAGTTCTTAAAATTGATGATGAAAAATTAATGAATTCCATATAACCACAAATGGCTCCCTGACAAATTTTCTCTGCTATGTGAAGATTAGAGGCGAGGTGGGGGAAGATACTGTGAAATT
Source organism: Hydrophis major (assembly GCA_033807585.1). NCBI lineage: Eukaryota > Metazoa > Chordata > Lepidosauria > Squamata > Elapidae > Hydrophis > Hydrophis major. Next base: position 123,062,336 of record CM066329.1, read on the forward strand.
GAGATCCAGTTTTTAAAGTGATTGAACAATAAAACTAGAGCATAAGCAATATCTTCATATAGTTTTTTTTAAATTAGCATAGAGTGTGAAAGTAATAAAATTCCAGCAGCCATTTGGCAGATGAAATAAAGTGCAACTGAAGATTGTGGATATTAGCATACTTTATGCAAATATCTTCACACACTCTTTTCAGTGCTGTTTGAAGCAGTTATTTTCTCTAAAAATGAGCAAAATAAAACCATTCAAACAGTGGTTTATATAGGATCTTTGGAATGTTAAATATCGGGGTTAGATATTTAGCCCTAGAAAGCAGCATGCATGCTAAGGAAAAAAAATGCCTGAAGGAGCATCTTTGAACAAATTCGGGAAGCGTCAACTAAAATTTAAGTATTTATTTGACTGCAATGCTTTCTTTCCTCCCTGGAAAGTGCACTTGCTTCTCAAGAGTATTATAGGAGTGAAAGGAGGGTGGGATACTGTACCTTTGTGGGCCTATCCTGAACTTTAAGGCTGGAAATAGTAAAAACCAATATTATAATCTACCTTTCAGTGTTTTTTAGATAGATGATATCAAATAGGTTTTCTGTTATTTCTCACATCTTTTTGATCATAATTGTACTTGACACATTCCCAGGCACACTTAAAAATAATACTGCTCTGATTTTTTTTCATACAGTCTTGCATTCAGCTACATTTCCCTATGGGCGGACAGTATTATTGCAGACAGAAAATGTTTCACATACAATCAAGCCTCATAAGCATTTTGTATTCACAGTTTAATGTAACTTTGATTATATGATCTGCCTTACCATTTTCCAATGAACTCACATTGTATCACTATCGTTCTAATGCAGATCTTTAAAATACTCCTAGCCTGTCTTCATTTCAGCTTTTTACCCACTTTCAAAACAAATTTTAATTTCCAATGATTGCTTTTGCATATTCTTTACTTCTTTTAATCTTAACTTGAAATTGCTTGCAGTTATCTTTTTCTGTTTATATATTAAGCAATCAATATCTTTCACCCCTGTCTATTTTTCATTCATTTTGTTGGACAGATAACCTGTAATTTAATACTTTTCCCTACAGGACTCCTTTTTTTTTTTTTTTTTTGGCAGTTTCTGTTAACTCTCATTTTTTTCATGTTTTCTTTTCCTTCATTTTCTTGCCAAGATCCATCCTTGATAAAACCTAAACATGGTTTCTCATTCAGAACTTCTCATCACTCTTGCAACCTTCACCAATTCTCTCAGCCACCCATCCTATACAATCAAATCAATGTGCCTTTAGAAATAAATTTATTCTTTTGCCACAACACATGCATGAATACTCTACTTACTGAAAAGCCTTTTTCTAAATGTATTCACCAGCTACATTCTCATCCTATCTTGGGTCTCAGAATGGCCCAATCATTTTTCCATACTCCCTCATCTTGCTTTCATTCATCCATTCAAGATAATAGCTGTCCAACTGCCATTTTCAACTTTGCTGCCATCCTGTCACAAATTGCTAGGGAGGTGGAGGTGGAAATAGGCAATTGGCATGTAGGTAGAGATGGGCAAAGGGGCCAGTGACAGGCATGATGGAAGCCAGGTGGGAAAACCAGCCTGTTCCAGTCTTCAAGGCCATGGAGCCTGGGAGAGGAAGGCAAATTACACCAAATATCTGAGTTATTCCCAAAACACCTATGCCAAAGCTCATTGGACGACGATGGACTTGTCTGGGGAGGGCAGGGAGCAAGGGGAAAATTTGTAACACTTCACACACAAAAGTTTAATTCTAGCCTTGCTTTGTTTGCAACCACTAATCCTTAGTAAAAGAACCTATCACTTCAACCAAATGGAGCAGAGGGTCTCTCTGTATAGAGCAGAGGTTCTCACCTAGTTGGGGCAAGCCTGACATTAAATTAGATTGCCCTGGTGACCTGCATCATTCATTTGTAATGTTGCACCATTTTTTCAAAGATTTAATTTCTGGTTCTTCCTATATCACTGGAGTATTTAAATGCAACTGCCACCAACCTGAAGATAGATTTTGATATAGTTTATCTGTTTCATCCATTGTTAAATCTGGATTTTCACTTCCTGGGGTATATACATCAATACCAGACCACTTTATTCAGATTTATCACACTTTTCTCCTTTCTTTGAGTTTCACAGAACTACGTTGTGCATATTTTTCTTCAATTTATAGAGTTTATGGTTTACCTCTTAGAATTGTCATTATATTGTGAATGTTACCATAACTATTGACATCTATCCCTCATGACTTTTGTTAAGTGAGATGTTCACTTTAAAAAAAAAAAAACAAGATAGAGGAAATAAAAAATTACTTACTGGCCCTAATCATTCCTGTGCCACTCCGCTAGCAAGGAGGATGATACTGACCAATTTGGACACAATCTGGCCAGTATTCCACAATCCAGCCAAAGCTATTTTACAGCTGGCACGGTCATAATATTCCATGTAATCTAACATATTGAATCTAGAAAGACTACCTTGAAAACCAAAATGTTGCTTCTATCCCACCAAACATACACGCTTAAAATGCATATTTATTTGTTTTCAAATTGTGAACTGTAAAACTTCAACTATGCAACCTTTTGTTTGCTCAAGCTCTTCCTGCAAATACAAAACTATTTCCTTACAATTTCCTGAAGATTTCTATAGTGAAAGTGAAGACATTAGAAAATAATTTAGGCTCTCTGGAAACTTAGCTTCCTTTAATTTTCTTTTTCATCTAGTCCATATGCCGGTCTAGGAATTTGTTAACTTCCAATGTACATAAAATATTATTTTTTCACATTTGAATATCACTGTACATTTTCATTAGCTTTATGCAATTTTTTGTCTTCTTGTTTAAGCACCATTTCTACCATTTAAAAGCAGTTTAATTTCCTGTAGTTGTCACTGCTCATCATTATCTAAGTTGGTGACTTGAGAAAACACATCCCCCTTAATTCTGCAGCATATTAAACTCAGGGTACATAAAATATAAACGGTTCTAAGCACTATTTTTAGTATATGTATTTACAAAACTCCAAAAAGCCCTATACATGGGAAATATGCACATAGATATAACATCAAGGAAGATGGCAACTGGAACTAGTCACTTGGCCCCAGTTTGACATTCAGAACCTCAGGATTTATGAAATTTGTTATGCTTCAAGGTAACCTTTTTGCTACCCAAACACAGCTACTTTTCAACAGTGGAACAGCTTGCTTCCTGAAGCTCTAGGTGCTCTTACCAATGAAGGTTTTCAACAAGACTGAACTGCCTTATGTTGAGAATGTATGTGAGAATGTATGTATGAGGGTTTCTGTACTGACTTAACAGTTGGACTAAAAGAACTCCAAAGTCCCTTCCAATCCTATAATTCTATAAACCTGGTTTCTCAGATTGAATTAAAATATTTTCTTCAGACCAAAATTTTGGAAACGGTATTGTGAATGTCCTTAGTCCAGCCTTCTTAAAGGCTGTTTCTAAAAGCTGCTGCTTTAGCTACTCAGTGAGGGCACATCCATTTCACAAATCCCATGAACGGATTTTCAGTCATCAACAGTTAAAAACCTATTCAGTCAATAGAGAAAAATATTTGAATTGGGCATAATAGAAAACCTATCTGTATTGGCAAATGATTCATATGAATGATCCCAGAAATTTTGTGGTTGAACTAACCAGGACAATACTGTTGATGAATAGAAATTGTCCAGGAATGTATTTTAGCATAATGATGAACATCTGTGAATATTATTCTCATTTATACTTTTAATTCATAAGGGGAAAATATCATGGCTCCTTTAGAGGAAAAGCCCACAAGTGGGGTCTTGCCGTTTTGTTTTCTCGCCAGGAAAGTAACTACCTTTACAAAATTGAAACTCTCCATAGATTGTGGGTCTTTGAGAAGGAGCTTAAAGATGTACATGAATTTTGTGGACAAATGTTTACCTCAAAGCACAGCCACTTACTTGCTTTTGTTATGTCAGGATTACCAGAAGAACTAGATTCAAGTAAATTTAGGACTACTAGAAGGTTTTAAACTCTACTGCACACATGCTGCCAATAAAAACAGAGATTATATCCAGACACCTCCTTTCTGGTACTTAGAATTTCTAAGTCCTCAATGCTATTTTCATGTTTGAGAGATACTGAGCAAATGAAGCCACCCACTTTTTGCTCAAGGTATAGTAAGTTTTACTCTTAACAGTTCTTGTTGGGCTTCATTCCTAATTAACTCCTAAAGCAGGTCAGGTTTTAGAAGCCCATACAATTAGCTCCAAAGAAGCCTACTACTGCTAGGCTTTTCTTGAAGTGAGATAGTGGCCCATACAATGATACGTGGAAGGCAATGCTAGTCAACTTTTCTGCAGAAAAATGTTAAGATTCTAATGGTTAAAATACACTAGGACTGTGAAGTAGGGAGCCTTCTCTTTCCACATCTAGTCTGTTAAAGCACCACTGTATTTTGTAGACTTCCATATTTTTTTTTTACTTTCATCAGTCAGTTCATAAAAGTTAATCCAACTCTTAGAGCAGCCACATCTTTTATAAGGATCACAGAATCCAGGAAACATCCAAAGTACTTCCAAATAATTTTTAGGTGTTCAGTCCTAGTGTTGATGTTCTATTCCTTTACACAATAGATTTCAAAAAAAGATTAGTTATTTAGTGCCAAGAAAATATTAGCCTTAATTATTTCATATGCTTCCCACAAAAGCCTCTACAAAAATATATGAGCTGGAAAAGCAATTAAATCTTTCACACAGTTAACCCCATCTTTTTAATATCACCCAGTACTACTGGATCTGCAAAATCCAGATGACCACTAAGTGATGGGGTAAAGTGCTCTACTGCCACCTATTGGTCATCCAGATTCCTGCAATAGAGAGAACTCATAGGAGTTGTTTGGGTTTTGGTTCCTAAATAACGTTTGCATGTTTGGAAGATAAAATTAGTAATAGATCATTATAAGATGCAGTTTACCAACATTTTTGCTTTCTTGAAAGACTGCATTTTTCCCCTTAAATAATCTAAGGCAGGGATCCCCAAACTTGGCAACGTATGTCCCAGGTTTGCTATCACTGGACTAGACTAGAGAAAAAGGCTGAGAGGAATGTAAATGTGCTTATAAGTGGTAAGATAGGAAGTCATTAATTACTTTTTTTCTTTTCATTTTTTGGGCTCTTATTTTTTTTCCACTTTATTACTTTTCCTTATTCTTTTCCTCTTCTATTCAACATTTGTATTGTTTATTTTGTTACAATTAATAAAAAAGTTAAACTTTTATTACTTGGCAGTGCCAGGTGACAGCAACATCACGGTGGCATATGAGAAGCTGGAGAGGTATCAGGGCCTGAAGGAGGAAGTGGAGAGGATGTGGAAAGTAAAGGCCAAAGTGGTTCCAGTGGTGGAAGGAGCAACTGAGGGTGTGACAGCTAAGTGGCTCCAGCAGATCCCAGGAACAACATCAGCCAACTTTCTCTGTCTAGAGTAGCACAGTGCTAGAAACAGCTAAGATACTATGCACACCCACCCACCCAAACTTCCAGGCCTCTGGTAAAGGATCCGAGATTGAGGAAGATCCATATCATCCACAGGGGTAAGAAGGGAACTTTAAAAAAAAAAAAAAAGGCTCACCAATTCTGTGCTGCACTGGTGTTCTATCCAAATAGAATAGCAATCCCATTTCTCCTTTATATCATCATCATCATCACAAAAAAAAAGTGGGGGTAGGGGAATGAAGCCTAAAATCCCCAGCTAAGAATGTGATGCTTTCAATCTTTAGCAGTAGCTGAATCAACATTTAGTCTGTGACTACCATCAGGTCTTTTAATGCATATGGAGAAAAATGTATATATATTTTAGTACATGTGCACATTTAAGGTCACCCAAACTCAATATACATATGCATACACATTCAGAAAGTAAGTTCCTACTTCATAGGCTTCCTTTTAATTCCAAGTTATTGAATTGCTTTCCCCTCTTAATTGATGGAAAGACATAGGAGAAGACCTGTAGATTTCTGCTTCTGTTCAAGTCAAGCTTGAACATAGAAGGAAAGCCAAGTATAGCAAATGAAAAGTAATACTGCATGAATTCATGCTTGATTCCATCCTACCACTTGCAGGAAATAATATTATTTGCAAGTTAACATAGAAGCAAGAGGGCTGAAGGTTTCTTAATGGCAAGAAGGGATACAAGAACCTAGTGGGTTTTAGGTGCAAGGTTTGTACCTTTAAAGGAAAAACTACAGTCCAAAAAGATTCTCATATCAATGACATTGTTAGCTGAAAAATCAAGAGAAAAAGGTTTTCTGATCATGGGAACCCGAATTGTGAGATGCAATTGACTTAATCTCCCTCCTTTTAGGATTCAGAATTGACTTAATCCCCTATTCATTTGGGTTCCTAAGAGCTCATCTAGTAGAAGAGTCAAAAGTTGGTTTCTTTGATTGCCCTTTCTCTCTGAATCTGTTGCTACATATGTTTAGAAGTTGGCAACTGCAAGAGAATTTGGACAAATTTGCCATCCAGCTCCCTCTATTGGGAAACCTCTGCTAGACCCCAGTTCTTCTCACGGGCAAGAAAATTCTGATCCACCTTTTAAGGCTATAACCTTATTAAAAAGAACTGTCTGCCTGAACTATGAAGTACTGTAAAATTTGAAAGCACCAACCACAATTCATCATCCCTGCAGCCTTTCAGGCGTTTGCCACACCTATCAACGTTGACAAATGATCTTACTACTCACCTGACTCAGCAAAGGTTATGAGTCCATGCTTCAGTGTTGATTTCTCCATTTTTCTTTTCAGTCACCACTGCAGATTCATCAGATTAAATTGCAAACAACTTACACTAGCACAGAAAAATGCTCATCCCAACCGAGTGAGGCTGTGTTAGAGTCAAAAATAGAGTCAGTTCCAGAATGATGCTCTACTACTGTTGTAGGTCTGCACATGGTTGGGGCAAGGCATTATTTCAGATTGGTACATTTGGGCTAGTATTGAAGAGGCAGTAAGACACTGACAGGTGTTAGCACAGGCACACTAGAGGCAGAGTTTATTACACTATGCAGCTAACAACCCTGGAGAAGAAAAACCTCTGTTGTTAAGAATATCAACAACTCCATATTTAGGAAAAAAAAAAACATTATTAACCCATTCTCCTTTGGTCATTACAAAGCAAAAGATATATTTAAGGTATTTTTACAGAGTGAGAAGCTGGAAGAAAATAACCTTCTATCTGTCTCTCCCCAGTGGGGGGCAGATCTCAACCTGGCTCACAGGTACATTTCTTTCGCTGTCAAAAGCAGCAGAACGTCAAATTTTCTAATGTCAAAATGATGGTGTAAATTATTTCCAATAAAAGCAGCGTTTACCAAAAGCTGCATTTCTGACCCTCTCTTGGGACGCCAATTATGGCTCTTCCCGTCTGCCCTCTCAATGTAAAAGAGGCTGAGTGTGTGCGAGTGAACTGTTTCTCCTGCCAGTGCAGTCACATGACATGGCTGGCCAGGCCGTATAGTCTCTGATCCCTCATTTGTATGCAGCAGTCTTTAAAAAAAATATTGTGTTATAATAGGAATTTCTCTTTCCATCTCTATATTTTGGATCAATGTCAATCGTCCGTAAGGTCTTGCACAAAGAGAACTTCCGTGTGGCTGAGTCCGGCTTCCTGCAGCGTGGGTGGATTAGGCCATTCCTCTGTAGGCAGGCAGGGCAGGACACGGCGGGGAAAATTGGCCTCAATCTGGAACTTTTCCGGACTCTCTTTCAAAGAGAATAGGAAATCATGGATCACCTACGAAAATGATTACAAAATGTCAAAGGATTGCAACATTACAACAACAACACTGAAGACTGTTACTGTGCAATGAGTAGGAAGCTTTAAATGTACAGACTTCCAAGAAATCACACCGTTCTTTAAATAAAGCATTCACTTCAGGGAACATAGCTCCATCAATAACTCCTGCTGGAGAAACGGGGAAGTGATTCCCCACCCCGCACCCCCGCTAATTTCTAGCATCCCCTGAAAATTCCTCCAAATATTTGGTGGTACTGCACAGGGGTGGCATGAAAAGATATTCCATGTCCAATCCATTTGCTTTCTTGGGAGCCTGAATAGTACAATAAAATAAACACTCGATGTCCATGTGGGAAACTGAGGTGCAATTCCCTAATAAGTGCCTCTTCACAAGCTTAGCCTATTTGGGCGCAATTCAAGGTCAGACGAGAACTGAAAGAGTTGTGCTTTGCTTCACACTTTGACTGAGCCCCACAATTTCCACACTGCTGTTTTAGCTTGCTTGGTGTGGCAGCTTAAGGGTGCACATTTTTGAAGGTCATATAAAAACATTCATTGCTCATATGATGAGGATTTTCCCCCCCCCCTCCTTTTCTTACAGTTAAAGATTGTGCAAAGTGAAACCTCCTTTCCACCCTGGAGTCATTAGGCATCTTGAAAATGATCTTAACACTTTCAGGATCGTCAGGATGTGGCTCGGGAGGCAGGCATTCAGATTTCCGTTCCTTCTCCTCTTGCAAAGTCTGGAGGGTTAATTGGAGAGATGAATAACAAGCAACAATTCAAAGAACATAGCAAAATCTACATCTAAATACATGCACCAGGGCACTGTAGCAGCAATCATTAGCTTCAAACAGATTCTCAAATCTCAATCCCTCTAGACGAGGGGCTCCCAAGCTTTCTCTGGTTCATGGTGCCTTCAGCATCTCAGCAATGTTGCTATGGCACCTCTAGAGGTTCCTAAACTGTGCATCCAGATGGTGAGGCACCAAAGTAAGACCACTAACAGTTCTGTTTATTAATTAGTGAGCCATGGTGGCGCAGTGGTTAGAGTGCAGTACTGCAGGCTACTTCCACTGACTGCTGGCTGCCTACAATTTGGCAATTTGAATCTCACCATGCTCAAGATTGACTCAGCCTTCCATCCTTCCGAGGTGGGTAAAATGAGGACCCAAATTGTTGGGGGCAATAGGCTGACTCTGTAAAACCACTTAGAGAGGGCTGTAAAGCACTGTGAAGCGGTATATAAGTCTAAGTACTATTGCTATTGCTACCTTGTTTCTCCAACAATATGCCCCCCCCAATAGGAAGACCCAGCATGTTTTCTAAGCATAAAATGAAATTAAGCCCCTCCTCCCAAATTTAGGCCTAGTTTAAAACATACAAAATTGGGGGGAAGGTGGGGGGGAATTTGCCATTAGGAATGTCCCGCGGGCAGCTATGCCTCACCATCAGCCGCTCCTAACAGCCAATCATGGTGGAGCGCAGAGGGCTCCCTTACCCCCACCAAGCACCTTTGCTGCAGACCCAGGTCAGCAGGCAGGTGGCGTTGGCGTGGATGTCCGGCAGCATTTCAGCCACTTCTCAGGCCTCCGAAGCGTCCACGGTTCCCACCGGAGCTAGCACTTCTCTCGCCAGCGCCATCTCCAACAGCGTCTGAATTGCTCCCACTTTTCCCTTCCCCGTAACAGGAAAAAAAAACCAAACATTTTGAGGTACCTGTGAGCGCCGCGTGCTGCATTTTGCTTTAATCTCGAGCGGCTGGGTGGGCACGAAAAGACCTGAGCAAGCGTCTCTGCTGCTGCTACCCTTGATGCTCCAGCCTCGGGCTCTGCAAGTTTGCAAAAGTCCCGGTGCGCAGCCTGTTCCAGCATTCCAAGCGCCCAGGGCAAGCTGCAGCTGTTCCTCTCTCGCCAGCGCCGTCTCCAACAACAGCAGCAGCAGTGGCGGGAACCGTGGAAGCGTTTCAGCCACTTCTCGGGTGGGGGAGCCGCCTCCGTAACTTCCACAGTTCCCGCCACTGCTGCCGCTGTTATTGGAGATGGTGCTGGAGAGAGAGGGACAGCTGCAGCTTGGCCTGGGTGCTTGGAATGCAGGAACAGGCTGCGCATCGGGACTTTTGCAAACTTGCAGAGCCCAAGGCTGGAGCACCAAGGGTAGCAGCAGCAGAGACGCTTGCTTGGCTCTTTTCATGCCCACCCAGCTGCTCGGGATTAAACCAAAACGCAGCACGCGGCGCTCCCAGGTACCTAAAAAAAATTTTTTTTCCTGTTGTTATGTGGACAGGGGAAAAGCGGGAGTGACTCAAACGCTGTTGTTGGAGACGATGCTGGCGAGACAGGCACCAGTACCGGTGGAAACCGTGGAAGCTACAAGGCCTGAGAAGCGGCTGAAACGCTGCCGGCAGACATCCCTGCCCATCCGCTAACCCTGGTCTTCAATGCTTGGTGGGGATAAGGGAGCCCTCTGCGCTCTACCATGATTGGCCGTTAGGAGTGGCTGGTGGCGAGGCATAGCTGCCAGCGGGGCACCCTAAATATCTAAATCCATTAGATATTAACATAAATATTTTCTGAAAAACTTTAACAAATAATAATTTGATAATGAGACGAGTGAAAATATTTGCAAACATTTTCAATAGATGGCAAAGAAAAATACTGATTTCTTAAAGGAGGGAGTTGGGGGACCCCAAGGGTGCTCAGACCACATCTAATATATAGGGTAATCAACTAGAAAAGCTATATCCTCTACTCCAGAATTTACTCCTAAGGCAACAATATCCCTTCTTACCTGCCGCCTTCTCTCCTCTGCCAGCTTCTGCTGTTGCACCTCTTCCTCCTTTCTCCTCTTCTTCTCTCGCTCTTCCTTTTTCTTACGTTCTTTCTCCTGATCTGCCCTTAAGGAAGCCAGGTATGCTTCATCCTGTTGTTGCCTCAGGACCTGAGTTTGGTTTCGTTCTTCTCTAACATAGAAAGGGAAATTTGTTCTAATTAACCAAGGTTTTTTTTTTTTAATTAGACATTCTAGAATACCAATTTCTGACTTTTTAAAATAAGAAGAACCATTTAGAATTAGGACTGTTGACCACTTTTCTATCACAATTTGAGTACATATATGGCTGCCCTAGACAGCAGTATGTCCCAAAGACACTTTTTCCCAAAGGCAACTGGACTTTCTTGTGTCAGGATTCCAAGTAATATGTCCATAACAAACAAAGCTCCAAGGCAAGTAAGTTCCTCAAAGAATCGGTTCATTTGACGTATCATATTGGCATAAGATGGTGAAAACCCACTCTGAATATTCCTGTGATTTTCACCTAATTAAAAGTGTCTCCCTTTTCCCACTCAGTCCAATCAAGGTCCCGTCCAGTTGTCAGGTGACATTGCTCCTTTTCTCCCCAGCCACCTGTGGGAATGTCCTTGGTTGCCAGGAGAAAGTATTTTGTTTTCACTACAAACCCACACTATCTTTATTCCCCCCTCACTATCCCTCAGCTCTAATGCGGCAACACTGAGCCCTCAAAATGGCCTTGGTCAGATCAGCTTCAGGATTGACATCTTGGTTATTTCTATGAGAATGTTTTGCTTCTCGTCCAAGAAGCTTCTTCAGTTCAGAGTTAAAACTAAAGAAGGTTCTTGGATAAGAAGCAAAATGAAAATAACCAAGGAAGTCCAGTTGCCTTTTGGAGAAAGCACATTTGGAACAATCATGACCTGGATGATTGAGAATCTCCATACACATTTAGACAACAGCATTTTCAAACTGAACATCCCGAGTGGCAGCATTTTTTTTCCCCCATTAAAAATGAAGAGCATTCCAAAAAGAGGTGAAACTTCAAACCTGTAATCTAGATATATTAAACAACTTATCAAGAGGAGGAGTGCTTTTTCCTTCTCTTCAACCAAATTTGTATTTTATCAATATATGAATGCACAAATTGCTGAGACTACAATTTGTTTAGATTAATATGAATTGTAGTTCCAAAAAATCTACAGTCCCACTGAATGTGATATCTAGAGACTACCTTTGAGGCTGGAAGAGATTAAAAATATGAGAAGGAGTATGTAACTTTTCAACAGCAGAAGGCAACACTGCCACACCTTCCCATTCTCCCTTTTTAAGTAGCAAAGGCCAAAGTGGCAATACTATGATTTTACTGTTGGGGGATATATGTTAAAATGTAATGGATTGTAGCTCACATATTTTCAATTTGGTGTAAATATACAATAGCAATAAATCATGCTCCTGGTTCTCTCTACTATGCTGCCAAATTTTCTTTTAACTTTTTACCTCCTGTAGTTATTTATTTAGCATATGGCATGTGTTAGCCAGGGATCACCGAGGTGACTGTGAAAGGAAATTTTTGGGTTGGTGTTATCTTTACTGTCTAAATGCCAATCGGCATTCGGGGGAGGCTTTCTTGTCCCTGCGCAGTTTATTCACTCAAAGGAATTGAACCTCCGAGTTGCCAACATCAGCGGTGCACAAGCCCAGTGTCTTATGTGAGCCACCGCAGCCCCACGACCTCCTGTAGTATTTCTGGTCATAGCATGTAATCTACCAGTTATGTGCGTGGTTATTAATTTGATCACGAAGTAGATAAATGCAAGTCGAATAGTGTAATTTTTGATATCGTGAGGCAAGAGATATCTTCCTGGTTCCCATTGAGCAAGGTCCTCAAAGTTCACAATGCCTGAGCTCATACAACACTTCACATAATTTTCCAGTTTTCTTACACGATGCTGAGCTAATCCAACTCAGCAGATTATGATTTATTAATGTGTTATATGTATCAAACTGTGTCTTATTAAGCAAGCTATAATTAAAACAATTGTAGGCCATATGTGATCTATGAATCTAGCTAATCTCAGATTTTCGGTGACCGAGAGCAAACTAAATGAGAAAAGGATGTAATATGAAACAGATATCCATGCAAACTGCCTTGAGTTTTTGAAGAGATACCGGTATATTATTTGTTAGAAACATTATAATTATCATTCTCCATGTTTTATTCAATATTAAAATATTTTGGAATAAAACAAAGGAACAAAATGGTATTATTTTTCTGCTTAATACCTTTCCAGACGCTCAGACACAAGATATGTCTGATTGGAATCCATAATGAATGTCAACTGGTTAATGAGATCATCAGGTTGGATAAGTCCTTCTAACCTTCCAACCACAGTCATTCTACGATCTTTCAGCATGATCACTGCCAGGAAAGGGTAGGTGTTCTCACGCAAAGCCTGAGACACTGAGGAAAATAAAGCACCGTCACTATCTGCCGCTTTAGAATGCAAGCCAATATTTAACATTTAAACTGAACTACATTATTTTGTCTCTCAATTCTTATTAATAGCCACTCTGGCAGTTTTCAGAGAAAAGCATTTCCTATTTCTGTTATTATAAGTATCTTGTAATTCAAGATGGCAGAGGTTCAGATGTGATCTCTAATCAAATATTCCTTATCACAGAGCTGTGATTTTATTCCATAATTAACTGTAAAAAAAACTTGTTCAAGCTCCCATGTTTATTTCCACTCTATGATGTTCTAAATTATGCGTGGATTAATTTAAAAATCTCTGGTAATAATATAAACTTTTACAATTACCCACTATTTATATACTTTTATTGTTGAAATGCCCATGGAACTCCCTTCAATTATGTTTATCCTCATCAGTAGTAAATCCTTCACATTCCAAGAATACCTTTTTCCAAATTACCAAGTTCCCTATTGAAGGTTTAAAGTTTCTAAAAAACTTCAAAAGTTATTTAAAAATTTAGAATTCACCAACATTTAATGGGATTTCTTTCCCAGGAAATATGTATAATACAGCAGCTAAGACTATTCCAGTGTACTTTTACTCTGGCCATAAGCACCAATGAATACACTCAATGTTGCTTCTGAAGATATATTACAAGAAGACATACCTCTGTATCCTTCTGGTTTATTGGTAGAACATGCCCAAAACAGCATCCTGGTGTTTATCAGGGAAATCACTTCTGGTACACAGAGTGTACTGCTATAAGAGGAGAACAAACAACATACTTGAAGCTATATACAAAACATATTATTCATTTATTCGATATATTTATATCCAGCCTTTCGTTCAGGAGTTCACAGCAGTCTTCATAGTGCTTCCTCCTTTCTCCCCCCCCCCCCCAATAAAAGCTTTTAAAGTAGATTTAAGCTGATAGTTCCCGTGACTGAAAGTGATTTATACGCAGATAGTTTGATGACATAGTAACACCTACCGACAGAATTCATCAGTATCTTGATGATCATCACCATGCAGGTAAACGAGGAGGAAGCGCAACTCCCTCTTGGCATCATTCAGGGCCTTGAAAGACAGCATTTGAAAAATTAGGCATTAGAGAAGATATACAAAAAAGGTTCAGCTTGCAGAACAGAAAAGGTTCTGGTGATCTATGCCTAACAAAGGGCCACAATTTGGGTGTTCTGATCTGAGCATGGAATGGAAAAAGTCTGCTTTGTCCTAGGAGAAATGGCTGGGCAACAGGGGGTAAAACCCGGGACAAAAGCAACTGAGAGGAGGAAGGAGAAGGGTGGTATGGGAATACACCATTTGGTTAGGAGTGGACAAAATGGTATAGAGTTGCTTTAGAACTAATAGGCCTAAACACGAATACAGGTAATCCTCAACTTATGACCACAATTGAGCCCAAAATGTATATTTCTCAGCAAGACGATTGTTAAGTGAATCTTGTCCCCTTTTATGACATTTCTTCCCACAGTTGTTAAGTGAATCATGCAGTGGTAAGTTAGTAACATGGTTGTTAAGTGAATCTGGCTTCCCCATTGACTTTACATTGATAGGAAGTTGCAAAAAAAATGACTCCGGGACACAGAAACCATCACAAATATGAGTCAGTTGCCAAACATCCAAATTTTGATCACATGACCATGGGGATGATGGCAATGGACTGGTATTTAGGATTGCAGTATTCTGAGGTCATGTGACCACTTTTTTTGCAGCCTTCTGACAAGCAAAGTCAATGGGGAAGCCAGATGGTCATGCCCCTGGTGGAGACTGACTCTGAGGGGGAGGAGGAACAGCCAACAGGGAGTGGAAGTGTGGCTCCGGAGGTTGTGGAGGAGCCTGAGGATAGGCAGAGGCTGGCTGGGTAGTCAGAAGACCACCCAGGCCCATCCCCTCTCTAACCTAGGGCACACAGGAAGGAGAGGATAAGGGAGAGATGTGGTCTACTGGGGAGGAGAAGGCCTTGATCCTCTTCATGGGCTGCAGCTGTGACAACTGGATAAGAGGACGGACATGCATATGGGCAAGTGCTGGAAACAAAGTGTGGAAATATCTCTAGTTTATTGTTCCTCTTTGAGTTTGGCGTCCTTCCCAGTGTGTGTTCTGATATCTGTGGACATCTTCAAGCCCTTATCTTGCCCAGTTTGTGTTGTTTTTTTACTCTTTATAATTTAAAAGGCATTTCTTCCCTCTTGTAACTGCTTGTATGGGAGTTCTTTTGTCTCCAGTCAAGGATATTTGGAACTTAGAAGCAAAGTGAAGGAATAAAAGGGGCTTCATCTGTTTTTTGTAACTGTGTTTATTTTGTATCACACCCTAGATCATCACACAGATTCACTTAACCGTGTTACTAACTTACCACTGCAGTGTGAAAAACAGTCATAAGTCAATTTTTTCAGTGCCATTATAACTTTGAACAGTCACTAAATGAACTGTTGTAAGTTGAGGACAACTTGCATGGCCTTTGCAATAATTATGAGGATTAATGTGTGTTAGGGATAACACTGTTTACCCTAACTAGTTTAGGTAAAATAATAAATATGTTATCATGGTTTATAAGTTAAAGTGTCTGCAACTTTAAATATAGGAATGTAATTAAGGGAGTGGTTGTGAAAGCACCATAAAAGAAGCAAGGAACGTCAGCTTGCTCTCTCTGGCTTTATGATCCCTAATTACTGGATGGATTCAAGACTGCGTTTTTCCCCTACTGGAAAAGGAGAGAGAAAGGACTGATTTGTAAGTGAACTGACATTGGATATTCTACACGGACTTTGCTAACTGAATATCCTTGAATGGACTGACAAAATGATACATGACTAATGGACTGTTATTTTGACTATGCTATAAACTCTACATGGAATAAACTATATTTTGATAGCACAAGCGTATCTGTTACTTTTACTGTATGTTAACAAACATACAAGCTTATCTCACTCATTAGTCTATCTGACTAACGCTGCACATTCTGTTTAGCTTGTCTCCTTAACCCTGGTTGGGGAACACAGGCTTAACAATGTGGATTTCTATCTCAAAGACCATTGAAAGATAATGTCAGAACTGTGTTGGATACCTTGGAATATTTGGAACAATAGAACAAAAAACAAATTTCTCTGACTATGCTTCTGAACAATGCACAACTGAGTTTGAAATAGAACAATAAATGATGAACTTGTAAATGTTAACATGTATAAACTTTTGTTGAAATCTGAGACAAAAGCACAAGTGAAAGAATATTATAAAGTGGGCTAAAATTTTGGTTACAAAAAAATTTTGGATATAAAAATGGAACAATGAGAAAATATGTGGCTGAAAGTTTTGAAAACTTATATTATGTTCTGGTCTTCAAAGTTTAAATAAATAATATGATATACCATTGTGTGTGATACCAGCAAAACGAAAATGTATAAAGATATTTTAAATGTATGCTGGAAATGTAAACAACATGAAGGGATGTTTTATCATGTTTGGTAGATGTGTAAAAAGCCAAAAAATGCATTTAAATACATGGACTAATTCGGAAGACCTTAATGACTACAAGTAGTCCTTTGCTTACAACAATTGGGATAAAAATTTTCATTACTAAATTGTGCAATCATTAAGTAGGTTACATCTGATTTTACAATTTTTTAATGTCATGGTCATTAAGCAAATCATGTACAATTAAGTGAATCTAGCTTCCCACATTGACTTGGCTTGTGGAAAATCCTTGGAAAAGTTGCAAATGGTGATCACTTATCCTGGGGATGCTATCATCATCCTAAATACATGTTGATTGTCAAGCACCCGAACACTGATCTTATGACCATGGGATGCTACACTGTTAAGTGTGAGGACTGGTTATAACTATTTTCAGAATTTTCATAATTTTGAACAGTTGCTAAATGAATGGTTGTAAGATTAGAATTACTTATAATGTACAATTAAAACAGAGACATTTCTTTTTGGATTAATGGACAGTTAGAAAAAAATCATGACATTTTATTTTTATATTTGAGAATTGCAGCAAGAGAATTAGTTTCCCTGAAGATACGTATTCTGAAATTAAGCCCTAACTTGATTTTTACATGTCTAAACCCTACCCCCAAAATAAACCCTTAAGACCCCACCCACTCCATTCCATTGTATGAGGGAGAGGCAAGACACATGTGTAAAAATCAAGGGTGGGGGATGGAGCTGCTCCCAAGGACCCCACACCTACTGTACCTTAGGACCACCACAGCTACACCTCCCACACCCCGACACCTGTTGCACTGCTGCCTGACTTCTGTGGCTGCTTGCGGTCAGACACGTGGCACATTGAACCACCACCGGCGCTCACAGGACATCACATGGAGCATCGCACAACTGCTGCCGTGCGTGGATTGGCACAAAGCACCACACTGCCTCCAGCCAAAAGTGGCAGTACCAGCGCAACAAGCCACAAGGTGTCTGACACAAGCGACCAAAGAAGTCAGGCAGTGGTGTAACAGGTGTTGGATGTGGGAGGCATGGCTGTGATGTTTCTAAGGTAAGCTGGTAAGACATCTCTGAAAATAAGATCTGGTGCCTCTTTTGGAGGCAAAAAAAATACATAAGACGAGATTTTATTTTTGAGTAAACATGGTATGTATTCAAAAATGGGAAGATACGGTGCTACCCACAAAGGAGGAATGGTTGGTGATGACTACGGAACTTGCAGATATGGCTAAATTGACTTTTTAAATTAGAGATTTAAATTAGAGATTAAATTAGAGATTTAAATTAGAGATTGCTGATTGGAAATACCTTATAGACTTTCCTTTTCATTCTTTACTATTTTCTCCTATCTTTTGTTAAGTTTTAAAAGGAACACTTAATAAAAATGCAATTACTATCTAATCACAAATAACACTATCAGAATTTCAAATTACATGTTTACATTTTACCAGTATTATTTTTATAAAGAGAAGTAATTGCAATTGTGCTTCAAAGGAAAGCTTAAGAGCGGCTTTCTAAGAGATATAACAAACCAGGATTAGAATAATAACGTTTATATGAGTCAACATTTACACCAACCTGGCTGTATGTTCCCTGATAGAAGACAGGATGTATTCTTCCATATTTTTCTTCAAACATATGAATAAATGAAACAATGTCCCCTACAGGGTCAGTGACCCGACTACGAGGATCAGGACGGATAAAACGTAAAGCAAACCTGAGACAAAACAGGATCAAAAGTTTTGATTACTGGTTATTAAGAATCTGAAGATATGAATGGTCTGACCACGGTCTTAAATTCTCTAAACTAATTTCTAAATGATCAGCAACAAATTGAGTTTAAGTTTGCAAAACACAAATATGCATTAGGAATCAATCAAGACTGATTATTATATTTCTATTATATTTTTATGCTGAAAATGGTAAGAAATGCCTTTGTTGGATCAAAACACAATTCATTAACATTTTTATACAACTTCTAATAATGGTTACCAGAAATTTGACACTTATCCATTAATAATCCAATCTTATTTGTGTGCTTGTGTGAGTATATATGTATGCGTGCCCATGTATGTGACAGATTAAACTAATTAACAAAAATGAAGTTGAGCATGAACTTTAAGGTTAATAAAAACAAATATGAACTCAGCTGGACTTACCTAAATATATCAAGTAATGTGTAATATGTAAATCGGAATGGAAGCATTATCATATAGTATCCCCAACCTAATAAACCCTGAAACAAATAGAAAGTAATTATCAGTTTATTCCTTTTTACACACTCATGTTAATATATTTTCAAGCAGTTAGTGAAAAATTAACAGAATTAGTTAAACTGCTGTTATTAAGTAAAACCACGAAGAAGACATCAAGCTATCCTAACTAATGCAGTGTGGAAGATATTATAGTATAACAATGACACAAATTTTGGAATCTCATTGCCAGATTTTTTTTAATATAAACAAGGGATTTATTAGCTCTTAGGGGATTAGTGAACATTTAAAACAGCTATTTAAAATGATCAATGGCTATTTCATGTGACATATTCATTCTACACAGAAAATAAAACACTTCATGAACATACCAAATAAATTAGCACTAACAAAGGTGGGTACCTTTTCTGCTAGAACAGCTTCATGATTTTGATTGGTAGATGTGAAATGTGTTACTACACAAAAGAAATAAATTAAGCCTCCCAGTAGCTTCTAACATACCTATTTTATGGACCAATTCAGCAAAAATAAGCCAAAAATGTCCTGCTGGAAATGTAACTGCTGTGTTTACTATTTACAGTAATGTAACAAAAGGAAACATGCCAATTGTGGACGCTCACAAGCCAAGTCTTCTATACAAAGGAATTCCCAGTGATTCATGCAGCACATGAACAATCCATAACACAGAAAATTCAAAAGGAAAGAACTTTATTTCTTTTCACATTAGCAACAGAGAATCCCACTCTTTTCTTTTTAAACATATTCAGATAAAATAACCTGCCCTTGGCTGTGGCCTTGAAACAACATAGCTGTAGATTCTGTGATCCGCAGTGTTGACCTGCAAGGGCCGAGAAGGTGGTGGGTTGAAGACACTTGGGACGCCCTCTTGTTCATTTAATCGGTCCTGAACAGCTGCCTACAGAAAGAGATCCACAATGTATTATGCTCCTATTGCAGAAAAGATTATACTATTTTGAACAGAGGAGGAACGACCTAATGGACATAGACCTATTGAAAGCTTTCAGTCTGAAATACATTATTAAAAAGTTTAAATAAATAGTAACTTCTTTACTAAATGTTCTTGTAGTTTGAAATGCTAAGGAATAGTTGAAAACAAACAAGATGACATACATGCAAATCTTCCCAGTTTCATCCCCATGAAAATAATATTTGAATGAATTGAACTGAAAGACAGTAAGTGGTTCAAAGCCATCTGCTCCAAGGATGAGTGAGTTTTGAATCTGGGTGTCATTCCTTATCCATTAACCACTTATTGGCTCTGGAACTTGAAAATTTCAGAAATCTAGCTAGTTTCCTATATATCTGTTTTCAATAAAAGAATACAGTATTTTTTAGTTCTTATAAATGAGGTATATTTGAAAGTTGTACAGATACTATATGTGAATTACATTTGTAATAATCAGACAAAAAGCAGCAATATTTTGCTGAATTCCATGCTTCTTCTAGTTATAAGAATTCTGCACAGTGAAACAAAGCAGAATTATACAAAATAAAGAAAATATGAGTAGTTATGCTTATTAATGTATTTATATGTGAAATAACATTTTAGAATTAAGCATATCTGATTATAAGATACATTAAAGAAGGAACTCACATCAACGTCTTTCACAGATGTAAAACTACAATCAGTGCAATAAGAAAGCCGAGCCAAATGGCACAGTACCTCTATGTTCCAGTTGTGTTGCTCTAGAGTATGACGACATTGGTCCATGGACTCTATGCCAGTCAAATCCTAAGGCCAAAGGAAGTGGGGAAACCGATGTCACAAAAGGCACATTTCTTGAATTAATTAATATTTATTTTAGTCACTTCTCTTAATAATTCAGACATCAGCTAAGCATTCACAAACTTTGTCCCAATACAACCAATAATTAAGCGATGCTGGATTCTAAACAGGGCACAAACTTTACCTTTAATGCTTAGTTTAAAAAAAACTTTTTCTTAAAAAACGTTGGAGAAAATCAGAATATTGTTTTTTAGATTTCTAGTAGTTGGGAAAAGGCCAGCTCCCCCCAAATGGAAATAGGATGCCTAATGTTGAAATGCTTTGTGGTAATTCTTCTTGCATTAGTGATAGTTTCAATGGATCATTTATTCCCCCTTTGGCATATCAATTTGTATCAAAACTCTTCTTTATATTTAGCTGTATTAGGTATTCATCCATTCTCAGATGTACTATTAAAAACTGATGGTAAAGGTACCAAGGACCAGTTTTGTGGGAGACAATTTTTCCATGAGTTTTTTTTTGGGGGGGAGCGTGCAACCTAGATCCCTTGCATGCAGAGTTTATCGTAAGGTTTGCGTTCCTATGAGAATCTAATATCTGATGTTCTTAGATGGAGCTGAGGTGGTGATAACTAACACCGGGGAGCAGATGCAAATACAGATGAAGTTTCTCCAGCTGTGCGGCCTGGTTCCTAACATTGATTGATCGTCATAGCTCATTAATACTTGGATGGGAAACCAACATAATTTTTCAAGATCTCAGATAGACTGGGAATTTGAAAAACAACTTAGAAGAAGGCAATGCCAAATAACTACTATGTTGTTGCTGAGAAAACGATATAAACCTGTACATGAATTCACTGGGAGTTAAACTCAAATAAGGCTTTATCTTATTACTTCTGTAAATACCAATTGGGTGATCATAAATGCAAGGCAAAAATGAAACTTCTTAAATCATGACTATAAAAGTCGGGTTCTTATAACATAATGAGCAAAACTAAATAAACTATCCAACCTCCCAAAACTGGCTCAGTCATTAACATTTTCTACCATTCTTTTGCCTCAATAAGGCAACATTCAACAAAAGGTTATTTTCCCACAGAATCAGAAAATAAGGATTGAAAAGAAACTTGGGGATCATCTGGTTCAACTCTGCCTGGTACAGGAACTCACAACTATGCATCCTTGACAAATGGTAATTCAGCCTCTCTTGTGAAAGGAGAATCTACCTCCAACCAAGGTAGTCTGTTCCATTGTTGAACACCTCTTATTGTTATGATTTCTTCCTGGATGTCCAACCAAAGCTACTTCTGAACAACTTAAAACCATTTGTTGTTGTTGTTTTATATTTTCTATAATAATTTTGAACAATCATATCCTGTTTTCTAGATCAGCGGTTCCCAAACTTTCCGGCTTGGCAGCCCAGTGGGGTATGTGTGTGTATGGTCCTGTGTGAGCAGCAGATGCACACATGTGCTCACAGCTCCATTTGTGCGAGCAGCGGGCATACCGCCTATGCTCACACAAGGACACACACAGCTTGCACGAGAGGAACTACGCACACACACACCTGATGCTTTTTGTGGTCCGGTTCTAAACTATGGGCTGGGAAGTTATTAAGTACTGTTTCAGTCTTCTCTTCTCCAGACTAAATATGCCCAATGTTTCCAATCATTCCTCAAAAGTTTTTATTTTCAGGATCCTTGGTCTTGGTTGTTCTTTTCAGAACACATTCAATTTGTTAAGTGCTTTTTATAAGCAATGGTATCCAGAATTAGATGCAATATTCTGAGCACTGTCTGACCAATGCAGGATAGAGAGACATGACTTCTCTTGATCTTGACATAATGTCCCTACCCCTTCAGCTTCTAATCCTTCAAGA
Source organism: Hydrophis major (assembly GCA_033807585.1). Taxonomy (NCBI): domain Eukaryota; kingdom Metazoa; phylum Chordata; class Lepidosauria; order Squamata; family Elapidae; genus Hydrophis; species Hydrophis major. The sequence goes on from CM066329.1 coordinate 123,084,717, forward strand.
CACATTTATACTTTTTGCATGAACTGCTTCCTAGTATGATTTGTAAACCTCTAAAGCTTTACTCCTGTCTTTTGTGTGTGTGTGTCTAAATGTAGAATGTTTGTCCCTAACAGGCTTAGCCATCAGCTTGCAGGTCCCAAGGGACCAGAGATAAGATGGTGCTGTTTTAATTCAATCTTACATGTACCTGATAGTTTGGATTTCTAAAAGAAAGATTGCTATATATTTTAGCAATGATTATTTTTATATATCAGTTTTATTTTAATATTGTAAGCCACCCACATTTTGTGAGATAGTCTGCTATATAAATTTGATAAATATTAATCTAAACAATGCCTATTGTTCCAATTTGTCAATATTCTCCTGAATCTTGATACTATTCTCTAAAGCACGGGTGTCAAGCTTGATTGCACTGCGTGATGTATTGCAACATTTTTGCCTTTGTGGAGCCAGGGTGGGCATGGCCTACACATGATGCATCTGGCCTGTGGGCCACCAGATCCTATGGTATCACCTCTATTTTTGTATCATATCAAGGTATTTCTAAATATGTTCCACATGAAATATAACACTAGACATTTTTCTCCACATTGTCATTAAGACATATTGACACACACTTATTGCATACTAGATTTGAACCACTCTATGACCATCTCTTAAATTTTTAAAATCTTCTTTACTAGAATCTTATAGGAGTCTTTGTTGTAGCCAAGTAGAGCCACTGTCCACCAAATTCTCATAAGCAACCAAACAATCACTTTGGCAGCACAGTTCTTTCCCATATATACCATATTTGTCATTGCAGTATCTTTGTAATTATGGCTTGTTATCTATTCAAATAATCAAAATATAATTTGTTCAATAATAATATTTTAATATCTACCAGTCTTCAAAATGCTTTATTCCTTTTCTAAATTAAAAAAAATCCTTTTAAAAAAAAAAACTAAAAATTGAGTTATAGGTACTGGAATTGGCTATAATTTATATTTTATGAACTAACTCACTGCTTATTATTACATATCTAATCCATAATTGAGAAGTTTACACTGTTTAGACATTATGTTAAGTATCCTTTGCTTGATAAAAAAACATTTTTATTCCAACTACAAATAAATGTACTGTCTTCAGAGATGTGAGTTTGTACTTCATGATTGAATATAAATAGTAAAACACTGTACCCATTAATTATTTCTCTTTTATCCAGGATGATTTCCCCACATACATCATCAGTACTATATTTTAAAGTCCTTATCATTTGTCCTCTGATATTATTGCTGTTGCTGTTGTTGTTGATTTAATCTTCAATTCAATTTACAGTCTGGGACTAGTAAAAACTTAACTGTTCAAGCGCTAACCAAGGACCTAAGAGCTATTAAGGTAGACTCTGAGTATACAGGCAGTTCCGCGTAGGGTGGTGGTGGTTGTGATGTCATTATTTCTGTTTCATATTAAGTTTTCAACAGAACCTCAATTCTCTCTCTCAATATTAAAAATATCTTACAACCCCTCCCTGAAATAAGATTTCAATTAAGCTAAAACAAAATCTATACAGATAAACATCCTCCTAAATCATATACTTGATTGGACAAATGTATCTAATATTTCTGTGCATTTCTAGGCTTCTCTTGCCCTTTTCCATTAGCGTGCCTGTTAGAACTTTCTTTATTAAACTAGCCAAGAGAGGATAGCAGCCTTATGTGAAAGAACTAACAATATTACACATCAACATTTTTATGTAGGTTTCAACATCACAAAGAGGCAGCTTTTAGCAGCATGCACTTTTTAGCTAAAACTAAATTTCCAATATCCTTTCCCTTGACTGTATCACAATACAAGAGTCACAAACAACTGAATAAGGTTTCTCTGATAAAATTACCATTACAATGAATTTGTTGTGGTCCACTGGCCTGTGGAGCTGGCATCAGAGTTGGACAGTGGGGAGGAACATGGGCCAGTCCTGGAGTCTGGGGAGAACTTGGACAAGAGATCGGCGTCCGACACAGAGATGGGGCTAGGACCACCTGAGAGTTAATTCCAGAGCTTCCAGAATCTGACATCAGCCAGGCAGAGAAACAGGGGGGAGCCTGTTCTCAGTGCGTGCTTGTGCAGATCTGCCAGAAGGCAAGAACAGTTAAGACAAAAGGGGCGACTTGGGAGTAAGGCTTGGAGATGATTGAATCTTAGATGCCTCCCATAAGACATAAAGGAGGGGCAAAGGGACATGAGCCTTTACAGGAAACAACTGTTCATTCTGATTGGTTTAAACTCTGAAACTCCGTTTGGCCTTGTGCAGCTAATTGGCAATTTAGTCATAGGCAGCATTTCAAGGGAGATAAAGGTGAGTGCTTATCAGCCTCATCCCCAAAGGACTGTGGCAGACTTCTGTTGGACTATTCACAAACTGTTTAGGACTCATTACGGGCTGTGAATGAATATAATTCACAGCCGTTGAAATAAAAAGAGGGTTTTTGGGACTAAGCCTGTGATTGTTACTGTCTCAGGAAGCCTTGGTCAGAACAGAATTGGAGCATTCAAGTGCCCTATAATTTTGAAAGAACTGAACATCCATAATGACAATTATTATGTAGTTGTCCCTGTGAAAATATGGAAGTATAATTTGTTTGATGTTGGAAGGAGGACAATCGACTATTAATGCACATTTTTCTCAAGGTTATAATCCAGGAACTGCTTAAGATTTGTATAATGGAATATTTTTCTCACAAACTGTAAAAAAATTATCCAACACTCTACTTCAACTTTGGAATATAGGTAGTTCTCAATTTACGACCACAATTGAGTCCAAAGTTTATGTTAAGTGAGAAATTTGTTAAATGAGTTTTGCCCCATTTTACAACTTTCCTTGCCATTTTTCTGAAGTGAATCACTGCAGTTGTTAAATTAGTAACATGACTATTAAGTAAATCTAATTTCCTCATTGACTTTGCATATCACAAGGGCGCAAAAGGGGATCACGTGACTCCAGGACACTGCAACCATCATAAATGTGAATAAGTTGTCAAGCATCTGAATGTAAATCACATGACCATGGGGATGCTACAACAGTCATAAGTATGAAAAATGGTCATAAGTTACTTTTTTCAGTACTGTTGTAATGTCAGAGTGTTTGCAGAATATTTGCATAACAGTGGTTTATATACAAGACTGCTATATACATACATGTGTTAGGCAAATACCTGGCAAGCAATCTATCTTCATTACTCTGCACAGAGAACAACAATGGAGATACAATACGAGGAGAGAGAGAGAATATAAGGCCTCTCATGGCCTTATATAAACAGCTTCTTAAAGCAGCAATTCCCTGCTGACCCATCCTCAGTCTTAAAATGGCAATATCCTGCTGATTCATTCTCATTTCATCAGCATTTACAGCAGCCTTACAACAGCTGGTCAGCTATTAAATCTCAATACTTTAACATGTAACTTTGAACAGTCATGAAACTGTTGTAAGTCAAGGAGTACCTGTAATTGTGTTTTAGATGAAGGGCAGATTTATTGAGCATTTACTTCTCCAACAACAAGTATTCTTGTGAAACATATTCCATAAAGATACATTTTGAATTTTCTTGCTAAATATAATGTAAAAAGTGTAACATAAAAATACATTTTTACTAAGAGCAGAGAAACAAATCTTAGCTTCACTCACTTATTTTATTAATACAATACTAGTTGTGAATTATTTTAACTGACCAACATAGAAATGCCAAAAGACTGGCAATAGGCTATTTGTACGCATTATAGCTTTCATTCATGTCTCCCATTTTTCTTATTAGACAAGGAAAGCAAATACACTGCTCAAAAAAATAAAGGGAACATTTAAACAACACAATGTAACTCCAAGTCAATCACACTTCTGTGAAATCAAACTGTCCAATTAGGTAGCAACACTGATTGACAATCAATTTCACATGCTGTTGTGTAAATGGAATAGACAACAGGTGGAAAGCACAGGCAGTTAGGAAGACATCCCCAATCAAGGAGTGGTTCTGCAGGTAGTGACCAGAGACCACTTCTCAGTTCCTATGCTTTCTGGCTGGTGGTTTGGTCATTTTGAATGCTGGCAGTGCTTTCACTCTAGTGGTATCATGAGACGGAGTCTACAACCCACACAAGTGGCTCAGGTTGTGCAGCTCATCCAGGATGGCACTTCAATGTGAGCTGTGGCAAGGTTTGCTGTGTCTGTCAGCGTAGTGTCCAGAGCATGGAGGCACTACCAGGAGACAGGCCAGTACATCAGGAGACATGGAAGAGGCCGTAGGAGGGCAACAACCCAGCTTCAAGACCGCTACCTCTGCCTTTGTGCAAGGAGGGACAGGAGGAGCACTGCCAGAGCCCTGCAAAATGACCTCCAGCGGGCCACAAATGTGCATGTGGCTGCTCAAACGGTCAGAAACAGACTCCATGAGGGTGGTATGAGGGCCCGATGTTCACAGGTGGGGGTTGTACTAACAACCCAACACCGTGCAGGACGTTTGGAATTTGCCAGAGGACACCAAGATTGGCAAATTTGCCACTGGGGCCTGTGCTCTTCACAGATGAAAGCAGGTTCACACTGAGCACATGTGACAGACGTGACAGGGTCTGGAGACATCGTGGAGAACCTTCTGCTGCCTGCAACATTCTCCAGCATGACCAGTTTGTCAGTAGGTCAGTAATGGTGTGGGGTAGCATTTCTTTAGGGGGCCACACAGCCCTCTATGTGCTCTCCAGAGGTAGCCTGACTGCCATTAGGTACCGAGATGAGATCCTCAGACCCCTTGTGAGGCCATATGCTGGTGCGGTTGGCCCTGGGTTCTTCCTAATGCAAGACAATGCTAGACCTCATGTGGCTGGAGTGTGTCAGTAGTTCCTGCAAGATGAAGGCATTGATGCTATGGACTGGCCTGCCCGTTCCCCAGACCTGAATCCAATTGAGCACATCTGGGACATCATGTCCCACTCCATCCACCAACGGCATGTTGCACCACAGACTGTCCAGGAGTTGGAGGATGCTTTAGTCCAGGTGTGGGAGGAAATCCCTCAGGAGATCATCCGCCACCTCCTCAGGAGCATGGCCAGGCATTGCAGGGAGGTCATACAGGCACATGGAGGCCACACACACTACTGAGCCTCATTTTGACTTGTTTTAAGGACATTACATCAAAGTTGGATCAGCCTGTAGTGTTTTCTTCCACTTTAATTTTGAGTGTAACTCCAAATCCAGACCTCCATGGGTTGCTAAATTTGATTTCCATTAATAATTTTTGTGTGATTTTGTTGTCAGCACATTCAACTATGTAATGAACAAAGTATTTAATAAGAATATTTCATTCATTCAGATTTAGAATGTCTTATTTTTGTGTTCCCTTTATTTTTTTGAGCAGTGTAGTAATACAGTTATGTGCTACTACTGTACCATAACATTATTAGTTTCTACAGTAGAGAACAAAAAGTTTAGCACAAAAAGAAGAAAGGATGAACTTTTTATGTCTCTATTAAACCCAATTTTACTAAAATCCAAGCATACTATCAAACCTGTTAATATTTTTATAATTTTAAAAAAGATCCAAACACATTTTAAACTGTTCAGTTGGATCAGACTGTCCCTCAGATATGTGTTTTAATATGGTCAGTTTCTCAATACTTATTACAACTGTAGAAACTGTACATCTTATACTGTGTCTATTCCAATTTGCTGCTTGCCATTTGGACGTTGGTATATGATGAAAGCTGGCATCTATTACAGGTTGGAAAAAACAACCATAAATATTCTGGCTAATAAAAATGGCTAGTTTTTCTTTTTCTTCCCCACCCCAACTTAACAGCTAATTTTTTTTGGGGGAAATATTTAGGAATAAACCTGTCTAAATATAAGCATAAGCTCTAGTTTAGTTCTGCATCTTTTGTCAACCCTCATTTTGAGTCCTTCCAGACCACCTTTAGATCATATCACCAGGTAGCACTATTTTTTTATAGTAATAAGGAACAAAGCAGATTATACAACTGTGACATTGCTGTATCTATTTTACCTATTAGCTCCTTTTCATCCCCACCAAAAATATAAAAGGGCAAAATTGCAATTACTCTCAAATGTGGGCTTTTTAAAATAACACCTTGAGAATCCTGTATATTTTTATTTCCTGAATACTATTATTAGTGTCTTCACACATACAAAAAAAAATATCTGCCATTAGCCTTCACACCCTTTAGATTCTTATACCTGTATTTCATGCAACTAACGTAAATGTGATGATACAGAATTAAATAAGTCACTGTGCTGAAGCTTATTTGATTTCTATTTGTAATGAAATCTGGTACTGAATCTAGAGGGAGGGTAGGTCTCTCACAAGGAAATAAGAAGGAAATCAGTCTTGTGTCCTTGGTATACAGAAAGAGGCCCAGATGGGATCCTCCCTAAATCTTCACAACTCTTTTATATTCTTTGCAATTGTTAACACTCTGAAGGTTGGTGGTTAGTTTTCGGAAGACTCTGCCTGAGGCCACTTGGGGGTTTATCTGTACTCTCTGTTAGGGATAACATTGTTTACTCTAACTGGTTTAGGTAAAATAATAAATATGTTATCATGGTTTGTTAGTTAAAGTGTCTGTAACTTTAACTGTAAGAATGTAATTAAGGGAGTGGTTGTAAAAGCACCATAAAAGAAGCAAGGCACAGCAGCTTGCTCTCTCTGGCTTGATGATCCCTAATTACTGGATAGACTGAAGACTGCATTTTTTCCCCTACTGGAACGGGAGAGAGAAAGGACTGTTGATTTATCAATTGTGAGAGGACTGATTTATTGTAAGTGAACTGACATTGGATATTCTACACGGACTTTGCTAAATTGAATATCCTTGAATGGACTGACTAAAAACGATACATGACTAATGGACTGTTATTTTGACTATGCTATAAAACTCTAAGTGGAATAAACTATATTTTTGATAGCACAAGCGTATCTGTTATTTTTACTGTATGTTAACTAACATACAAACTTATCTCACATATTTATCTGTATGCCTATTTGACTAACGCTGCACATTCTGTTTAGCTTGTCTCCTTAACCCTGGTTGGGGAACACAGGCTTAACACTGGTTATGGGCCCAGAGGCTGCAAAGTCAGTTTATCTAGGATAAAACAGATTTATATAAAAAGTGAGAGTTTGTGTTATTATACATTACAGTAAACAGACAGCTGTGTTTTATTAATTATAGTTTTATATCCATATAAGAAAACATGGCACAAGTCAATCTACAAAGTTTGTCCCTTATATCCAAGCTGGATGGAATAAACTATGTATCATGGTCTATGAAATGTAGTCTACTTCTACGAACAGAAGGTCTGTGGAACATAATTTAAAATCCACCAAACGTAGAGGAATGGGATCCAGAGATTGAGGAAGATAGACAAAAGATGGAAGACTTTAAGCAGAAGAATGAACAAGCTATTTGCATAATAGGACTAACACTATCTGACCAGCAACTTGTTCATATCCGCGGAGAAGAAACAGCTGTTGGGTGTTGGCAGAAGCTGAAGAGGATATATGTCCGAGATAACATTGGTGCTCACATAAATCTAATACAGAAGCTTTTCAGGACGCATCTCCAAACGAATGGTGATATGCTTAGTCATTTGAATTCTATAAAAAGCATTTTTCAAGAACTGCACGAGAAAGAACTTATTTTCTCTGAACTACACCAAGTCTACATAATTCTGTCTTCATTAGATGAAAATTATGATAACTACATCACTTCCCTTGAAATTTTGTCCAAGGAAAGTTTAACTTTAACTGATATAACTGGCAGATTGATTGAAGAGGCAAGAAGACTTGAAAGAGATCAGTTAAGGAGGGAGCAACCTCAAAAAGAAGATATTGAATCTCCTACTGCATACGCAATTAAAAAGTGTTTTAATTGTGGAGGAAGAGGACATTTGGCAAGATTTTGTAAAAAAGCAAAGTGCCAGAACACTGGCCAGAATACTAAAAGTAACCAAAATAAAAATAAAAATTTAGAGTTAGCCATGTATATTAACGGAGCTGTAAAAAATAATTTATGGGTGGTTGACAGTGGAGCATCCCACTGTATAACAAATGATAAGAAAAATTTTATTAAAATGTCCCAGAGTACACAGCAGATATCGTTAGCCAATGGCTGGAAACTGAAAGCTAAAGGTCAAGGTATAGCATATTGTTCTTTCATAAAAGAGAATGTAAAAATGTTATATGTACCACAACTTAAGTTTAATTTAATTTCAGTTAGAATTTTGGTTAAACTAGGATATGTAGTTACCTTTAGGGGAGATAACTGCATAATTGAAAAAGAAGATAAGAAAATTACTGTATCTTTAAGAGGTGAATTATATGTTTTAAATGATAATGGTTTAGAGGTGGCTAACACGGTTTATGATAATAACCTCATGATGAATGTATTCACTTGTTACACTGACGGCTAGGGCATTTAAATTTTAAAATGCTTAAGAGAACTGTTCAACTATCTAAAGGAATAAGTTTGAAACCTTGTAATAAGTATTTGCAATGTTTTGCATGTAATCAAAGCAAAAGCAAGGTCATACCGGCAAATAGAGTTGATGGATTTACTGCCAAAGAGCCTTTAGAGGTAGTATTTGCCGATTTAATAGGTCCAAAAAAACCAAGTGTAGGAGGAGCTCGATACATATTAAGTATAATGGACCACTATTCTAGATATGGGTTTTGCTATTTAATGAAGAGCAAAACTGAAACGTATCTAAATCTATTTAATTGGATTAAATTTGCAGAAAGAAAAACTAAAAAGAAATTAGTAACTCTTATAACAGATAATGGTGCACAATTTACAAATAATAAATTCCAGAATAGACTTAGAATGTTAGGTATTCAACATAAAAAGTCTGCACCATATAGGCCACAACATAATGCCTTTATAGAGAGACGAGGCCAAACACTACAATCAATGGCACGTACTATGTTGTCTGATTCAGGATTACCTGACAATTTATGGGGAGAAGCAATAATGTGTGGTAATCATATATTGAATAATGTTGTTAACTCAACAACAGGTGAATTACCATTCACACTGTGGCATGGTACAAAACCTGATTTAAGTTACATGCACACATTTGGAGCACCAGCATGGGTGCATATCCCTTCACAACTCAGACACAAAGGACAGCATAGAGCTAAAAGATTATTTTTTGTAGGATATGAATCAAATCACAGATCGTATAGATTCTGGGAACCAGGTACATCTAGAGTTTACACCAGTGCTAGTGCTAAATTCCTAGAACATGTAGGATGGAATAGATTAGAGCAAGATTTAAATAACGAAGTAATTATTGAACCCTACAAAAGGCAAAAAGATCAGACTAGTTATAAGAAGAGTCTAATAAAAGAAAAAGTCCACGAAGAGCAAATAGGATCAGAACAAGAGGAAACAGTTGATCAGGAAGAGTTAGATAATCAAGAACAGTTAATAAATGAAAGTCCACCTGTAAGTCCTGTAATACCTAGACGTACTACATGTGTAACTAGACCACCTGATAGGTATTAAGCAAGTACAGTTTGCCAAGTAACTAAAGTTCCAACTAGTGTAGATGAACTTAGGATGTATCCTGCTAAGGATCAGGAGAATTGGCAAAAGACAATGGAAAAAGAACTAAATTCATTAAAGGTAATGAAAGTATATGAAGATGCTAAATTACCTCCAGGAGAAAAATCCATTGGGTGCAAATGGATATTTAAAGTAAAAACTGGAAATGATGGGACTGTTTCCCATAAAGCTAGGTTGGTAGCTCAAGGATTTAATCAAACTGCATCTGATTACGATGAAGTTTTCGCACCAAGTCTTAAAGCAACATCTTTGAGAGCAGCTTTAGTGTGGGCAGCTAAGAAAAACTATGTCATCAACCATTTAGATGTAGAAACTGCTTATTTGCATGCACCATTGCAGCACACTATATATTTGAAAAAGCCAATTATTATAAAAGACAATAAAGTAAATAGTAATGATTGTTGGAAACTCAAAGAGTCTTTATGGGTTGAAACAATCTGGCTTTGAGTGGAACCAATATATTGTGAAAGAATTAAACAATATAGGTTTTAAATCTGGTTTAGCAGATCCATGTGTGTTTAAAAGAGAAATTAATGAAACGGTGTCATTATTGTTATTATTTACAGATGATATTGCTTTGATAACTAAGACTAATAATGAAGCTAATGAGATTATATCATTATTAGCTAAAAAGATAAAATTAAAGCATTTAGGTGAAATTAAAAAGTATCTAGGATTGACAATTAACAAAACAAAAAATGGATTTAAGATATCTCAAGAAGATAAAATTTGCCAATTAATTAAAACGTATAAAATGGAACTTTGTAAACCGGCAAAGACTCCAATGAGTCAGGAAGTTTGCCAAACTGATGATCAAAGTCCCAAATTTGATAAGTCTATATATATCAATCTTTGATTGGTAGCTTATCATATATAAGCAATTGGTCAAGGCCAGATGTAGCTTATAGTGTAAATCAGCTGGCACGTTTTAATTCAGATCCACATCAATGTCATTGGCAATCATTAAAGAGAATTTTAAGATATCTTAAAGGAACAATGAACCATGCATTGTATATAGAACCAAAGGGTGATTTGAGTCTTAGTGCCTATGCAGATGCAAGTTTTGCAACTGATATAAACACTAGAAAATCAACATCTGGGATGGCTATATTATTTGGTAAGATACTAATAGGGTGGAGGTCAATCAGACAACAGCATATCAGCTTGTCCACGATGGAAGCGGAATTTTCATGTCTGTCATTACTATGCACTGACTTAATTTTGTACAAACAGTTATTATTAGACATGGGTATAACTGTTAAAGATTCCATTATTGTGTACGAGGACAACCAAGCAGCCATAAAGTTAGCTACTAATATTGCTGTAAAAACTAGATCAAAGCATACTGATTTAAGATACTTAAATGTTAGAGAATCTGTAAAGAATGGGCTAATTAAATTGGAATGCTGCATGACAGAAGAAAACATTGCAGACCAATTTACAAAAGCTCAAGGAATAATTAAGTTTAAAGAGAGTTGTAACAAATATGATTTAAAGATGTAAATAGTTATGGTATTATTATTACCTAAAAGGGGAGAATGTTAGGGATAACATTGTTTACCCTAACTGGTTTAGGTAAAATAATAAATATGTTATCATGGTTTGTTAGTTAAAGTGTCTGTAACTTTAACTGTAAGAATGTAATTAAGGGAGTGGTTGTAAAAGCACCATAAAAGAAGTAAGGCACGGCAGCTTGCTCTCTCTGGCTTGATGATCCCAAATTACTGGATAGACTGAAGACTGCGTTTTTTCCCCTACTGGAACGGGAGAGAGAAAGGACTGTTGATTTATCAATTGTGAGAGGACTGATTTATTGTAAGTGAATTGACATTGGATATTCTACACGGACTTTGCTAATTGAATATCCTTGAATTGACTGACTAAAAACGATACATGACTAATGGACTGTTATTTTGACTATGCTATAAAACTCTATGTGGAATAAACTATATTTTTGATAACACAAGCGTATCTGTTATTTTTACTGTATGTTAACTAACATACAAACTTATCTCACACATTTATCTGTATGCCTATCTGACTAACGCTGCACATTCTGTTTAGCTTGTCTCCTTAACCCTGGTTGGGGAACCCAGGCTTAACACTCTCAAGGTTACCTGAATGAAGTGCAAGCCCTTCTTGGGATTGCTGAGAAGACTGTATTGCAGACAGGAGACAAGTGGTGTCATTTTCAAGGGAAAGCACTCTCAAGTTAAAAAACCAAGAAAGTTTAGTTCCCTCATGGTTGGGACCTGGATGAATAAGAATCTCCACAGAATTAATCCTTTACAAGATTTATTTGATAGGATAGTTATGCCGTGTGCTTTAGTATGCTAAAATGTTTCCCTATGGGCAAACAGCTATAAAGAAAATACCCTGAGCAATTGTGTTGTTCTTTGTCCCTGACAAATATTCTCCCTTTATTTTTAAAACATTTTATTTTGAAAAATAGTATGCATACTGTAAATTATTTTCTACAGAAAATAATAAATATGAAGCTCCAAAAATAGAGTATAATTGATTTTGGCAGCCCAGTTTAAGTTATACATATGATGATAAAAGATTATGAGTAAAATCTATCTTAGAGAAGGAAAAATTTCAACTTAACTAAAAATAACCTGAGTTTACTAAAATATCAGGGAAGGAGAGATATGTTAATCTGCAGTAGCCAAAAATCAAAATACATTTGGCAGTTCCTTTTCAAATTAATTAAACACATTAATAAAAGGCACGTTTTTATGAATTAAGCTCAGCTACAACTACAGCTGTGGTTCATGAAAGGCTCTGGATTGGTCCCGGTGATCGACCCAGATTGGTTTGGCATGAAAGATTATATCTATTATTAAAATATATTAGTCTGAAAAGATGCTACCTGGTTCTTTCTAATTTTTAGCAGGGTATCCGAAGATTTTTTTAAAAGCACAATGTTCTCTTCAATAGATACAACAAACAAAAAATCAACTTACCATCAAATTTCTTGTCAAAATAACCATAAGAACCTAGCATGCATGGTTGTATCAATTCTGCCTGCAGCACTTTAAACAACCAGGACAGTGTAATGGTGGCAAATAAAATTATGGCTACCTAAAATGCATAGGGAAGAAACAATTCTATCACTTTGGAACATTACCAGTATAGGTATGATTTATAGTAGTGATTATGCAGCCTCTATTTGATATAACTGAATCAAAATCTGGACATAAGTATTTAGCTTTCCTCAATGTTCACTATCCAGATGTATTGTATCTGATACTTCCAAAAATATGGATGAAAGCAATACCGGCTAGGCGTTCTCAAAACTGTAGCCTCAACTGACACCAAACTGGGAAACCATTCTGATGTACATAATTATGTAAAACTTAATTTCTGTTTTGTTTAACACTGAAGCATAATAGAAATCAATAAGGAAAGAAGACCAGACATCTTAATGCTCAAATTCCTGTGAAAAGACAAAAAGAACTGAAGGAGGCAGTAGCAGATTTAATTGGCTTTCCTGCATTTATTATAAAAGCTAAATATAAAGCAGTCATAAATTGTAATACATGTAAATGACATACTTAATTATAAAAATGTGACTTTGTAGGAATATCAATAGTTTAGCTTATGTAGCTAATATATGCCATCAATTAAAACTAATTAGGAATTCTAATTAGCTTTATTAGAATGTATTAGTTTTATTGTAAGAGTTGCCAACTTTTCTACAAGTTGTTGCCAAAACTGTCCAGGGTGATATCCCCCCTAATATTCTTATGGCAGTTAGTAAACATAACATCTTATGCTCTTTACTTACTCTTTCAAGTAAGTAAACAATGATTTCTCCGAGCAGCATATAGCTCAGTGTCCTCAAACAAGATAGAACATAGGAATAATGCTACACATCTGTACATTTGGTTAATTAATAATCCATTTAACTCACTACATCTTATTCTAAAGTAAATATTCATAATACTGGGCTCCATGTCAACCAGCCTAGAATGGATTGGAAACTGACTCATTTCCTGTTGTCTTTAATCAGCCTACCGTGCGATGATTGCTTCTACAAATGAATTTCGAAGGCAATATATAAATACGTACATTTCAAGTAAGCTCAGACTTTACATTACAGATTTTCTCCCCACCAACCCCGTAATTCCCCTTGAAAGAAGGGAAAAAAAAAGCCACTCGTTTTACGCAGAGCTTCCTGAAAAAGCCGCACACACGAGAAGACTTCACAGGGCTCCCCTAAGTCTCGGGTGGGGGGAACTGCCCTTTCCCCAAGCACTACATCCTACACAGCCGTCCCCGCCGCACATGGCCCCGCTGCCATCCCACGGCCAGCAGCAGTGAATGGCCAAGTTGCTCCCGCCTTTCCCTGCACGCTAGAAACCCCCGAGGGACGAATGAGATAGGGCTCTGGCAGGGGTCGTCGGCCTCCTCCCGTTCACCCAGTTCCGCCCACCCGCCGTGCCCCGGGGCCAGCACCTGGAACTGAAGCAGCTTCTCAGTTTGCTCCGCCGACAACTCCCGCTCGTCCGGTGCCGCCATTTTGCCGCCGCCTCTGACCCGCAGCTGCGTCAGTCTACGGATATGACGTGACAATTCGAACCTTCCATTTACGCTCTACCCGCGTGCGTCACCATAGAGATTGGAGATCTACCCCGCCCCTCTCCGCACGGAAGCCTCGGTGTTGCGCAATGTCACGCTTGAGAGTGTCCCATTCTGCGTGTAAAAATGGACCTTGTTGCTTGATTTACGAAACGGTGGCTGAAAAAGAAATCCCCTCTTTTATTTTAATAATGATTAGTTAGTAGTATAATTTCCTGTGAAATCGACGGAAGTAATATTTGAGTGCTTTTAATTCGCCTTAATATGGTTGAATATACACCCACATATATAAAAGTTATCCTGCTAACGCACAGAGTTTTCAGCATATAACCAGAGTTGCCAATGGCGTCTCGGAAGTGGAGCCCATTATTGAACACTGCAGGTTAGAAGTGGAACCGAGGCTAGCTTAGATTCGAGACAAAAAGCCAAACTATAACACGATTCCGAGACTGCAATAAGTCTATGATCGCACCAATTGGTCGCATTTGCGAGCGTCCCCCGTAGCTTCCAGTTTTATTTATGAGCCACATCTCACACCCTGAGAACCTGGAGGGACACGTGGTTTTATGCGACTGAATGGAGCGAAAGACTTGGCTGCGTGTGTTTCTGTGCTCCGTTGGTACTCGGTTCAGTTACGTTTTCCTTGGACGCTCTTGTCTCGGAGTGATGGGAACTGGAATCCAACAGCCTTGGAAGACGACGGTTTCCCCATATGAATCGTTCGCTGTTAACTAACAATATAATTTCAGGTGATCATCGTTATAATCCTATTAAAAGTGCTAGGAAACAACCACTGGGAGAGTAGATCTACATAGGATTGCGCTACTAAAGCCAAACCTTGTGTTTCCAGGAGAGGGCTTTTACTTTACTGGCTACTAGAGCATGAAGATTTAACCTGCAGCTGAAACAGTCAACGATGCTCTCTCTCAACGATGCTTTCAGTATTCAAGTTAGGAGGAAATGGTAATATGGAAATGTGCCTATTAAGCAACATCAATAAAAACATATAAGAAAAAAAAATATTAAGCCAAGTCTGAAATGTTCTGGTTTCTCTACTGAAATGGCATGATATACCTATTAATCAGACACTAGCCATTTGTTGTAAGGGAAGGAAGATGAATCATGCCACTGAAGTTTTGTTTATAAGCTGCAGTAAATTTACACCTGGGTACATTCTTTTCATTTCCAAATGAAAGGAAGATAAGTTACTCGTCCCCTTCCTCTTCTCTTTAATAAGTAAGTGTGGCACTTTGTTCTTCTTTTACATATAATATTTGCAGGGGTGCTTATTTCCATTTTGGAAACACCATAAATTGAATGTCCAATGATTGGCTTATTTTCAAACAGATTTCCTGAATAGCAATGATGGAGAAGAAGAAGACAGGAAATCTGATCTGAAGACAAAACCAGAGAGAGGCCCAATATTTTTTTAAAAACCACCACTTTTGTTCTTCCTTAGATCTTCAACATGTGTGTGACTGGTAGCTACTATACAGTGATTGGTTGAACTCAGCCAGTATAATTTGGTTCAGTGCCTTACCTAAACCTAGAACATGTGAATGGAGGGGAAGGAGCTTTGGCTTTACTTTGAAACGTGGAAAATGCTGGGGGTTCGGATTCAGGCTTATGTCAGGGTTCAAGTAACACCCCCAAGAGAATCAAAACTCCAAGGCAGGCATCTTCCTCAAAGTATCAATTTATTAGAGATGTCATATTGGTATATGGGGAAGGGGACCCTGAAAGCCCTGTGTTTTCCCCACCCCAAAGTAAAGCCAAAGTTCCTTCCCCTCCATTCACATGTGCATCACATGGTCCAATCCAGTCACTGTCTCAACTCCAGTTAACTTCCAATCAGGCTTCCCCCAGGTGCTGGCAAGCCTTCTTTGACTCAGAGAAGAAAGAATGTTGTTTTGATTACACACCCCACACTCCCATTTCCACAACTTGCCCAGCCACTACTGTGGCAGCCCTGAGGACTCCCATTGAAAATGGCTCCAGAGCTGACATCTGGATAAATAAACTAGATGTGTCACCTAAGCATCTTCACCTAAGCTGCTTTATCCTGTTATGGAAGAACAGAACTGGGAAAGGGAATTTTGGAGGCATGATTCAGAAGACAATGCATGGATTCTCATGCCCTGCCTTCAAGGGAGTAGTGATTTCTAGGCAAGACAGGTGGAAATTGTAGAAGATTAGGGGACTTGGGATGGCACTCTGTCCCTTTTAATATTAGCTCTGTAGACAGAGATCTCTTATCCAATATCTTTTCAAATTATACAGAAAATTCTCACAACAAAACAAGTACAGTACAAACAAGTGTTAGATGGGTATAGAAGAGTTTTCCTAGGTTTATGTTTGAACCAGAGACTGCACTTGTTGCACTGTTTATAGTCAGTGCTGGAGGCAAAAACAGTTATATGTATGAACCCTCTTTATGTATTTATTCAAATTACAGTATTTTGGTAGCACAATAAGTATTTGATTGCAATAATAACTATATTGAAAACCAATAGAAATAAGTGGAAAGTTTAAATTGCATGAATAGATATATATAAAATAGAATTTATTATAACCATAAATATTTTAAGATTAGGAGGTGATAGATTAGGGCTAGGTACATCTAAATATATTATTATGATTAGCAGGATGCAAAAAAACTTATTGGAAAATATAATTTTCAAGGACTATAAATTCAGGGGATTTAGAGATATAATTTTGGGATTGATTAAATCTCATTGATAACTGGTTTTATTGGTGTTTATAGAAAATTGAGATATTGAAAATGTGGAATACTAAGTGATACCTATAAGATTAAAATATTAGTGACTTAATAGGGGTTGATAAGTATAAGGTATGAAGAAATGTTATTGATGTTTATATATATTTTGGAGGAAGTGATAAAAAATCATAAAGAGAGAATAGTATTGCTTAAAGATGAAGTAAATGTAGAAGAACCCCAACAAATGGAGAAAATAAAATAAAAAGTATAAATTGGTAAAATAGTAGAATATATATTGATATATAAAATAATATAATTATAATGAGCACATTAAGGTCAGAAGTTGGAAGATAAATTTTTTCTATGTAATTTTATTATTATTGTGAGCACTGTGTGAAAAATATGTTAAGCCAGTCATTGTACTTTCCACAAAAATGCTGGTTGTTAAAGGAAAAACTGCAAATAAAACATGTATGTATGTATGTATTTGATTGCATACAGCATACAATGTACCTAGTGGGATCAGTGAAGCGATAAGTATAATGAGGCAGGACTACAAAGACTGAAGTTTTGAAAGAACAAAGAGACAATATTTCACGACAGAGTTTCTTTTTAGGGAGTCACTTTGGTTTTGTTTCCCAGAGCTCTGTTGTCCTCTCAGTATCTTTTCCAAGCTTATCAGCATTCCATGACCTTGTAAGTGTTTTATGGGTGGGTTGACAGTTTTACTTTCCCTGAGAAAGGGGCTTTTGGCTCAATCCCATATTTCACCTTCAGGAACAAATGAATGAAGGAGGCTATTGGCAATATAGCCTAGCACAGTGGTTGCCAACAAGTGGACCAGGGACCACTGGTGGTCCACAATAAAATTTTGGTGGTCCGCAGATAAATTTCACCCCCAAAGCACCCCCCAAAACAATTAATCCAGGCTGTACGGGAACACAAGGCTACGCCGCCCACATGACCCACGGGAACACAAGGCTTTTGGATCGCTTGCATTGTGAACAACACGAGGTAATGAAGAGAGGGGGGAAAGGGTAGAGGGGGGAAAGGGTAGAGGGGGGGAACTTGCCCCACTCACGCTACACGCTTGGCCTGGCCACTAGGCTGCTTCCTTCTGTTTCTTTCTTCTTACGCTTTTGGCTGCATGCAAGGAAAGCAGCAAAAGTCTTTCTCTCCCCCAAACTCCACCAGAAATGAGTCTTTGGGATCCTGCAAGGCATCCTGCTCCAAGAGGCTGTGCTGGTGTGACAAGTCTCACAAAGACTAATTTCTGGCGGAGTTTGGGAAAGAGAAAGAAAGACTTCTGCTGCTTCTGCTGCTTTCTTTGCATGAAGCCAAAAGTCAGACTGTCTCTGTTTCTCTGTGTGTGTGTGTCTGTCTCTCCCCCTGAGAACGGAGCTGGAGACGGTATCCTGCAATCCCAAATAAAGAATGATCGATTGGTAGGAAAACAGGGTGGGGAATTTTCCTGCAGACTTTTTTGGGATTTTCCCAGGGTCTCTGGTCTGCAGGATTTCAAATTATGAGTTTGGTGGTCCCTGAGGTCCAAAAGGTTGGTGACCCCTGGCCTAGCACATTACTGGAAAAAAAAAAGTATCACTCAAATTGAAACTGCTAAATTTAGTGTACTGTGACTTTTTTTTAAAAAAAGTAATCATTAAACATAGAATCCCCATGATCTACTGATGTGTTTTAAAGCTGTAATCTGATGCCTACTTACTTCAATTTCATAGAATTTGTGTTTGACTAAGCATATACAAAATTACAAAGGTAATAATAAATACTACAGGAGTTTTTAACTAGAGATAATTAATCTGTGTTCCACATTTCCCTGATTATGGACTCTTAAGTTAAGGTTAAGGTCCAACTTGCTGAATCACAGCTTTGTTCAGCTAGGTTGGACAATAGTTTTCATAACTAAGAAATATATTGAGTCATAAGCTTTCATGAACAAAACTCCACTATATCAAGTATGCAAGAGAATTCTCTGTAGAATCATAGGTATGTTTCACCAGTGAGGTTCATGGTACATTACAGAGAACAACATACTCATTAAATAGTGTATTCATTGGGACCATATTTTGTCATAAGAAGACTTGTTTGTAGTTTAATGCAATTGTGATGACCCAGAGTGTATCAAAAATATAACAAACACCAAAACGTAAATAAAGGTCTTTTAATGCCTTCAATTTGGCTTCACTGTTTAATTGTTCACAATTGAAGATTACACTATTTTCAGAATAACATTCCAAACAAAAGAAATTCAAATTCAAAGAGCAGATAATGAAGCAGAAACCAAAAACAAACCGCACTGAATAAAATTCCACAACAGACCAGGATAAATAATTACAAATTTCAGGAAGATAACCAGGTACAGTCTGTTGGAAGAACGCCAACCAAGATAAACCTCATCTAGGAATAAAACACTAGTTTGTCTCCAGAGTTTGTTAGGTCCAACCTCTTATGCAGATCTCACACCTGCAACCCATGAAGAGGATCATGGCCCTCTTCTCCCAAGTAGACCATGTTTTTCCCTGATCCTCTCCTCCCTGTGTGCCCTAGGATGGATAGGGGATGAGCTTGGGTCCTCCTCTGACTGCTCAGCTGGCCTCTGCTCTTCCCCAGCCTCCTCCACCACCTCTGGAGACACACTTCCTTCCACTCCTTGTGGGCTGTTCCTCCTCTCCCTCAGAGTCAGTCTCCACAGGGGCATGATAGCAATGCAGAAACCAAGGCATTTATGATTAATTAGCAAATAGTTTGCACAAATTATTCTGGGATAATGTACTGTATGAACTCATTTAGTATATTTTATAAAGCATGTTTTAATAGCTTAAAAGTTTGTAAAGCATGATTTAGCACATACCATACATACTTGCAGAAAAACCCATCAGTGAATAAGCTGACCTTCAAATTTTTAACCAAAATACCATGAAATATGTGCCTTTCCTGTCTGTTTAGATAAAATAATAGCCAACCATCCTTCAGCAAGCAGGAGACTATACTAGCATGAAATATCTTGCTTGCATTGGTGATCCCTTTCATATCTCGACACCAGAGTCAACATCACTGACTCAGTGAATGATCTGTCTTGATTTTTCATGTGTAGCTCCTGATAAAATTGATTCTGCCAACTCTGCTATCCCCTACCTCTTTTGCACATTTGCTTGATGGGAAAAACATCAATTGGTCATGGCACTGAGTAGGATTGGGACACCTTGGGCTGCAGCACCTTGTCATTTCCTTGTGCCATAGCTGTGACATCCAATTTTAACCCAAGCTGAATATAATTTTTTTTTTAAAAAAATAATAAATTGGAGTTCAATCATAAGCAGTCCCTTTATTTTTAATTTCTCTATCTTTCCTCTGCTTTCCAAAGACCACAAATGCCAACTTCTGGATTCCTATGTGTGCTGATCCAGTGATGATGAGATGGGATGAAATAGTCTGTTTCACTATTTCAGCCTTGCGCTAAACTGACGAGGAGCATAGTCTTAAAACATCCACTGCAACCTAACGCTGTTGCACAGTTTTGACTATATTCAGCTCTATATAGCACGGGTATCAAACTCGCTGCATCCCGTTATCATCACATGATGTTTTGCGATGTTCTTCCTCTTTGCGGAGCTGGGGTGGGCGTGGCCTGGGTATGACGCATCCGGCCTGCGGGCCGCCAGTTTGACACCCTTGCTCTAGAGAGACAATGATGAAGCTGATCAGATCCAAATAAGACAGTGCTTGACCACTAAATATCGCTTTGATCCCACCCCCATCTGCATTGTTTACCTGATTTGGTCAGACGTGGGTGCTATTGGATGTCATTAGCTAAGGGGGAAAACATTATTTTAACATAGAGTACAGGTAGTACTCAACTTACAACAGTTCATTTAGAGACCATTCAAAGTTACAATGGCAACGAATAAAGTGACTTATGAACATTTTTTACAGTTACAACCTTTGAGGCATCCCCATGATCATATGATCAAAATTCAGATGATTGGCAACTGGTTCATACTTATGACCATTGCTGTGTCCCAAGGTCATGTGTTCATCTTTTTGCGACCTTCTGACAAGCAAAAAGTCAATGGGGAAGCCAGATTGATTTAGCAACCGGGTTACTAACTTATCTATTGCAGTGATTCACTTAACAATGGAGGCAAGAAAGGTTGTAACATGGGGCAAAACTCACTTAACGTGTCTCACTTAACATTAGAAATGTTGGGCCCAATTGTAATCAAAACTCAAGGACTACCTGTAGTACAGCTATGACTTAAGCTGGCTTATTTTTAGGTTTGGGGGTGAATGAAGGCAGTGTTATGGGAACATTTAATAAAAAGGTCATCACTGAATGTGTTTAGATGCAAGGGGAGAAGAGACAAGACAAGGAAGCAAATACAGGTAATCCTCAACTTACGATCACAAGTGAGCCCAAATGTTTATGTTATTAAATGAAAAATTTGTTGTGAATTTGTCCCCTTTTATGACTTTTCTTGTTACATTTGTTAAGTGAATCACTCGTTGTTAAATTAGTGACCCGGTTAAATTAATCTGGTCTCCCCATTGCTTGTCAAAAGGTTGCAAAAATGACTCCTGAACACTGCAACCATCATAAGTGTGAGTCAGTTGTCAAGCATCTGAATTTTCACTGGGATTGCTGCAAGGGTTGTAAGTGTGAAAAACGGTCATAAGTCAAGATTTTCGGTGCCGCTATATCTTTGGTCATTAAATGAACTGTTGTACATGGAGGACTAACTAGAACTTTTCCAGGGGCTGACTTTAAAAAGATGGTACATTGCTACTTCATTTGCTGGCTTGGCATCACCAAAGCAAGAGAGCACCTCTTCTGAGGGCAATCACGCCGTCGTTGAATTTTGGGATGCGACATTATCCCCAACAATAGGTTGGATGTTCATTCTCCCACGCCGCAGCTCCCGGGAGCGGAACTACTCTGCCTTCCGAGCTGCTGCCGCTGAGCGAAATCCAGGTCGGCCGCTGCTTCCCTCTAATGGCTCCGGAACGCGCTAGCAGCTCGGCGGGTGAGGTCACCTCCTTTCGCCGCGTCAGTCTCCTCCCGCAGGCGCCGCAGTGACAGCTGAGCCGGCGGTTCCTGGTCGCCCACTGCTTGGCTTGGCCGGCTCCCTGAGCTTCTCCTCCTCTCCCCGCCGCCCCGAGGGTTGCGGACGCTGCTCGTCGTGCCCACCCCGGAGAAAGGCGGCCTTGAGAGCTTCGGGAAACGGCCGTCATGGCGGATGACTTCGGCTTCTTCTCCTCCTCGGAAAGCGGAGCAGCCGAGGCCGCCGAAGAGGACCCGGCCGCTGCTTTCCTGGCTCAGCAGGAGAACGAGATTGCGGGGATCGAGAACGACGAGGGCATTAGCTGCGCCGAAGGAGCCGCCAGGGGAAGCCAGGAAGCCGCCGGGGAGCCTCGGGGTAAGCGCGCGGGGAGGACGGGATGAGGCAGGGAGCTCCTACACCGAGGGGACTCACGCGTGGCCTGCCCAGGCACGGCGCCGCGGGACCGAGGGGGGTAGCAGCATGCCGGGGAAACGGGATCTGTCCCGAAGAAGCCATCAGCCATCTCGGTAGCTGCCTAGCCTCAGCCTGCCAGAGAAAGCCAGCAAAAACGGAGGCGACGCGTGTTGAGAGGCCGCGTCCAAGGCACCAAGTCCAGCGGTGATGGGAGTTGTAGTCTTAAATATCTTTCCAAACGGGGGGGGGGAGGGGAGGGGGAGGGCATGGTGCATTCTTGCCGGTTCTTTAGAGAAGGCCCCTTTTGTTCTTAAGTTGCGAAAAGGATGTAGCCGGACTCTCACTCCTCCTCCACTCAGTCAACCTCAGAGGGTTGTTGTGAGAAGAAATAAGAGGAAATGACATTGTATGGCTACTCTGATTTAAAGGCAGGATGTAAAGTTCTGAGACTCCACAATAGTCACTCTTCTATGGCTGCACAATAAATCTATGACTGGGTTTATGCCTTGTATTAAGCCACTTGGTCACCTGGTTTTGTGTTGGCTTCATTTAAAAGCAACTGGGGCTCTTCTGTGAGCTGTTTGAACTAACTATAGCTTAGCACAAAGAGCATACCAGGCATATATATGAGATTACTCTGAATCTCAGCTCTGGGGAACTAGCTGATTTTTCACCCTTTGCCTCTTTGGAATCAGCTCTGTGTCAGCTCTGTGTCAGGAACCAGCTGTGGGTTGAGTCTCTCCTTAGAGGCAAACACCTTTGATTCTTCAGTGCAGCCTTAGATAACCACAAAAGGAAAGAGAAACAAGTCTTGTCTGTAATGTAGGCCTTGCAAGAGCCACTAAGAATACTGCAAGACCCACCAGGAGCCCTATTTTTGTGAGTAATGCTTTTTTTTTTTTTGGCTACAAGAACAGCAGATGGCATTTGGCCCAAGCACTGGGCTGGGGAAGAGAGGTTGCAGAAGGAAGAGATGACAGTTAGAAGCTGATGTATCATAGTCATACTGACTTTCTTGTTTAGCTTTGGGAGGAGGCCTAGCAAAGGTTGCCAGACCAGATCTGGGTGTAGTCTAATATTCAAAATGTGGGTGAAATCAGGGAAAAGAAAAAGAATCTGCAAATGACAGAAATGTTTCACACACCCCAAATGCTATTTTCATTTATAGCTGAATTCATCTCAAGCTCTGTTTTAAAACTGTCATACTTTCCTACTATTTGGGACACCTGGAAGTTTACCAGGCAATCTTTTCTGTGCATTGCCAAAACAAAGCTGTACTAGTTAATTTCTGTATCCCCTAGTGCTACTGGAAGTGCAGATTCAGAGCAAGTAAACAGGTCTGTTCTTGCTTCTCCAATGGCAGCAGTCATGAAACATATCTGGTTCTCCAGCAAGAAGTTTAAACTGTATTGATGCTATGGAGATACACCTTTGGTTTTTTTCTTGTTCATTTACATTTCCAGAGTGGAGAGCATATAGTTTTGTCGGGGTTTCACGTTAAAGACTTTGGACCTCCCCAATAAGTGGGAGATGGTATATAGCTTTTTCTTTAAATTGTTATATTTGCTACTTACTGCTAGGATGCAACTTGTTTTATTCTATACAAGAAAAACATTCTTTAGCTCCAGCTCCCGTTTTCATACTTCATATTTCTTGTCCTTTCAAACAGATGCAGGAAAAGAGCCCCATATTCCAGGAAGTGTTTAAACTGTTGATAAGGATTTCTTACTACCATACAATGCAGACCTAAGGGTACTATCATATATTAGACTTGGTCTGCCAAAACCCACACTGGATGTAAGAGATTTCTTTATCTCTTTGCTGTCTATTGGCTAGCCAGAATTTTTTGCAACCCATATCTGATGGCCATATCCAGGCCATATTCAGTGACTGATGTTTATCAATCTTCTCCTCTGGATTGCTTGATATTATTTAGTCCACTATTACAGCCAGGTATACATCTATATTAAAATCTATATTTTTCTCTATGACAGTCTTTATTTGCTAGCATTTTTCCCTGGAAGTGCACGGTCCGCTTTTTTTAGATCAGTCAAGTGTTGATCCATTAATTGTGATAGAAATTGTCCAACTGGCATGCTGACCAAGCCCAAAAATCACAGGCTAAGAGAGAATGACTGGCTCAAAGTCACCCAGCCAGCTTTCATGCCTAGGGCTGGTCAGAATTCAGTTTCCTGGTTTCTATCCTAATGATTTAATTGCTAGACCAAACTGGCTTTTTTTTTTTTTTTTTGAAACAAATTTTTTATTAGTTTTAAAAAAACAAACAAAACATCATTAAACATTGCAAACGTAAAACCTCTTTCCATTGTGAGTTTTTACAAGGCAGATAAAAAAATATTTTATACAGCATAGTTCTAATTTATCCCATAGACACATAAATAACTTTTAGCAAATTTTTCATTATTTCTGTTTACTTTTATTCGATTACATTTCTTTTCTATATCTATTTTATAGCCATCATCTTTATATTTCCATCTGACTTGTTTACAAATATTCTCGTCTAACATTCCTCCAAGGTTTTATTAATTCTTAATCAAACATAAACACACAAAACACAAAAACATAAAACTTCTTTTTAGAAAGTGGCTTGGCCCCAGATTACCTCTCTTTGTACGGACTTCAATTAAATTCATGCTCATCTTATATATCATTACCTATCTTGTTTACCATTCTATATCTTCTATATAACTTCACCCCTCTTTTCACTCTTCTTATTTCTATTTTATTTATTTCAACTTACTTTAAATCATTATATTGTATCTTTTTTCCATTCTTTTAATTATCCATTTATCTCATTCTCTTTAATTTATAAAAAAGAAAAAAGATTTATCCTGGAATCACTAATCGAAGTATGATGCCTTTCTATCCCCTAAGTTGACATTTAAAGTAATACCTAGATCCCAATCTGATTCTGCTTAGTACATTCTGCCTATTAAATTTTAAGGAAATGAAAAAAAGAGAGAGAAAAAAGAGAATAATAAATCTATAAAATAATTAAGTACATAATTACCATTCTAATTTTTTAATACATTTTGAACTAAAAATGTAAAAAAGAGGAAAATAAAATAAAATAATGATAACATTAAGAGAATAACAAATTAAACTCTATCATCAATACTACAACAATAAGTTTATAATAACATTAACACAATAGCCAATAAACTCTATATTCTAAACATTCCCTTTAATATTTCATTAAAGCATTTTAATATTTCAATATTTTATTAGTTCTTATAAAATTCTAATTTTCTATTTCTAATACAAGTATTACAATACTATCTCATGTACTTTTGCAGAATCAAATTATAGATTACCCTTTGTTCCTAAAAAGAAATTTCTTTTTCCCATCTTGTTTTATACCTTTGTGGCTTTTTTCCCCCTTTTCCCTTCCTTTCTTATCCCACTTAGTCTTTTTACCCCCCCCTCCTAACCTCCGTCTTTTCAGCTTCCCCTCTCTGTTGTATTCCTCTTTTCTTTTGCTTTCTAACATTGTATTGATTTTTGCATCTCATTTTTCTCTTTCTTGGGTGTTTTTTTTTGACCTTAAGTCCTTCATTTTCCTTCCTCTCTTTCTCTTTTCTTTCTTAGTCCGATTTTTTTAATTCATCAAAAATGGCTTCTTCTTCTTCCTCTGCTTCCTCCATTTGTTGTATTTGCTGGTAAGTAGCAAGCGCCATTTCTAAAAAATGAAAGATATCTCCCAAAGAGTTCTTTCTTTCTTTCTTTATTTTTCCATATTCCTTTCTTAGTTCATCAATAGATAAAGCCATTATAAACCTTTCTTCTTCTTCTTCTTTTCCCCTCTTCTTCTTCTTAAAACAACCAAGATGTTTCAAAACTTAAAAGACAGTTCCCCAAAGTTCCAGAGTCATCAAGCATCCAAACAGAGCAGAAAGTTCTTTCCTTTATGGGGTAATATCAATTTAAAAAAAAAAAACAGTATGTAGTTTAAAGCCTTATTGCAGTTAAAATCTTCAAGGCATCTCCTCCAACAAGATCTTAATATAGTTTTTTTTTTTTTGTCCTGTCCCTTCCCACTTATAACAAAGAGCTTTAAATTTTACTTTCTTTAGAAAAACAGTTTTTCCAGTGCCATTTGCTAAGTCCGTAGAGAAGGAGAGTAAACTTTCCCTTTCAGCACCTCCATTCGCTGCCTTTAGAATCTCCTCTGGAAACAATGTATCATTCAAAAAATTGTGATTTTCAGGATATTAGATATTTCTTGAAGTCCCGGTAGCCAAAGAACTTTCACTTCAAAACTTTCTCCTTCTTCCTCCTGCACATTCTTATCCAGTTGCCGGCTTCTTTGTGGCGGCCATTACTGACCGCCGCTCCACCGTCTTGAGAAAAGGAGGTTTTGCTGGGTGGGGAAGGGGTCTGCGACACCCCCAAGCCCCTATCCAGCTCCCCCTATCTTCGGCTGCCTCTATGGGGCAGCCTTATCCTCCAGACCCGTCGGGATCAGAGGCACCAAGACGGCTAGCGCAAACAAGGATCGTGCTGAAATGCGAATCCCTGCCGCGACCGAAACCTGGCAAACTGGAAGTCCTTCAAAACTGGCTTTTTTAATCAATAAGATAAAGTGAGAAAAGGCTTTAAAAGTGTTCCAGGATGCTAGGAATTCATTTGAGCTGAGTAGCTCTTAAATTCACATAAACAAACAATCTTTTTTTTTTTTTTTAAAAAAAGGCAGGATGCATGACTGATATAGTAAAAAAAAATAAAGCTAAGCAATAATGTGGTTTTATGGCTTTTTGCAGCATGTGGATCAAATTCCTGTACCTTATATTCTATGATTTATGGGTTAAATTCTATCCAAACCCAATAACTATTATACTGTTATGTCCAATAAAGTGTCATTTACAATGTAGTTGAGTGTAATATATAAATCTTAGTCTGGTAAAATGGCGCTTTGGAAATAAAATTATTTCATAGGTACCAAATGTCACATATTAAAAACAATCACTTGAATGTTGGAAATTTAAAGTAAGCTCAAGAACCTTTATAGCATGTGGCAATGGTTAATCCTTATAATTTCCCAGCATCAGGTAGGATGAATTTCTGTGCTTTTAAAACTAAAAATATTTTCTTCCACTACAATCCAGAAATAGATTAATTATATCTAGAACCTGATCACTTTCAAATGTTTAATATTCATTCCAATATATTAGACTACACATCTATTTCTTAGGTATGGATTATGGGCATTTTTATCCAAAATAACTAGAGGGCAGTAAATTGTTCTAATGAGCTATACAGTATAATATGTCACTATCTACCCCTTTATCATTTTATGATCCCAATAGAAAAACGTCTGTGTGAGAAAATGGAGGAGTGCAAAATAGAATATCCAGTGCATGAATCCAGAGGGTATATAAATTATTATTTATGACAGGATTATATTGAACCAAATCACTACTGCTTATTTAATACAATTGTAAAGTATGGACTATTAAATGCACAGACAATAACAATTTTATATACAGAGATATATTTGGTGAATTTTACAAACCAATAACCCCATAGTACTAAACTACAGATGAACCATTTTTAATTTGTCAAGAATGATGTTTACACCCTGAAGTTATAGCTAAAGTGCTTTAATCACAATTTGTATTCATGATTTCTGATATATTTATTCATCTTTCATATGGCTAACTTTCCATTCTGGTTTTTAGATATAGAGATGGATGGCTATAATATTTATTAATTTATTCCAAATGCCTCTATACCACTTCGGATGTATAATTTTAAGTGGCTTATTGCATAAGCCATATGCAGCATTTCTGCTGTCTCTCATCTCATTTTTGAGCCACAACAGGTATGGATAGAAGTGAAATGAAGACATAAATGTGGCAGGGAGTCTGCCCTAAACTCAATAGCCTTAATCCTAACTGGGCCATTATACTTTTATTCCAGCATGAAAAACTAAAAAATCGGGTGTTGAATAACCAGCCAATGTATAAAGATAACTATAATTGTAACCAAAATGGTAAATAACTTTGGCTTTATGTGTTTGTACAAATATATTCATTCTTTTCCTTGACTTGAAAGTCTGAAAATAACTCAGAAAAAGGCAACACAAACCACAGTTATATTGCCACCAAAAATATTACATGGCTACAACTATGAAGATACAAAAGTCTCACCTTGCAGGTTATTTTTTCCTTTAACAAATTGTTTCTTTTCTTTTAAAACTCTCCCAGATTTTTGACCTCAGTTCTATTGGAGACCCATATTATCTTTTACAAGTTTCTATTCTTTAATTAAATATCCTTCACCACTACCTAACCAAACAAGAAGGTGCTTTTCAAAATAATGTCTGGTGCTGGCCTGTTTTTTTCAGGTTAAACTTTGCAGGTAGCTGATGCCTGAATGTTTTCTCTTATACTCAGAGCTACGGTAGTATTGAATAATATTTTAATATTTTCCCTTTGTTGCAGTTAATTTTGAAAACACAGGAGGAACTACTCTGAACGGTGATGTGTTTCAGGTGAGAGTCTGAACTGAGTGGGGCTCTGAATCATATATCAACATTTATAAGTTGATGTAATGTACAGAAGAATAGATGTTGTGAAACCTAAGAGAGAATTCTTTAAGAATACTTACCTGGGGCATTTGGCTTTTTTTGCTGGTCACTCAAAGAAAAAGGGAAAGGGAAAGTAATGCTTACTGCAGCACTAGTAAGCTTTCTTCAGTTTTTGACTGAAATTGTTCATAATAGAATTCTCTTATATATTATTGCGTTTAAACAGGAAATCAGTCCCACACTTATTCATTCTGATTATGTTACCTAGACTGGTAATGAAATGTCTGCAAGCAAACAACTAAGATCAGAGAATACTAAGAACTGTACAGTTTACCTCTGAGCTACAGATTCTCTTACCCTAGTTATTGTGGACTACATTTCCATAGTTCCTTTTCATTGGTTGTGCTGATGTGGGCTGATAGAAATTAAAGCCACAAAAATGGTGCTTATCCATGTTCCAATCCATCATCTACAATAAGAGCTTGTAAATATATCTTTTAAAACCAACTGGAAGCCATTTGAAGGCACTGAAATTATTGAGGGAGATAATTATGATTGTAAGAAGAGAATGACTTAGAGACAGATTGCTGTAAGGTTGAATATCCAATTAAGCATAGACATGGTATGGAAGTATAGAAAGGACAGCATTGATATGGATTGCTTTTTTATACCTTCTAGGCGAGTCAGACTTCTGCTATCTTAATTTTCAACAGATACAGTGAAATAGTTTTTTTTAAAAAAAGTCTAACTGGTCTGGAAGATGCTAGATTGGAAAAGACAGTAACATTCTCCCAGATCCAAAAGCCAAAAAAGGCATTGTTTCTTTTTCCTTCTGTTTGTTTGTACTGAGGGATTCATGAATCAGTCCATGTATATTTAGCGTATGTTTATTTAGTGCTAAATCCATTTTAATTTTGTCGGACTACCAGTAAATTGAATTGCTACATTACTCTCCATTGGATACAAAAATTAGTTTTGAAAATTTCAATGCAATAGTTCTGCTTCAGTTATATCAAGTCCTTCACAAATATAAACAAGCTGGCATTGTTTCTTTATTTTGGATGAAAGAATGTTGACCTGAAAATTGCTGGTATATTCTTATTTTATTAATTCCAACATTCACCCAGAAAGTATTTTTCTATGTAGTTTTTATCTACTTTTTCCTTCTAACTTGGAACAATGTAGATATTTGAAAAAGACAATAGTTTCTTTGAGGCAATGCTCTGGTAATCTGCATACCAAGATAATAATTATCAAATAGCAATTTTGTGCTTTTTTACATTGTAGAGGAATCCTATCATGCTAGCAGAATTGTACAATACACTTTTCATTTTTCCCCCAAGCAAAATCCTTTATCTTTCTCACTTTTCTATATTTATTCTGCACTTGTAGCTCAATGTGTATATAGGAACTCATTTAAAAGGGCTACTAAGTAGGACCAGAGGCATAACTGTTCATGGGATAGCATTCCACAGCATATGACAGCCTCTTGTTTGCTGAGATCAGTGGGAAAAGCAGTGGCTATTACTGGAACCATTGGCTGCTTTTGGGTGTGATTAGAGTCACATAATTATAGTTTGATTTGTGTAATTATATTGGCAACAATAGACCACTTCTGAAAAACCTTGCCGAGAAAAGTGCAGTGATATGTCCTGGAAGTTTCCAAGAATTGGACATGATTCAACAGAAGAAAAAAATATAGACAATTTAGCTTGCTGAGGTTTGAATTGGGATGTTTCAACACTAGAAGCAGCAGTATTATAGAAACAGAGTTTTCTAAGTGCAGATGCCCCTTTCTTTTTCTCTTCTTCGCATCTCTTAAACAACCCTATACCTCAGAGGTTCCTTTTTTGGACTGAGAAATCTGCCTCCCACTCATTTTCTTCTACCCACCTCTAGAGAAGGCAATTCCAGATGACAATTTATTATTGTAAATGACCTAGTCCAACTTGAAGCTATAGGTGGACCTAATCTAGCCCAACCTGAAGTAGTAGAACCAGAATCATTCCTGCCTGTACTGTATAAATCTCAGTTACTCCTTTATATTGGAGAGTGCAATAAGAGGTACAGAAGAAAACAAGCCAGCCTTTTGGATGATTCTAGATAAGTTGGAAAGTTTGTTCACAGGATCATTTTGTTTATATAAAAACAAGCTACAGCACAGGTTTCTAGAAATAACTATAGGAACCTGATGCTGGACCCAACATTTTAAAAATTACTGTCTATAAACAGAATCAGTACTGAGGGGTTCCTCTAATTTTGATTTTGGTTTATTTAATTGCTACCTTTACTATCCTTTACATGAAGATGACCACCTTTAGCATTTCCCTTGTAATTTCAGCCTGAGATTGTGAAAATGGTTCTTGCCATGACAACAGTTGACACAAATGGCAGTTTTAAAACTCAACTGAAATCAACACCTAGTTCTGGTCAGAGAAGATTGCAGCAGGACATTGGCCCTTTAAAGATTATGACATCATAAGAATTGTATCACAACGGCTGACTTACAGCTATCACCCCTTAGAATTTCAGGAATTCATCTGAAGCACAGATATGAAAATCATGTTGGCCGTGAATGACAAGGCAAGTTGATTAAGAGAGGGCAGGTACATGGCTGATGAAGATACTCATTTGTCAGCTTGAATAAGTAACTCTGAAAAGGATCTGCTTTCATAAGACTGCAGCTAGTTGTGCTAGTTTCTGCATGAGGGAGCCTTCAGACTGTCCTCATAATTTCAGTTTTCTAAATTTCATTCTTTTAATTTTTGGGGGGGGAATACTAGATTATGCTTAAATAAGCCCCCAATCAGCTAGGATAAGGATTTGCCTACCATCTTATATAAGACTTTTTGGCAGGATTGGAGACTCCTATGTTCTGTTTCTTAACCATTCCTTGTTGGGGAAGACCAATAATTCACCCATGGTTTCTTTTGTCCCAAGGAATCTAATGGACCTACAGATGCCTATGCAGCCATTGCTAAAGCTGACCGATTGATACAGGAGCCCGAGAGCATTCGCAAATGGCGAGAGGAACAGAAAAAGAGACTGCAGGAGCTGGGTAGGGATAAAAACATTTGCTCAGGAGTTGAGCTGGAGTTCAAATATAGCTATATACTCATATAAATTATATTTTAAAAATTGTATTGCCTATGGGAATTGCATGTATAAGGAGAATTTTTATATAGCAGGAGACAAGATGATGGACAAGAGAACCTGCAGAAAAACTTTCTTAAATGATGCAAAAAATGCTTCTGGGATTTGTTTAGAAAAGGATTCTTCATACAAAAAGAAAATATAAACTGGGCAGCAGAGGGAGAGGGCGGAGCTGGCGTCGCAACGATACGGCATGCAATCTTGGAGGTCTAAGATCACTGCCGATATCTTTGCTCCAGGACGATCCATTTGGACCTAAACTGTCCCGAAGAGACAGTGAAAGTGAAGAGCGCATCCTGCCGATCCCAGGGACACCACAAAGTCCCTGGTAGATCCAGGAGAAGCTCTTCTTGCCAGCAGCGAAGAGGCAGCCATTAAAGCTGCTAAAGTTGGGACTGCTTCGAAACGAAAGAGAGCAGAGAGTGGGCTGGTTTGGTGAGAACTTTTTTTTTACTCTAAGATTTGAAAGGACACCCTAAGGGAAAGAAAGAATCTGTAAAAGTTTTGACAGAAGTGATTAAGCGGTGATTTTAAATAGGAGTGCCAAAGTAATGTTTTGGTTTTTTTTTCTCATTGCTGGATTTTTTACATACGATCTTATGTTTTGAAACTGGACTGGTTTTTTCGTTCATATCTATTTATCTTTTTTTTTTCTTTATGACTTTGTAATATTTTAGGCTAGAGGCTCCCTTTAATTAATATTTTTTTAAAAATATATCTTTTTTTTTTTTCTTTTTATTAACTCTCATATTCTGCTCGGGAAAAGGAGCGGGAAAGTGAGAGCAAAGAAACTTTGTAACACTGCCAACTAGAGGCTTGAAAACATTCTTTTCCCTGTGACCAGACAAAGCTGAGAAAGAAAGAACTGAGACTCTTTTTCAAGGACATTGCCATTTGATAAGATAGAGGGAAGAGCATGGGAGAGTATTATTGCAGGGGCTCTTCTGGGTTTCTATCAACAGTTGGAGTCTGGTGTTGAAACCTAGGGGGAAAAAAGGTGATAAGTTTTTGGAGAAGAGAGCTATAATAAGAGCCTTGGATAATTAAACAAAGTGCAGTGTGCTCTTTTTACTCTTTCTAAGTTGTGCTATCCCTCCTTACCAGCATTATTGCATCTTTTTTTTAATCTCCTTCTTTGTAATAAACTGGGCAGCAGGATTGAAAAGGGCTCCCAGATTAGCAGAGTAGAGAATGAATATAAGTATATCAGGAAGAGGGAAGAGAAATAAAAACAATATTGTGGAATAAGAAATAATAAGATATATTATTTCAAGTTTTAGTTCGAGCATCAGCTGAATAAATACATCAGTATGATGATTAGCTAATAAGCATTTTTCTCTCCTTACTAACTCATGTAGTGGTTTCTGTTCTATAAATTCCACGTAGATGTTAGGCCATACCTTTATCCTTGCCAGTCATAGCTTCTAGCAATCTCTCTTTCAATAAATAATTGATATCTTCCTCTTAAACTGAGATATGACTTGCAGTTCTTTATGACAGTATCTATCCAGGGTACCACACTTTTGCTGGGGATGATGGAGATGTCATTCTATACATCTAGATCATGCCAGGTTGGATTTAGGCTAGTTAACTTGCTAAGACACTTAGGAATGTCCTTTGTATCTTTCATGATAGGTTTTTCTTGGTTTTAGATGCTGCTTCTAAGGTATTAGAACAGGAATGGCGTGAAAAGGCTAAGAAAGACTTGGAGGAATGGAACATAAGGCAGAATGAACAAATGGAGAGGAACCAGGCCAATAACAGGTACAGCTAGGAAAAAAGTTTCTTAACTACTTGTTTATATCTGGATCTGCAACAATGAAAGGGAATCCTACTGGATGTAAATTGTAACTCAGTTGTAACTGAATTAAACATTCATTGGTTATTTTAGCTGAATGTAAATAAGGTAACCTTGGGAGGGTTAATTCTAGTTCTCAGAATCGAACTGTCTCTGCACAGTGGGGGCATTATGATAAGCATTTACGTCTATGTTCTCATTTTGTTTCCTATACATTTGATTAATGAACCTCTAACTCACTGAGCTGCTGATGCTTTCAAGTAGTTTCTAATCTGTGTTTCTCTCTTTAACTCTTTGCTTCCATTCTACTCTGCCCTTTCTCCTGTTACTGGACCTTGCCACAGGATTGCTGACAAAGCCTTTTACCAGCAGCCAGATGCAGATGTGATTGGCTATGTGTATGTCTCTCTTGCTCATTTTTCAGGAGGTGGGGGGTTACTTTCCTGAATGGGACCACACATGCGGAGCTACAGTGTGTGCTTTTTGCCTAGATATTTCATAAGAGCAAAAGCAGGCCCAGAATTGCCTCAGTTTGTTCTTCTCATAATTCACTGTGGTGTGAGAATAATCATTGTAATTATGTAGTTTCCCAACTCCCGATCTTGCTTTAATATTATTTACTCTCCACTTCCTATCGTTCATGGTTAGGATAAATTTATATGTATTATTTTTGGTTAAGCAGATAAAGGAGAAGGGTCTCTTCTGTTTCTATTTCTAAATTAACAGTTTTCTTGCTGGCACAGCAAAAAGATAAGGCATAAATTGATGAAGCAGTTGGAAATATAAAAACTTACATATACTGTAGAGGAGTGACAGAGGAGTCTATGAAGTGAAGCAGCAAATGGCAAAGACTATGTTATGTCACAGATTTCTTATTAAGGAAAACCTACTAGTATTTTGAAGGACCTAAAGACCTGGCTTTCTGCCCAGATCTTTGGAGAAGACAACTGATATCCTTTTTCCTTTTTGTTCTCCTCGAGTTTATTTTCTTCCATCATTGTTCCTTTGTTTTGTTTTGTTTTTTGATATTGTTTTTAAAATGTTTTAACATTTGTATACTACTCAGAGTCACTGGGAGTTGGGGGAGCATTTAACTCAATTAAATTACTATTATTACTAATTATAAGGCTTATGATGATTTATAAGTGCTTCAAAGCATGTCATATAAGCATTCTTTACATAGCCTACATTGCAATTATTTTTCTATTTGTTTTCGTGCAGTGCCAGATACTAGTCTGGGAATGTTCCCCATACTGCAGAATCTAAAAGACACTGCTTAAATACTGTATATCACAGTTCTTGAATCCTATACTGTATGCTCCTACTGTCCTTCCAAAAGTTGCAGTGCTTCTTTTAAATAATTATTCTAGTCTCAGGTTTGTCCATGCAATTCGTTTCAGGATTTACATATTTTTGCTCCTAACCCTGGTTTCAAGTATAAGGTATACATCTTGGCCATCTCTGTTGTTACTTATACATATATTTATTGTTTTCCCTCTTGTTTATTTATTTTTTTGGTTTATTTTCTTGTTGAGATAGCAGAAAACCTAGAGTACTTTTCAAGTCCGTGATCATGATTATCCATGATCTGAACTATAGCTAATAATAAACTGCATCTAGCTGGTAGCATATTTTATATCTATACACCCAGATGATATGACTCTTAGAATCTATGCCTTTACATGGTGGTCAGTGTTGCAAAGTTTGCTAGTCAGAATGTTCCTTAAAAGAAGGAAAATCAGTTCTAGGAAATTCTTTTTTTTTACAGATCTAAATGGCTGTATTCACATAACAGACCAAATCACAAACCAACCAAATGTAATCTTTTCCGTGATAAAAGTCAGGTCTAATTAATTTATATTTAGCACACCCTGTGAATGCAAAAAATGTGGCTCATTTGATACCTCGTAGGTTAGTTTACCTGTAGTGAATGTTTTGTGCTAGTCCTGTCCTTGTCTGGAGGCAAACATACTTGCACTTCTTTTCTGGCCTGACAGCGTCTTACTTGCCTTCTCCAGAGCCTCGGAGGAAGCCTTCCTAAAGGAGTCGAAAGAAGAGACAACCGGCACTGAATGGGAGAAAGTGGCTCAACTCTGCGACTTCAATCCCAAGAGCAGCAAGCAATCCAAGGATG
The DNA here is from genome assembly GCA_033807585.1 of Hydrophis major. NCBI lineage: Eukaryota > Metazoa > Chordata > Lepidosauria > Squamata > Elapidae > Hydrophis > Hydrophis major. The sequence continues at coordinate 123,120,732 of CM066329.1, forward strand.
TCTCACGCATGCGTTCAGTGTTGATTTCCCTCAAACAGATCCCTCTGGCCCGCTAGCCTAGCTGAACAACAGAGGCTGGGGCTGAAGTGAGGGTGATGGTGGCTCTTTGTGCCAGCCAGTTTAGCAACACCACCACAGGCTTAGAAAGCCACAAAAAATGGGGGAACAAACAAAAGCATCCCACTCCTGCCTCTTTCTCTCTTCTCAGTATGTTCCTGTCCCTTAGATTGGGTGGCTGCCTGTATCTTCCCCCACCCCAACCCCAAATTTACTTTGCTTAAAGGGTGCACTGATATCTTTTTACACATATTTATTAATGGTGTGGTCCTTGGGCAACTGCTCTTTTCCCTGCTGCCTTCAGGCAAGATCATTCAGTTTCCCACTCCTCCAGTGTTGCCACTATCTACTCCCCTTAGACCTGACTGGTTTAACATCATTCCCCTCTCTAGTCATTTATACTGGACCTGGGGGGGGGGGGTGTACCAATGTTAAAACTGAGTTTAGGGCTGGGAACAAAATTCTGGTGCCAGTTCTGTTGCTGTTCTTTTTTTTTTTTTTTAACCTGAATGATAAGCATGGTTCTCAGGAATGGCCAACTGTTAGAGGGTTGGGATTCAGTTTCATACTTGTGCCGGATATCACAGGCATAGTCCGGTTGAAGAGATCCCTTTACAAATGAGTCCTTCAAGAGCAAATGTACAGAAGAGAGAGAACAGACAACTGAAGTAATAATAGATGTGTGTAGAACATTTTTAATGGCAAACCTGAAAATGAGATTTGTATGAATCTGAAAACTACAGTCCAAGCTAAACCACTGCACAAAGAATTGCTTGCACTAAAGAGAATGCGGTTTTCTCTTTTTGAGATAATCTTTAGGCTTAGTTGTTGTCTAGGAAGAACATACGAGCAGATACCTTCACTTTCAGTCCTCTCTTCAAAGGTTATTCCATATTTGCTTAAGGATACACTAAATGTATAGCTACAATGTAGAGTTAAACTGGTTGTTATTAAAAGGTACCTTCTTTGGATCTTCTCCACCGAGATAGCTGTAGATTTAAACAAACAGAAGCCAGTTCTGGTTTTGCTCTTAATATACTTAACATACACAGCTCAATACTATGTTTTATCTTCACATTTTTTTTGGCATTTAGTGCCATAACATACAGTGAGGCTTACTCCCATATAAATATGTTTAAGTTTCAGACATAGATATGTCACTTTCATTCCAGAAGATACTTGCCCATCTAGTTTTCAGAGTTTTGCTACTAGGATGGTTTTCCAATCCAGCTACATAGAGGAAGTTTTGTATCAGCAGCAAAGTCAGATGATGAAAGTTTTTCCTAGTTCTTTTCTTTTCTTTTCATATTACTAGATGAAATCTGCAATCTCTTTTGCTGTCATGGAAGAAGACTCAACAATTCTTCCAATTTCCCTTTGGGTGTACGTTTTATTAGAAAAGGTAGCTTGGCTCCTTTAGTGAAGATTTTTCATTTGAGCAAATGCATAGATTACCCCCCCCCCCAAAAAAAAAAAAACAGTGTAAAGCTGCAAAATCAGTTTTTGAAAAATGTGGCTGTAGAAAGAAAGACTGGGCATGTTACTTCATCTTGGCTGTTGTGTAACGGCTGAAATACAGGCATTCATGAAAATACAGCTTATACAGGTTGCGTTCACTACATAACTTAGCATAGGTTAGCATAGACTTGTAAAATGTCCTAATGGGGTAAATTCAATATGTGATTTTTGCATAGTAAAACATTTTCAAGAGCCACAACACATTGAAGTTATTAGTCCAGGGAAGACATCTTTTTCCAGTATTTTCTCTAATCTGTTAACTTCAGTATTTTTCATAGGTGGGTTATATTATACCAGAAAGTGCTATACTAGAAACCATCCTTTGAAGACCTGAGAATTGTTTCCCAAAAGGATTGGGGGGTGGGGGGACGCATATCATTTGGTGGTAGTACCATCAGAGGTTACTCCTTTTAAGGCTTTAACAAATCTTTCTCTTGCATGTCCTTGGCTTGCATCCTGTGGGTCCAAGATGTCATTTGAAATGAAAATTTCATAGGAATCTTAAAACATATTGAAACACAGGAGGAAAGAGAAGAAATATAGAGAAAATTTGAATACTTTCACAAACTTTCTTTTGAGAGTTGTTTACTGAATATCATTTTATCAGAAGCCAAAGACTCCTCATTCGGGTATATGTGGCAAAGATGGCAAGGCTACAAAAAAGAAATGAAGGGGAAATTACAGTTCTAAGGATAATGTCCTATCACTGACTACTGAGAAATTTATAGTCCAAGAAGGCGGCCAAGTAGCCCTAGTAGCAATCAAAGTCTGGCCATTTCAGCTTGAGAAAAATTAAAACTCATCTCCCAATTTTCTGTGGGATTGCTAAACCAACAGCTGCTTCTAGAATCAGAGTAAAACCACAGAATACTTGCTTTTTACATTTCTTAAACTGAAAAAATATTAAAATGCATTTTTCATTTTTTTTTTACATAAAGACCATCATCAGGATTCATGTATGAAGAAATCTTAATATTTTGTGTTTCCTGCAAAGTATTTTGAAGAAATTCAAAATATTTTAAAGGCACGTATGTATGAGAACCCAACTAAATGATTTCTTAAATTTTCAAAGAAGATACATCAAGATCTCCTGACATAAAGGCTTGTAGTTTTCTAAACCCTGCAAACCAATCCTCACACTAGTCAGAATTTAAAAAATCAGAATAATTTACAATTCCTTCCATAATTATGTAAAATTACACAAATGATGCAAATTTATGCAAATTTTAATTTAATAGCCATCACTCAAATAGTTAAAAGTTTCCCTGTGCATAATTTATGTACATAATTGGCTAGTCTTTGGGTAAAGAGTTCTGTGCATATAAAAAGAAAGATCCCTTTAACTTCTTATGAACTATACAGATATGCCTATATAGTTTTCTTGGCAGTAGTACAAAAATTTTGCTGTTGCCATTTTCTGGGATGCCTTTCAATTTCCTAGTCTAGATTGGGATGATTTGTGCATCCAGGTACAATCCAGATTAGTTGCTTAGGTTTCCGAGGTCATCCAAGTTTGGCTAAATATTGCCACATCCAGCATTTAAATAAATTCTTAAAAACACAGGCATTGTGACAAGATTTTAAAAGAGTGGCTGCTGTGCTTCAAATCCTATAAGCTATTTCTACTTTATAGTTAGTAGCACAATTTCCTGCATAATAATACTAAGGTGCGAATAAGAAAGCCAAGATGCAGAACAGCTTCTGCAAAATAGTGTCATTATAAAGCAAATATTACCAGAAAGGAAGTAAGGAATCCAGTACCTCCTAGAGTAGGAGCTCTGACTTAAATTTTCAAACATTCATGGTTCATGTCTAAACAGGCAACAAGATCAGTGTCATAGCCTTTTCTTCTCTTAGTATTTGCATAAATCATTTTTTCAATATAACAAGCTATAGTTTACACAGTTGCCTGTTCATTAGTATGTGGATCAAACCCCTATATAGAGCCATAACCTTTACTTCTGAAGGGGCATATATTGTAGCTGTAAATTGTATTAAGTTGAACAGGAAGAGTTTTAACATCTTACTATACGTATATACTGGTATTATAATGGACTTTGCTCCAATGGTGCTCACAGCTTTCCAAGGTAATAAAAAGCCACCATCCAGTCCAGCATAGAATACAAGTTACTTCAGTGTAGTAATTGCCCAATAAAGGCTGCTAGTAGATATTGTGTGACTCAATGAGAGCTAAGTTCATGCAATATAAAATACTGAACTCTAATTACAAGAACTACCAAAGAATGTAAAGTCATTACAGACACCAATCAGTCAATCTTCCCAATGCTGTTACCTCCCTGGAAATGTAATCTAGTCTAGCCGTGTAATTCATATGACACTACTGCTTGATTTCAGAACCATACTGGATATCTGCTCTATTCTGCCTACTATCATACTTCTGCATTGTTTAAACCAGCACACGGAAAGTGCATACAGTAGTTTCAAGCTGTTTTGGGGGCAGAAGCTTTTATGAACTGGCTGTAAGAATTCATCCATAGGCACAGTAGAGAAAAGTGATCTGCTATGACAATCGGACTAAACTTTTCTCCTCCGTTTAACACATTTGAGTAATAATTATCAGATATAAACTGTTACTAAAATTGATCTACCATGCAAGGAAATAGTTAAAGAGGATCCCCCCCCTCCGAGGATTATGCACAACACCTATGATTATGCATCAACCTCATTATTTCACCCCAACTTAGGCTGCCAGCAAAATAATTACCACAAAATCCCTGGATTCTTTTTAGTGACATAAAGCATAATGCCCTTTGTTAGGTTTTGGCTTACAGTGTTGGGTACGCACAGCTTTAAAACATAGTAACTTGAATGCATTGGGTAATTCAGCTGTAGCTTTATTCAGTAACTCAAGGTTTGATGTTGCTAGGCCAGCCATTATAATTTAGTCAATAAACTATGGCTTAACATGACACATAAATTCAGCCAATATAAGTTTTCTTGAAGCTCTCAATTCCTACAATGCAAGAATGCCCATGCTTTCGAACAAGAACCCTTACTATGTAGAATTTTGCATTTATTAAAATACATCTCACTTGTTTCTACTTAAAGTATTTGCTGCTTCTTCAGTTTATGATTTGTTTGTTTTTTTGCAAATTTGATTATTTGAACTCTGTCCAAGCCATTTATAAATATGTGAATAGCACCAGGTGCTGAACAGGGCCCTGAGGCATATTACTTGACTATTCTTTCTAGCTTGGTACAAACTTGTTCAATTCTTTCTTCTAGGACCGTGATGGCAAACCTATGGCACGTGTGCCACAGGTGACACGCAGAGCCATTTGTGCGGGCATGCAAGCCCCAGCCAAACTTACCTGCACTACGCATGCACGCGCCTCCCAGCTGAAATACCGGAAGTGACGAAACAGGCCCATTTTTTGGCCTCCAAAGGTTGCAGAGGCTTTCCTCGAGCCTCAAACGGGCCAAAAATCAGCTGGGAGGCATGTGCATGCACAGTGCAGATAAGGGGGCAAGAGGGATTGCGTGCACATGTGCGGTGGCCCCCCCCCACACGCAATGCCTTCTGGGTGGTGGCACGCAAACGTGTGTGCACAAGCATGCACACATTTTTCAGCACAGGAGCCCAAAAAGATTAGCCATCATTGTTCTAGGAGTAGCATATCCCAGCCTGTATTCCACCATCTTCTCTCTCAGAATCTCCTGAGATGCTTCACTGAACTTTTTGATAAAGTCAAGGTACACTATGACTATAGTGCAATGGACAGCTAAGCTGGTCATTCCTATTAAAGCATATCAAATGTCTTTGGGTTAACTCTACTTGCTAAACCCTGCAGGAGACCGGTGCATTATTTTTTAAATGTTCCCAAATTATTTTCCCAGTATGGATACCAAGACAAATGATTGGTCATTACCATGGTCCTCTTTTTGTAGTTTTGCTGTTCTCTAAACTTCTGGCATTACATTTATTCTTCATTAATTTTTTAATAAAAGACACTGAAATATATGCAAGCTCCTCCAAGAGCCTTGGCTGGAATTAGGCTTCTCCTGAACACATAACTTTGCTTGTAGTACTAGTCTAACTAAGTTACCACTTCCTTGAGTCACTTGCTTTAGTTACATTAATCTGAACCTAGAAACCCTTTGGGGAGACTGAAATAGAGTAGGAGATTATGACCTTTCCCCATTGGGGAGTCCTTGGTACATTATTATGTTACCTAGTCAAATAATGAAATGTCTGCAAGCAAACAACCAAGCTCAGAGCGTACCAAGGACTCCATAGTTCAGGGATGTCAAACTTGTGTCCTCACAGCAGCATTACATGACATATCTGGACTTTTTCTCCTTTGCTAAACCAGGTGGGGGCAGGGCCAGCACATGATGCATCCGTCCCACAGGCTGGGAGTTTGACACCCCTACCATAGTTCAACCCTGAGCTACATACAGTATTTTCTACTGGAACCTTTCCACATTCTCTTATTATTTTACCATCTTTTTACATTTTTTTGTTTATCCATTCCATTTACTTTTTGCTAGTCACAAGTTTTCTTTTACTTTCTCTCGCAAACCTAAATTTTGTACTTTAGGATGTCTGGCTCTTATCAAAATATATTTCAACATGTACTTTGTCAAGCATAATAGGTATGACCAAGCAGGTTAAATCCTATTTAAAATTTAAAGATTAAGTACCTGTAAAGATATTTAAAAATAAATCCTACTGAGTGTGATTTACATTCAGATATATTAGCATGAGATTATATCTAAAAATATACATACCTATTGTTGAATGGTAATTTTCCCCTACACTCCATTGTAATTTAGCAGTTTGAATGCACAAGGCATTGCTATAAACTTTTTTAAAAGTATAAATTGTTAGAAAAGCTATGATACATGGAAGATGTCATTAGTTAGCAAGACCAAGTTAACAATTCTGTTGCAATCTAGCAAGTTCAAAAATGAACAGACTGGAAAAGAGATGGAATTTATCCTACCCGTAATACTGTAAGAGAGCTGCACAATAGCCAACAATCAGGAATCTGGTTACACCTTTTCAGACTAGCAAATTTTATTAAAAGGTATAAACTTTTATGAAATACAACTCAGTTCTTCATATGCTTGAAATGGGTATTCAAAAACAAGATTTAAATTGGAATGAAGTAGGGTGGAGAGAGGGGACAACAGGCCCGTTTATTTACTAATTTATAAGGCTGTTGTGACTCTGGGGAACATATAATAGTAAAACAATTAAAGAATACAAAAAAATAGACATACAGAAACCCCCCACAAATTTTAAAGGAACCATATAACACTCAAAGGTCTGTATCATTCCAATCCAAGACCTAAGTGAAAAGCCAGCTTTTAAAATATTTTTTTAACAAGTTCATCATGTGGACAAAGAGCAGGCATTGTGACCAAGAAGGCATGCTTTATAAGTCCCATCTAATACTGTTTAATGGCTAAGAATATGACAAATTTGTTTAATCATAAAGCATGAGCAGAAGCTACAGAAATGTCTCTATATCATGAGATGCATTTATGTAATAACCAGGGCAGTGAATTTACTTGGAAGCCTCCCAGTTACCAGTACAATTCAAAAAGCAGAGGTGTTGCATGGGCATGCCCGTAATTGCTTAAGTTGCTGCTATATTCTGGATCAGTGGAATATTTTGATGGTCTTCAAGGACAGCCCCATGTAGTGCACACTACGATAATCCATAAGGAGTGAATAAGCATGAGTGCTTGTTGGAAATAAGCACGAATGCTTGTTAGGCCCAGGAAATGGTGCAATCACAGCACTATATGGATTTCTGCAAAGGCCTTCTTGGCCATAGCTGTCACCTGCTTGAGCTGGAGCTGTGAGTCCAAGAAGATCCCCAAACTGTGCAACAGGAGTAAATGAATTCCCATTTGGCCTAAAGATGGAACATATCCCCAGTTCCAGCACACATAGCCACTTGGCTTGTTACAGCTGAATGAGTCTCTTCCTCCACACAAACACAACCTGATAACCTCCAAGTATAGGTACAGGACTTTGATCTCTGCCAACCTTGGGTTGAGATAAACAACTAAGTATTATGATCAAACCAATGGCATCTGACCCCAAACCAATTCATGATCTCACCCAATGTTCTCAAGCAGATGTTAAAAAGGAGAGGAAGAGTGCTCTAACTTGTGTTGGCTCTAGGTGGCTCTTCTTGTAGTGCTCTTCTTGTAGTGCTCTAGGTGGCTCTTCTGGCATTTTATCTCCTAAGTGCCCTGGAAAATCAAAGGATCACCTCAGGATTCATCCACAGCGAGAGGCTGCACTGGTGTAAACTGTTCTAAGGCCTTTGCTACATGTCCATTTCAGCCAGGCAGAAAATTATCAGCCAAATTATTGATCAAATCCATAAGAAAACAAAAACAAAACCAACCTCCCTCTACAACTTGTCAGGGTTTATTGGTTGCCTTGGATGGTCTAGTACTCTAACAGATTCCACTTCCCATTTTGCAAGGGGTGCAAAATGTAAAGCAATCAGAGCATGTATCCCCAGTAATAGACTGATGATAATGTCTACAACTCTCAGATCAGGTAGTAATTTCCCTGAAACAAAAAGTACATCAGGATCTTGATGACAAGTCAGCTTGGCATTTGCCACGAATTCTAAGGTGCCCATGATTTAATGCTACCTGGGGAAAGGCCGAAATCACCAAAGATTAGGAGCCTTGGAGACTCCATCCCAATCCACCAAAGGAATCCAGTAATTTAGGCCAGATGTTACTATACAGCATGAATTCTGCTACATCAACAAACCCACTGATCAATGCTTCAGCTAAAAGGTCTTACTCTAGTTATCTGCAGTTTTACAGAAGTTGTATGTGAGGCAGATTACAAGTACCTTATCAAGTAACAATTGTTTCAGGCTAACTCAGTAGGTCTTAAGACAATGGTTTTTAATACATCACAGTTAAATTCCTCCTGACTTCTGTCCACCCTTGACAGTGACAAACATTTCAGAAAAAATATACCAAGAATAGAAACTTTATGATTTTTAAACACAAACTTAATGTGGTTCATTACACTCAATCTCCATAATAAATGTGTTGTTTTGATGCACTTTTAACCACATAACTGTCTAATAGATAATAAAGGCCTCCATACAATCTGTTTTATTTACATCAGATAATCTTACTGGCTTTATCAGAAAGACAGGCTTAAAACATGGCTAGGATACACAATGTTATACATCAGGCAAATTTGTATTGATGGGATATATTAACAATGTTATTTAACAAAATTGGGCCTCCTTGGTACCAGAAAAGTCACTTCCTATGTAGCACTGAAATATCATTCTATAAAATGTGGTGTGGTGGCAGGCAAGTGGGCTTGTTCTTACCCCGATTAGTGGACAACTTTCATATTATTGTACAGCAGCATCTTGTTCACTTGGATGGCTTCAGGTTTGTAACAGCCATGCCCACTAATAGGGATGCAATAGTTAAGCCCTGGGCTATAACACGGGCCCTCATCATCATCTGGGATTGCCTGGGTTTATTATTTATGAAGCAAATGAGTCCATAAGTCAAAATTCCAGCAGTACTAAGGCAGCCTGGAGGAGAGAGCAGTAAAGGAAACAAAAGAAAGAAATCCTGTTATAGACTTGGGCTATCTCCTGAATATATCATCCATCTTTTCATTGAGAGTTCCCAGTTCTGTCAAGAAACTTTGGTTCATTGACCTTCAATTCTCACATATTAAAAAGGTTAACAAAAGATCTAAATACAAGTATTTAGGTAGGGCATTCTTTTCCATTCCCTCACACCAGGAAAAACTTACAGTAATCTATATCACTTTTATGGCTCATGATTTTTTTAAAAAAATGTTAGTATTTTCCTGATCAGTCTTCAGGGACTGGTAGTTATGCTTTAAGCCATGCTTACTTTCCCTTTCTCAAAATAATTTATGCTGTTTGATACAACAAAATCTATTATATTTGGCAATTTGGAAGATGTGTGGACTTCAACTTTCAGAACTGGCTGGGGAATTCTGGGAGTAGAACTCCACTCATCTTAGGGTTGTCAAGTTTGTAAAACATTGAGCTAAATAAGAAAAAGCAGGTTTTATTTTCTTAGGAAGCTCTTAGGACCTTTTGATTGAGACCAGCAAAAAGATATTTCTGATGGCTGGCTGACTTCGGAGTTATCGTCCGGAATAATCTTTTTTTTTTTTTTTCTGTTCCTTCTTAGGATGGGCGTTAATATAAAATCCTTTTTACTGTTTTTCGCTTTTTAGGTATGTTTGATTGCTAGGTTTTTCCGGCTGTTTATTTTACATCAATCTTTTGTTTTCACTATTCAACACTGTCTAGAAGGCGGGGATGGACAGGCAGAATGAAAATATTTGAAAGGAATAATGCAATATTGAAATAGTATAACCGCACTGCTTTCCCCCTCAAAGTCGCGCTCTGCGAACCCCCGACCAATTCGCTTGCTATTATTCGTCCAGACTAGGAATATTCGCTCAGGCTCACCGATGGGCACAAATGGGTTCTCGCGGAACTTGCGCACGAATTTGCTTTGGAAGCGTTCGCCACTTCCCCGAGAAGTCGGAGTAAAGCCTTCAATAACTGGGGGTCGGTTGGGATCAAATGGCGGCGGAGGACTCCCAGCCATAACAGATCTCGCCAGTTTCCAATGCACGAAGGTCACCTCCGGATTCGCTTTAACGTGGTTCAGCTCTTCCGCTATCGCTAAAGGAGGCGTCGAGCGCCGTCTTCAGCCAATCGTGCCTTTCACATGATTCCACTCCACCACTCCCCCCGCTCTCTCTCTCTCTCTCTCTCTCTGGGAAATGTAGTTCAATGAAAACGCGTCTCGGCTACGCTGACCGAACCGCCAAAACTACCACTCCCATCCGCCATTGCGATCATTGGCCCGACGGATGCTTTGGCTTGCAACCGTAGGGGCTTGAAGCGGGGGAAGCGCGTGGCTCTTTTTTTCCAAGTTCGGGTCTTGAGAGCCGCCGCGATGCCGAAAGCCAAGCAGAAGCAGCGTCGGAAGAAGTATAATTATAACGTCGACCGCAAAAAACTCAACCGGGCTTTCCGCAAACGGTCGGCGCCTAAAATAAAATGGTGAGTTAAGGGAAAGAAAGCTGTCCAGTCATGATTTGGGCTAGATGGGGTGGGGTGGGGGTGGGGGGGCTCGTCCCTATCCTCGGTCATTTGAGATGTCTGAAAAGCACCAGGTTCCCCTGGGCTGCCTTTGCACGACGTGCTTGACCAGACTTGAGTTACTTTGCATTTATCCCGCCGGTTTTTCGCGTTTGCGATACGCCTGGAACCAACCGTAAGGTCTGGGCTCATTTAATACGCTAGTTAGGCTTAAAATGCGGAAGGCTGGGTCGTAGTTCGTCTGTCCACCTTGAGCGTCGCTCCCGAAGGCCGTCGAATCCCGCTTTCTCTACAGCAGAGGTCTCCAAATTTGGCAACTTGAAGACTTGTGGACTTCAATTCCCAGGAGTTGAAGTCCACAAGTCTTAAAGTTGCCAAGTTTGGGGACCCCTGCTCTACAGTAATAGCAGTGCCACTTCTGTTTTGCCTAAGTATTGAAAGAATAATAATTTAAAAATGGTGTTTGGCAAGATCCTATTCAAAACCTGCCAATGTGGGTTCAGTTCCAAAAGCAGCTCAGTTTGTGTATTTCTTTATTTGGATATTATGTTGTCATCTAAAAGGGATCTGGGAAGCTTGGTGTGGCTAAAAGCAGGAAAACAATGCATTATAAAAACTGCAACAACATAAACCCGTGATGGCAAACCTATGGCACCCGTGCCACAAGTGGCATGCAGAGCCATTTGTGCTGGCACGTGTGCTGCAGGTAAACTTACCTCACTGCACGCGCCTCACAGCTGATTTTTGGGGGGTTGGTTTGAGGTCTTTTTCGGCCTCCCAGAAGCTTGGAAAAAGCTTCTACAAGGCTTCTCAGGCTGAATTATAGGTCCGTTTCGTCACTTCCTCTAATACCAGAAATGACGAAACGGGCCTATTATTTGACCTGAAAAGCCTTGCAGAGGCTTTTTCCAAGCTTCTGGGAGGCCGAAAAAGGCCTGAAACCAGCCAAAAAAATCAGCTGTGAGGTGCAGTGCAAGTAAGAGGGTAGGAGGGGGGATTGTATGCGCATGCGCAGGGGGTGTGGGGATTCTGGGTGCCGGCACGCAAGTTCAGGTGTGCTGGCACGCTCACAATTTTTGGCACAGGAGCGCAAAAAGGTTAGCCATCACTGACATAAACCATGTGTCCTCATTCTAAAATTAAAATTGTGAGTCCTACATCCCTGTTGTCTTACCTTTCCTTTCCTTTTCCTCAGTTGTACACTTTTTAAGTAGCTGCTCCTTTATCCCTGCATTTGCTCCCATTTTAATAGGTAACATCTCCTATTCAACTACAAGTAGTCCTTGGCTTACAACAGTTCATTAAGTGACCATTTAAAGTTACAACATCATTGAAAACAGACTTATGACCACTTTTCATACTTACAACCATTGTAGCATCCCCATGGTCACATGATTTATGTTAGGATGCTTGACAACTCACTTATATTTATGACGGTTGCAGCATCCCGGAGTCATGTGATTGCCTTTTGTGACCTGACAAGCAAAGTCAATGAGGAAGCCAGATTCACTTAACAACCAGTTTACTAATTTAACAGCTGTAGTGATTCATTTAAAATTGGCAAGAAAAGTAAAATGGGGTAAAACTCACTTAGCAAATTTTTCACATAAAATCATAAATTTTGGGCTCAATTGTAATCATAAGTTGAGGACTACTTCTACCTCCGCACTGAGATTGCAACCATGGAATGCAGGATATTGGTTCAACTTTCCCTGATTCTTTTAGTTATCTATAATTTCTGTTCCATGTTAATTCCCCCTGGAAAACTACTGGTGCACACAGGGCTTGGGGGTAAACAATAATTAAAATGAAGAATTGGTAAAATGAGGAATAACATGAAGAATGCCAGAGTTAGATTTGATTAAAAAAACATATAGAATGAAAATGGCTCAAGTTATGGCGAGCGCTTCATTACCATTGCTATAACAACTCCTTTTCATGTATGAAAAAGGTAAAATATTCAAGAAGATGGATAAGTTTAAAAAAAGTAAAGTGAACCCAAATTATGCCAAAGACTGCCTCTTAATGATGCTTGGAATATCTTTAGACAGGTATGTTAAAATACATAGATTTTTTTTAGGCACTAGACAGTTATACAGGATCAATCCTATCATGAGACAGAGTTGAGATAGCTGCCATAGGCAGCCAATTTCATATATAATGAAATACCAACAGATTGTCATTTAAAGTGTTCTTGTACTTTTACAATTGTGGAAAGACAGGGGCACATATAGATTTGAGGTTTTCAGTCCCAAATCAGCATTCCACTGTTCTGTGTCCTTGAATTGAGGGAGAGGGCTGCCATTTGTTGGTGCAAAAATCTGTTTTGATTGCAAAAGTTTGGTCATTATTATTGAAAAGGGAGGAATCTCTTCAAGATTGCATAGCATTGATGCCCTGCTTTATTCCCCTCCCTCCAATTTCTCTTTAGTGCTCAAATCCGACATGCCTGGGATAGCACCAAATCAGTTTCTAAGAATTTGGCAGAAATGGGCTTGGCTGTTGATCCAAACAAGGCAATTCCCATTCCTAAGGTTAGTGCTGTATGAATTTCAAGAACTGTTAATGAAAGTTGGATAACTATAATGCAAGGTTTAGGAGCTTGCATTATATATTTGGATGTTGTTCCAGGTAGACAATAATTGGGAAATGAAAATAGTATAACTGGTTAGAAAAGTACATCATGACAATGTTTGTATGTCTAGAATTTTTTCAGTTAATCTCAGATGGTATTGGTTAAATACAAAGTGTGCAAGAGAAGTAACATTGTAACTAAACTGACATTAACCCAGTTTTTGGTTTAGAGATAAATTCTTCTTTTGTCTGACTATCTCACTTTTTAGGAAATTGAAATAGTTGAAGAGCTATTTGCAATTCTTGGCATTTCATTTAGGCAAGTGAAAATCACCGTCTTATTCATTTAGTGCCCCCTGGTGCTAACATCCATCGCTATGCTGAGAAATAAAGTGCTAGAGACTTAACAGATAACAGATAATCAGAGTTGGAAGGAACCTTGTAGGTAATCTAGTCCAACCCCCCGCCCAAGCGGGAGACCCTACATCATTTCTGACAGATGGCAGTCCAATCTCCTTGAAAGTCTCAAGTGATGGTGCTCCCACAACTTCTGAGGGCAAGCTGTTCCATTGGTTGATTGTTCTCACTGTCAGAAAGTTTCTCCTTATTTCCAGGTTAAAACTCTCCTTGTTCAGTTTCCATCCATTATTCCTTGTCTGGCCTACACGCACTTTAGAAAATACCTTGACCCCTTCGTCTCTGTGGCAGCCCCTCAGATATTGGAAAACTGCTATCATGTCTCCCCTGGTCCTTCTCTTCACTAGACTAGCCAAGCCCAGTTCCTGTAACCGTTCTTCATAGGTTTTAGTCTCCAGTCCCTTAATCATTCTGGTTAGACTTATAAAATAGCTATCACCATTTGTATTGTATAATAATTTGAAACGGTATGATGTAACACTGCATCCAGTTAGACAGCAAAAGAAAGATATCGATCCTTTTAAATGTTTAAAATGAGTTAACAATTGTTATAAAATGATAATAATGCAGTAAAAAGGAAATACAAAATAATTCCTGCTTTTTTGTAAAATATGAGTTGTCATGTCTTTTAAATTACAGGATACAAAAATGGAACTTGGACAAGAGGCAGGGACAACAACTGTTAGAAAGCCGTATGTAATAAATGGTGGGTATCAGTGATGGTATTCTACTGGTTCTGCCCAATTCTGCCGAGCCGGTAGCGGCGATGAGCAGCAGAGATCAAACCTCTCTGCTGGCTCTGCTGTTGGGCCCACCCTCCCAGGCTCCCATATCCTCTGAATTTGAAGTGTAGCTGTTTTGCGTGGCAGCTGCTGAAGTGACCGGGAAAGTGCAGGCTTGCGGGTTAGAACGCCTCTGTGCCTGTGCAAAGTGCATGTTTGACGCATGTACGCAAAGTGTGTGCCTGCACGCACGCAAAGCACGCCCACCAAGCCACGCCCAACCGAATCGGAGGTAAAAATATTTGAATCCCACCACTGCTGGGTATTACTTCATATTGGCCTAGTTTGACACACATGTCATTCTTCATAGGAAAATCCTTCATGAGAATTCTTGCTATTCCAATTAAGTGCAGTTTTCTTCATTTATTGCCAATAAATAGATATTCAAACTTTTTTGTGATTTTGAATACAAACTGTGTTTTACAATCTGCTGGATAAATCATTAGAAATTAGGGTGAGAGAACAAAGGCATTGTGTCTGCTGATATGAAAATAATTCATCTTTTCCAAGCAAGCCTGGGCATGACTCCTATTCGAGGAAAGGGATATGACTTCCATGATGTCATGGTCAAGTAGAGCTATTCTATTTCCACAAAAGGAGGTTCCGCAGTGTGCAAACATTTCTTAATACCTTATTGCTTTCTTTTCTTTTCTTGCCCAGAATTGGAATATGAAGCCAGCTTCCCAGAGTTAAAATCTGAGACCCTCTCCAGAGATCTTATCGACTACGTCAAACACATGATTCAGAATCATGGTGAAAATTATAAGGTAGATACCCTAATTCTTTTGACCAGAGATAATTTGGTAATTATTTCCAACTAGTATTATTTTATTTAGATAATTGCAATACATAATTAGAAAATTATATGAAAATCAGATTAGATATTCCCAATTACAATAGCTAGATTTTGAAAGTGGGGAGGACTGGCTGTTATTACTATTTCATGCCAATCGGTTTGCCTTCTGCACTGGTTTCCAGTTATTCCAAGGCCAATTCTAATTGAGTTTTAATCTTTGAAACAGCTTGGCTGGGTAAGATCTCCTCTCGCAGGCAAGTACGTATTTAAAACAGAAGATCTTTTCAGTACTTACATTTTTTCCAGAGAGTTTCTCCAGAGAAACTCTTCTGGGCTGCATGGTGGATCTTTATTTTCCCCACACATTTTTAGAAACTATTCAAATCTTGGCATGGGTTTTAATATGAATGACTTTCATGATGCTTAACACTTGCATTGATTTATAGGATTATTGATACATTGTGCATTATATAGGCAACTTTAGAAAAGGACTTGTTTCCTCTCTTTTCCCATATTGCTTTGTGCAGTGTTTCTTGCTTGACAACATGTATGATTGTTCTGCAATGGACATTTGAACTGAAATAAGCAATCTAGGGCCCTTCAGGTAGTTTATACTGGAGTGCTTACAATCCTTTGCTGCAAGCAGAATTCAAAATATCTGTAGAGCAACTGGTTAAATTGCATCCAGCATCTGAATCTACCTTTAAAAAGACAAACAAACTGGAGTTCTGTAGTTATATTTGCATTTGCTTTATGTACAGGGTGTTCCTGAGACTTGGGTGTTTAATGTAATGCTTACTTTCTGGGTGTGGCAACTTTCTAAAACTATATGTTAACATAAAACTGCTTCTCTGTTAATTTATGCTTGTAATTTACTGCCTAGGCTATGGCTCGTGATGAGAAGAACTATTACCAGGATACACCAAAACAAATAAAGAGGAAGATCAATGTGTATAAACGCTTCTATCCTGAGGAGTACCAAGGATTCATTTCATCTTTACGACCAGAAAAAATGGAGCAATAATTATGAGGAGGAAAAGTTGTTGAAACATTATTTCATCTGCTGGCATGGATTTAAATGACAGAGATTGGAAAACTGATACTTGAGTTACATAAAATATTGCCTTTTAAAGAGAGATAAGAAAATACAGATGGAACTTTGATTCTCCAAAGTTCTGCAGAAATTTTAAGTCCGCTTTCAGGTTTATTTCACTAAAGGTTCTTCAAGGTAAAATAACTCTTTGTGACAAAATATTGTTGCCTTGTAGAGACCTTGATTGACATAACTTTGATTGACATAACCTAAACCTAGTGTCAATAAGAGAATGTTGAAAAAATGTTAGTTACAAGAACAGAGATTAATTGTGCACCAACCTATCCGCTTCTTGAGCAGTTTGGAAATACTGCACAATAAGAGTAGCCTCAAATAGTAGTTTCCTTTTTCAGAAATAAGATGTGGACTTCAAGGTTAAAGCCTCAGAACTGGTTAACTTGTGCCAGAAAGATCTCGACTTTCCAATAAGAGTCTATCCCAGAGAAATGTTAACTCTCTCAATAAGCACTGGGCCATATTTATGGGAGGGAAGAAATCACCGTTCTGGTGATGACAGTGTTGGAATGAGGGTTCCTAATGCGTGGTTATGGCTTGCCTGTCAAGCCATCTTTCCTTGGTTATTATAAAAGTTATTTATCTCTGAAGACAAACTGCAGTTATACATTGTCATGCAGCTACTACAGGGATTTGCAATTGATGAAGCTTCTGAATTCTCTGTTTTTTAAGCACCTGGAAAGCATAGGACTAAAAAACCTGTCTAATCCCAAATAAAATCTGTAATTGTCCTGTTGAATTGTACACAGGATTCATCAAATGGTGAAGAGCAGAGTCATATCTTACAACACAACATTTATTGATAAAAAGTACATAGCATTTGTTAGCAATTACCTTCGGTATATATGGCTAAGATATATTATCCAGGTTTCCTATATTCTGTGATAGGATAAATAAAGGAGTGGGAAGGTTAAAACAAACTGTGGAAAGGAGCTTAGTCCAAACAAAGATCCTGAGCTGCCAACAGAAGGAACAATGGAGAGTAATAGTATTTACATCATTTTCCTAGTTAAGAAACAGCATCATTCCTACTTGTAACATCATTAGAGCTGTAGGCACAAATTGCCTAAAGATGGGATTGGCTTCTTGCACATGTAGAATTATGCTTTAATACAGAGGTGAGACAATTGGTTGTTTTTTTCTTCATTAGAAATTTAGGAGAATGGTATAGGTGGTCCCTATGATGTGGCCTACCTGTATGCTATAACAGCCATTAGTACGGTAGCTCAGAATAGCTGTTGCATAGATAACATTTTGCTTCTATAATGGAGCAGAAATAAAAACTTTCAAAGAGCCCTTGACAGGTTGTGATCAAATGGAGATATTCAAGTATATGCTGAACAACTTTGCCATATCAGGGACACCTGCATGTGTTGGCCTGCATCTCAAACTTCCCAGCCAACCTGGGAATTGGGCACTCAACTAGTTTGGAGGATGTCAGTTTCATGCATCTCTTTGTGGTGTAACCCAGACTTTCCAATTCTTTTGGCCCATATCAAATATCTAGACCTTGTAGAGGCTACTTCAGAAAAATCAAGTAATAAGAAGATAGCAGTGTCTTAGTGACTGAATTAGCTTTGGCATCAGTTCAAGGCACAACTGTTCCAACATGCATTGGCAGAAATAAAAGATATTCCATTAAGGAGTCCTCAAACCTAGGTAAGCCATCAGTTTCAGTACATACCGATTTCCGTTAACTGCAATCAGGATGAAGTAGCCCTTTATCGGACATGGCCCCAGCTTTTAAAATAACAAAGTCACAGGCAAACAGAGCCTTTGAAATGACTTCCTTAGCTTCCTTTATATAAAATCATTGCATTACCTCTTCCTGCTTATTGTAAAGTTGAGTATAGTAGATCCAGTAAAGAAGAATGCAAAGTCTTAGTGCAAACATTGGTATTACAGTTCTTTAGATTTGTGAAAAGAGCAGCAGCTGCTCTCAATAGCTAGTCTCTGAGATTGATTGATGCCCCCCTCAAGCAATATACTTTGCCTTTTGTTTTCCTTCCTTATCCAGAACTGTAGGAGTTATTTTCAAGGCTATATGGGCAGGTGGAATTCCTTCTCCAAAAGCATTTGGTGAATGCTGAGGTGGACTTTTAAGACTTTCTTGAACATGCAGAAAAAGAGAGGCACAATCACAGGGAGTCCATCTTGCTTGAATGGGCAAGGATTTTGACCAGCAGGTGCTTCAAGTGAAGAACACTGTTTGCAGTGGCCAGACCAGCAAAAGTTGCACTTGTGGGCAAGAGAAAGAATTTCCTCTGTCTATCCAGGTTGTGCAAGGCCAACTCCTCTTGCAATTCTGCCACACTCAGGGCATCATTCTTGTCCTAGAATAGATATACAAACGGTCATTTTAAAAATTTTAGGCCTTTCCTGTAAGAGCTATGGCACCATTTTGTATTTTTCTTCATTTGGGTGAGAATTAAGCTTAATGTATACTAGTGCTCCTTTTTTCACTTGAAATTATTAAGAAATTGTTATTGGTGATCTACTGTTACATTTTGGTTGTATTCTTGCAAACCTTAGATATTTTTGAAGTACAGAAAATAGTCTAGGAAAGCTCATTGTGTCATTCAAAGAAATCTTAAGAGTCATATGCAGTTCTATAATTGTAAGTTGTTCTTCCATCTATATCAGGGGTGTCAAACTGGCGGCCTGCAGGCTGGATGCGTCATGCCCACACCAGCTCTGCGAAGGGGAAAAATATCACAAAATGTCATGTGACATCAACATGATGCAGTGAATTTGACACCCATGATCTATATCAAACTGCAGTTTTAGAATGCCATGTGAAAGATAGCAAGAGACTCACCTGTTTGTTAGCTAAGATTATCAAAGGCAACTGAGGATCCTCAGCTAACAGGTAGTGGAGCTGCTGCCGAGCAATATGAAGGCGTGGGCCATCGGCAGAGTCTACAACAAACACCAAAATGTGGGCTTTGCTCAGATATTGGTTCCAATAGAAGCGTAGATTCTGGCTCCCACCAACTAGTATAACAAAGAGAAAAAAATACAAGTTGACTAGCATTTTTTCTCATTCTGATGTCCTCCAGTGCTTAATTGTAGTGCCCACTTCTGAGGAACAAATCCTTAGAAAATATTTCTTTACAGCACATCACAAGCATCTTTCACATGCCTGAAATGCAGATGTAGATTTTAATAAGGGAAAATTTTCTCTTATTATGTATAAATACCTATTATAGTCTCCCATGCATTGTTCAGGCTGAAAATACAAAAATTGACAAGTCATAGAAGATTCCCAGCACTGAAAAAATTAATTCAGGAGAAGGGTTTCAAGAGTTTTCCCTTCAATATGATATTAGATTTTAAAAAACTATGTTAAACATAAGTCAGTTTTTTAAAAAAGTTTGTTATGTGGCTATTAGGTTTTTTGAAACTTAGTTTATGGTGTAAACAAACTGACTTACGTAGATAAAAGTTAAGTGTGGTTTCTGTGAACAAAGCCAATGACTGCTATCATAAAGGGAAAGAACTTCTGGACCCATCTTTCCTGCACTAGTGCCAGATTAATATTCTTTATCTTGCAGTATGTTGCTGATTATGCCCTATTTCCAAGCAGGGCTTACCTTCTAGAAGGTTCATCTGGAGCCCAGTGGCCTGCAGCTGCACTGAGTTGAAGCCTTGAGTAGGTGCTATATGCTTTTTGGCTTCTGGACTACATACATAGTGAAGAATAGTGCTTTTTCCAGCCCCATCCAAACCGAGAACCAAAACTTGGTATTCGCAGCAATGTGGCTGCTAGGAGAAAAAGAGTTTAGGTTAGTTCAGGCAGTCATTGGTTAAAGTAATGAAAACTCTTGTAACCTGGCTCATCCCTGAAAAGATGGCTGTTCTAAAATAGTCAAATGAATCAATAAGCAAGCAGGAAAAAATAAATTAAGTTGTGGGTAGTATTTAGGATAGTCCTGCTTTTCAAGAGCATAGCTGATCTATAAATTTAGCAAATAGGTCACTCATTGATAGCTTTAGGGTAAAATAATGACAGCCTAGTAGAATTTGGAGGCTGATGGTAGATTAATTTAGGACACCAATCCTGAAAGAAAGGATCATAAAACACACGAGTAAGGCGTAAAAGTAATTACTCTAAACCTCTAATACTAGTTGTTTGGTTTTGTACCTCTACATGTGATTATGAAAGATTTGGAGATGGGAGTTTAAAAAAAAAACTGATGCTAATAAAGAATCAGTCACTTTATGTGGAAAAGGGGGAAAATGTCTTCAAAAATCATGCATGTGGATTAAAATTAGATAACCCTAGACTTATGAGACATTTGAGCCCAACATTTATGTTGCTAAGCAAAACAGTTAAGTAAGTTTTGTCCCATTTTACTATCTTCCTTGCCACAGCTGTTAAGTGAATACCTGCAGTTGTTAAGTTAGTAACACTGGTGTTAAATGAATTTGATTTCCCCATTGACTTTGCTTGTCAGAAGGTCTCAAAAGGCGATCACATGACACCAAAACACTGCAACCATCATAAATACATGCCAGTTGCCAAGTAGCTGAATTTTGATCATGTGACCATGCTGCAATGGTCCTAAGTGTGAAAAACACTTTTTTCAGTGCTGTTGTAACTGAATAGTCACCAATGGTTTTAAATTGAAGACGACCTGAATTACCTTTGTCTCCTCTATTAAATGCTGCCATTTTGTAGAACCGAGAAGTGTATCTGCCTCGTTGCTGCTTTGCTTTCTAGAACAGCATACTCTCACCCCATAAAGACATGAATGGTTTTTCTGGGCTTTTGGAAATCCCTTAAAAACTGATTCTGTTCCCAATTCTCGGGGTTAATATGCTTACAATGTATTTTGGGGGGGCTTGTACAGGTTATCATTCTGTTTTTTTGTTTTTTTTTTCATCTAGGTTGCATGGGTATGTGTATTCACTTGGTTTTATTATTTTCTGGATTTTTTAAGCTGCCCAGAATCTGAGTGGGTTGTTATATAAAAAAAAGAATTGAACCACTGATACAGGAGATGTGTTGGCTATTGGTTTCTCCCCAAGTGCAGTTCAAGGAATGGTCATCAATCATAAAGTCCTAAAGGTCCCAGAGCCTAGTAACTGAGACTACATCTCTCCATTCATTCTGCCTAATCCAAAGGTCCCCTTCCATCAAAAAATAGGATAGCAACAAACATACAGAGGCATTCTCAGATATGTCTACCCTTCTCTGGAATACAACTCCCTCTTCACTAGAAGTGTAGGAAGTCTTCTGTCTCACAGAATCCAGAGATTGGAGGCCTTTGGTGACTTTTAATAGTCAAGTGGAGATAGCATAAAAGATTAAAATGAAAATGTGAGATGAAAGAGTGTTTTATTAACTGTATTTTCTGTATTCTAAAACTCAATGGAGTAAAGCAGTTTATAAATCTTACAGATAATAATCTTACAGTCAAACAAAACAAGGGAATAGCCAACACAACCTTCCTACGTAGAAATTCCATCCAGTATTTCTTTTCTTGGTGGAAGAATTCATTACAATTTTCCTAAAATTATTACAAACTTATGCGTAAACTCATATGTGGAGGTAGCAGTCCTCTACAGGAAGTCAAGACGAGTATGAGAAAAATAAAACTCAGATAAAAAATGAGTAAAATAAAAATCCACAAGCAACTTACCGTCCAGGTTTTTTATAAGTGAAATGTATTTCAAAAGCAGTTCTATGTATACCAAACTAGAAATGAATGAGACATGGATTACTGCAGTCAGCTCTAAGTCATTAGAATGAATTGGACATTTATTCAGCAAATAAGTGTGTCAACATATGCTGCCCAGGAGCTTTAGTCAGGGAAGAGGCATAACTCTCACTAGCACTACTTCCTAGAGAGTCTTTTATGACAATTAGAGAAACAGTGACATTATGAGGACTTTAATTATCTACACATAAACAGAAGTCAACTAAGGAAGTCTGTCTCTTTTCATCTTTAGCCAAGGCCCTTGTTTTCGGCTATCTAAATCTGCTCACTTTGCAAAATCTTTGTGACAAAAAGTTCTTTTCCTTCTTGTATTACTTTCATAAGCTGCCACCACCAAAATAGTTTGAGGTGGATGGCTATACAAATTGAATAAATAAAAATGTAAGTAGAGCCCTAATGGAACGGATCAAAAGCTTGTTTTTTCCAGGAGTTGGATCCCATAGAGGCCCAGCATGTATCTATAGGAAACCCACAAAAGAGGACAATGTGGAGTAATGCCACCCTTGTGTTCCTCTTCACCAGGAAACAATATTGAGAGTGGTTATAGGAGGCAATTGACTTTTAGCCTTCATTTATTTGAATCTAACCCTCTTTAAATCCCTCCAACCCAGTGGCAATTCTTACATTTTTCTGGTAGCATAGTCCAGAACCCACATAATGAATTGTGAATTGTGTGTATGGCTTCTTTTGTCTAACTTTCTCAACACTCAACATTTAAGGGTGATCCTGGAATGAAGCATTAGAAGTGCAAAATTAGCAGCTGCCCAAAAGGGAGATTAGTTCGCAAGCGCTTAACATCTAAGCAATTAATCACAATTCTTTTGCATTTCCTCCCATATACAGTATATCACAGAAGTGAATGAGTACACCTCCTCACATTTTGTAAATATTTAAGTATATCTTTTCATATGACAACACTGAAGAAATGACATTTGCCTACAATGTAAAGTAGTGAGTATACAGCTTGTATAACGATAAATATGCTGTCCCCTCAAAATAACGCAACACGCAGCCATTAATGTCTAAACTGCTGGCAACAAAAGTGAGTACACCCTTAAGTGATAATGTCCAAATTGGGCCCAAAGTGTCAATATTTTGTATGGCCACCATTATTTTCCAACATTGCCTTAATCCTCTTGGGCATATAGCACCAGAGCTTCACCAGTTGCCATTGCAGTCCTCTTCCACTCTTCCATGACAATGTCAAGAAGCTGGTGGATGTCAGAGACCTTGAGCATCTCCACCTTCCGTTTCAGATGCCCCACGGATGCTCAATAGGGTTTAGGTCTGGAGATATGCTTGGCCAATCCATCACCTTTACCCTCAGCTTCTTTGGCAAGGCAGTGGTTGTTTGGGAGTTGTGTTTGGGTCGTTATGTTGGAATACTACCCTGTGGCCCAGTCTCTGAAGGGAAGGGATCATGCTCTGCTTCAGTATGACACAGTACATGTTGGCATTCATGGTTCCCTCAATGAACTGTAGCTCCCCAGTGCTGGCAGCACTCATGGAGCCCTAGACCCTGACGTTCCTACTACCATGCTTGTCTACAGTCAAGCACTTGTCTTTGTGCTGCTCACCTGGTTGCCGCCACACACGCTTGACACCATCTGAACTTAACAAGTTTATCTTGGTCTCAGAGGACCACAGGACACAATTCCAGAAATTCATGTCCTTAGTCTGCTTGTCTGCAGCAAACCATTTGCGGGCTTTCTTGTGCATCATCTTTAGAAGAGGCTTCCTTCTGGGACGATAGCCCTGCAGACCAACTTGATACAGTGTGTGGCATATGGTCTGAGCACTGACAGGCTGACCCCCCCATCACCACCACCACTTCAACTTCTGCAGCAACGCTGGCAGCACTCATACGTCTATTTCCCAAAGCCAACTTCTGGATATGACACTGAGCACGGGCACTCAACTTCTTTGATCGACCATGAAAACATAATTTTATTTAAATCTTCAAAATAGTCTTTTCCGAGCCTAATTGGTATTGTTTGAAACAGAAATAGAATTCTGGGTAAAATATTCATCTTAATTGTTGAAATTCTCCCTATTAATGACAATTGCAAGTTTTCCCATTTCTTCAAGTCTGTAGCTATCTGTTGTTTAAGTTTAATATAATTATTCTCTTTTAATGTGCTACATCTTGCTGTCAAGTGTATCCCCAGATACTTGACCTTATTCGTAACTTGGATTTTCAACAGGTCTGCCAGTTCTTCTCTCTGTCTCAGTAGCATGTTCTTTGTCAAAATCTTTGTTTTGTCTTTATTTATTTTCAAACCAGCCACCTCACCATATATCTCTATCTTTTCCAATAACTTTGGAGCTGTTTCTAACGGGTCTTCCAAAATAAAGGCTAAGTCATCAGCAAAGGCTTGCAGTTTGAATTCTTCCTTCTTAATTTTCATTCCTTTTATGCTTTTATCATCCCTAATATTTCTATTCAACACTTCCAAGGTCAACACAAATAGCAAAGGAGATAGGGGACATCCTTGTCTTGTGCCTTTTCTTATATTAATAAAATCTGTAAGTTCCCCCTCCATCATTACCTTTGCTGTCTGTTTATTATATATGGCTTCTATTGCTTGAGTAAATTTTTTAGCAAAACCCATCTGTTCCAATAGTAATAACATAAATCTCCAGTTCACGTTGTCAAATGCCTTTTGAGCATCTAGGAATATCAAAGCCATTTGCTTTTCAGGATGTGCCTCATATTATTCCAAAGTGTCCAAGATTACTCTCATATTGTCTCTGATTTGTCTCTTTGGCAGAAATTCATTTTGATCTGGGTGAATGAAATTATTTAAATATTTTTTAAGTCTTTCTGCTAAAATTGAAGCAAAAATTTTATAGTCGGCATTCAATAAAGAAATAGGTCTATAGTTCTTGATTTGCAGTGGATCAGCCTCTTTTGGAATAATATAAGCCTCTTTTGGAATAATATAAGCCTCTGACCATGTTTTGGGTATCATCTTCTTTGACATAGCTTCATTCATAACTTCTAGCAATGGAATGCTCAATGATTCTTGAAATGTTTTATAGAATTCTGCCGGAAGCCCATCTGGACCTGGTGCTTTCCCATTATTTTGTTTCTTAAGTGCTTCAGTTAATTCCATCATTGTTATATTGCTTTCTAACATTTCTTCAGTCTCTTTAGATATCTTCGGTAGGTTAGCATTCTGTAGATACTGTTTGACTTTTTCCTCATCAATATTCTCTTGATTATATAGTTGCCCATAGAAATCTCGAATAATTTCCTTTTTCTCCTTATTACCATAACAAACTTGGCCTTGATCATCTATTAACTTCAATATTTTTCTTGATTCTTTCTCCTTTCTCAATTTATATGCTAGCCATCTACCTGGTTTATTTGCATCTTCAAAATAATTCTGTTTAGCATTTCTAATTTTCTGTGCCAATTTTTCTTTCTCTATTAATTCCATTTTATGTTTATCCAACTTCAATTTAATATCTTTTTTCTGTGGCATTTTCTGTAATTCTTTTTCAAGTCTTTTATACTCCTCTTCCAGGGCCTTAGTGGCTTGCCTTTTCCTAATATTCTTTTTTTTTATGTAATCTATTATCAAACCTCTAGCATATGCCTTCATTGTATCCCAAACATTCTGCGTTGAAGTGTCTTCTTTTTTATTTTCTCTAAAGAAAAAAGCCAATTCTTTTTCAATCCATTGTATGAAATCTTTTTCCTTTAAGATAGTATTGTTTAATGTCCATCTCGATCTTTTTTTTTTTGTCCCTTCCATTTAATTGTCATTGGGCTATGATCTGCCCAAGTACTTGTTTCAATATTTGTTTCTTGAATATTAGATATTAATTCTGTTGAGGTCCAAATCATATCCAATCTGGACCATGATAAATGTCTATTTGAATAGAAAGTATATTATTTAGCTTTAACATTTCTTTCTCTCCAAATATCTTTTAAAGTTAATTCGTCTGTCATTTTAAAAAAGGATTTAGGGAGAGTCTTTCTATTTTGCTTTGTTGTTGTTACTATATAGTCCAGTTTATTGTCCACAATTCCATTAAAATCTCCCATCATAATTATATTAACATAGTCCAGTCCAGTTATTTTCATGTGTAGTTTTTTATAGAATTCTTGTTTATCATTTGGAGCATAAATTGCAATCAAGAGTATTTTTATATTGTTGTCCATTATTTCCACCATTAATACTCTTCCATCTTCATCTGTATAGATCAATTTTGCTGGGATAGCCTCTTTAATGTATAGAACCACTCCTCTTTTCTTACATTGAGTCAAAGAAGTAAATATTTTCCCTAATTTTGGCTGTACTAACAATTGTTCATGTTGTTTTTTGATATGTACTTCTTGTAGACAAATTATATCAAATTTTAATTTCTCTAATTTATGAAAGGTTTTCCTTTTTTTAACAGCTGAATTGAGTCCATTTATATTCATTGTAATCAGTTTTTTTTCTTCCATGATTATGCTTTATATTTAGGTCTAACAGCTCTCGTGGATCTCACTTCACGCTGTTCTTTACTATCCACCTGCCCATCTACTGCACCTTCCTCTTTTTCAGTCTCCAGTTGTTCCTCTTGAAACTCAATTAATGAGACTTCTTTCTCTGCCTCTTCTTCTCTCCTTCCAAAAAATTCTGCGTGGAAAAGTTCTGCTTTCTCAATTGAATCAATTCTATGTCTCTGTTCTTGCCATGTAAACATTAATCCTTCTGGAATCAGCTATCTATAATTCACTTCCTTTTCCAATAGCACTTTGGTCAGGAATCAATATTCTCTTCTCATCTCTCTCACTCTTCTGGGTATTTGTTTTAAAACCACAATCCCTTTGCCTTTGTATTTCAATGTCTTCTCTCTTACAGCTTGTAATATTTGTGTTTTGATGGATTTTTTGGTAAATCTAATATGGACTTCCCTTGGTAATTTATTTCTCATCGTATATCTTGTAAAAACTCGGTATACCTCATCTACTCCATCCATCATCTTTTCCTCTGTAATTTCCAAAGCATCTGCCAAAATTTCTATCATCGCAGCCAAGTTTTGTCCTTTTTCTTCTTTTATATTTTGAAATCTGAGATAGAATTCTGACCTCTCCATCTCCCACCTCAACATCCCACTTTTGTCTTGTTCAACCACTGTTAATCTGCTGTCAATATTTCCAATCTTCTCCTCTCTTTGTTTACCTTCTTCCTCAATTTTTTGGAATCTCTCCTTATACTTCACCAACATTTGTTTAATATTTTCCACTTTTTCATCGGTCTTCTCTGTTCTTTGTTCAATAGTGTCTGTTTTTATCTTGAGATCTTGAATTCCTTGCATAATCATCTGTAATGTCACTTTTTCTTGTTCTTTATCTTGCTTCAACATTGTCTGAATTAAACGTTGTCTTCCAACTGGTGGGGAGGCAGAGGTAGAGGTAGAGGTAGAAACGCCAGAAGGTATGGGTTTCCTGCTCATTTTGATGCTTTCAGACCTTCAAATTCTTTTTAGCTTTTAATCCAACTGGTAGAATAGCCAATTATAATCCAAAATGGCAAAAATCCAATAATAAAAAACCCAAAGACAAAAAGGAAAAAGGAGGAAAAGAAGAAGAAAAATCTTCAGGATCTTCTAGACCCTAATCCAATTATGAAGTAGTCACAATAAAAAATGAAAAATAGAAAGAAGAAAAAAGCCCAAAAATAATAATAATTAGGAAGAAAAAAGAACAAAAATAAGGAAAAAAAAGAAAAAATTCCTTCAGGTTCTTCACACCTTAATCCAATTGGAAATCTCAATAATAAAAAAGAAAGGGCAGAGTGGTCCAAAAATATATGGAAAAAGCAAGAAAAAAAGAAAAAAAATCCCAGTAAAAAGAAGGAGAAGAAAAGAAAAATAAAGAAAAAAATTCTGAGGCTTTTCCTTTAAAATAAAAAGCAAAAATAAGAATATTACTAGAATTAAAGTTTACAGAGAGGCTGGTGAGTAGGGGTGCACAACTGAAAAAAGATAAGAAAACACACTGCACTTTGTTTATTTGTCCAAGGCTCTTATTATGACTCCTTCTCCACAAGCTTCAAAGCCAAGTCTCAAGTGTTGAAATGTTGATAAGAATCCAGGAAAGCACCTGTAATAATATTCTGCTGCGCTCTCCCTCTATCTTATCAAATTGAAATGTCCTTGAGAAGTAGTCTTTTCAGAGTTCTTCTCCAATTCAAATAAAATATTTTCAAGCCTCTAGTTGGCAGTGTTACAAAGTTTCTTAATACACTTCCCCCCCAGCCAGAAAAACTTAGTTTAAATTAAGCAAAAAGAAAAAGTATTAATATATATATATATATATATAAATATAAATATAAATATAAAAATAGCCAAAGGGAGCTTCTATCCTAAAAAAGAATTAAAAAATCAAAAAAGGAGCATAAGAATATATATAAGGGAAAATTCAGTCCGGTTAACTACAAAGTCACGCTGAAGTCCCCCAAAAAAAGTAAGGAAAAGAAAAAAAATCCAAGCCTCAATTTGACATCCCTTTAAAAAGCACTGCTCATACAGTTTTGTCAAAAAAAAAATCTCAGAGATCTCTTCTTATATTCAGAGTGTCCTTTCAAAACTCAGCAAGTGAACAAAAAAGAAAAGAAATTTCTCACCCAGACTTTCACTTTCACTTCCAGCCTCTTCCTTTCGGGAGCTGTCCTGACTTCAGCAGCTATGGAGGCTGCCTCTCTGCTGCCAGCAAAAGGACTTCTCCCGGATCAAATCAGGGACTTTGTGATGTCCCTGGGATCCAGGGAGTGTGCCCTTCACGGTCACTGTCTCTATGGGACGGTTTAGGTCCATTAGGACCGACCAGGGGTGAAAACATCAGCTGCGATCTCGGAGCCCCGAGATTGCAGCTGTATCGCCGAGACGAAGCTCTGATCTTTTTTATCAATGGCTAGATGACAAAATAGGATAATAGAATATTTAGAATGTTAGATAGCAAGGAATATCTTTATTTTTTCTTTCATTTTTGTTTTTTGATATTATATTTATAAAGTGTTTCTAGGATAGATTTGGTATGATTATATGATTTGTTATAGAATAAACTATTTAAAGTATTGTTATCTCATAAAGCATGAATGATTAAAAGTATAGTCAAATGTTCTTTTTAACAGCGATATTAGGATACATAAGTTTGGATTGACAATATGAGTTGTTATGTAGCATAACTGTAATTGAGACTACAAAATGAATGCACAAAACTGATGAACCAACCGACACACTGTATGTACATAAGAGAATTGATGTTTTAATGTTTTGTTTGTCTTGTTTGTTTGTAGAGAAACAATAAAATTGTTTAAAAAAAAAAAACTTCTTTGATCGACCATGACAAGGCCTTGTCTGAGTGGAAACTGTCCTGTTAAACTGCTGTATGGTCTCTTGGCAATCTTCTTACAGTCTAGGCCATCTTTATGTAGAGCAACAATTCATTTTTTTCAGATCCTCAAGAGTTCATTGCCATGAGATGCCTTGGCCAACTTCCAGTGAGAGAGTGAGAGAGATAACACCAAATTTAATACAACTGCTCCCCCTTCACACCTGAGTCCTTGTAATACTAATGAATCACATGAACTAGGGAGGGAAAACGGCTACTTGGGCCCAATTATCACTTAGGGGTATATACACTTTTGTTGCCAGGGGTTTAGGCATTAATGGCTGTGTGTTGCATTATTTTGAGAGGACAGCACATTTACACTGTTATACAAGCTGTATATTCACTACTTTACATTGTAGCCAAGTGTCATTTCTTCAGTGTTGTCACATGAAAAGATATACTCAAATATTTACAAAATATGAGGGGGTGTACTCCTGTGATATACTGCATTTCTATGGTGCCACATGGAATTTAAGACTGAAGGTTGCCATCCTATATGCAATTATTGGGCTCAAAGTCACTTCTTTGAAGTTTTGTTTCTCTTATATACATGCCCCTGTAGTTCTACCATAAGTCTTCTCAGAAACTTAGCGAAAAAGGTTTTCTAAAAGAAGTACTGTAGATAAAGAATAATTTTGGATCCAACCTTTCCTACTTCTTTGTAATTTTACAAGACTCCCCCAAAAATGATGCAGGACTTTCTTTTCTAGAAGTCACTTTAATTCCTCTCAGCATGTTTATTTCTTATGATGTTCATAATTCTACTACCTTTTATGATGTTTTGCACTTCTTCAATTGGGACAACTTATTTGCTATTTCCTGATCCTTGTTTTTGGCCCCCTTTCAATAAATACTATACTGGCAACTTTCTCAAAAACAAATTATGCAACTTGATCAGATTAGCAGTTGAATTTCTAGGCCACCATTAGTGAATGTTTAATTTGTCCACTACCTCTAGAAGTTGATCCCTATAGGGCTGGGCTGTCTTCAGCCTCAGTCCACTCCCTCACTCTGTTTTGGGGCCTTTATTCAAAAATAACTGGAGAAGTCCCTGCAGCTTTCTCAGAAATATTTCACTGACTTCTTCCTGCCTCTGAGAGGGAGTGTAAGAAACTCAAAGACAGCCACTGATCTTGTGTGTAAAGTAGGAGCAGAACAAATGTTTTCCAATTTCTAGCCCGATGTCTTTAACCACTAGAGCGCACTGACTCTCCTTTGGCCCCCATAAAAAGGTATTGAAGTGTACGCCCAACTCAGCAAGTTCTAAGCTCGTCACGGGTGAACATGACAGCAACAACCTTGTTTCCTGAGAACCGGCTAAG
Organism: Hydrophis major; assembly: GCA_033807585.1. NCBI lineage: Eukaryota > Metazoa > Chordata > Lepidosauria > Squamata > Elapidae > Hydrophis > Hydrophis major. The sequence continues at coordinate 123,151,550 of CM066329.1, forward strand.
CGCTTTCCGAAATTCGCAGCCTTCTCTACTATCCCCATCTTCAAGACGGAGCCGAATGCGGCTACCAGTTCTTTCCGAAAAAGTAACATTTGCTCCGGGCTGTGGAAGAACCGGCCTCGGAGGAGAGAGGCTTCCCTTACCTCCGCTACTTTTTGCGCGTTGCAAGCTCTTAGCTCCGCTTCCAGCTGCCGCTCCCAGCGACTTCTCCAGCCGACGCAGCTGTCATCAGCGTCTCGGAAGTAGATTTTCCATGCAATGAAAAGGAGCGAACCGAGAGCTGCTACCGCTGCGCCCAGCGCCAGGCTCAGGTGTCGGAAAGCGGCAACAGCAGCAGCCATGGGCGGGTCAGGCAACCGGCCTCCAGCGACCTCCGCTCGGCCAGAAGCTCCTCCGCCTCACTGCCGGTTTCGCCGGTCCTGTCCTTTATTCGGCCACGCGTCCACCTCCGGCGCAACTGAGCTGAGCCGCCTTCGAGGAAGTCTCCGGCAGGGACATCCAGGTGACCGGCCGCCCCCCGTTCAGTCTAAGGCAGCAGCGGGAGAATTTCCCGGCCGGTGGCAACGGCAATAGCAACAGCAGCAAGCTGTGGGTCGAGTATCGTGACGTCACTCATCAGTTAAAGTGGGTGGACCTTCCACCAAGAGTTCCACGGTTAGGAGTTGGCTTCAAGCTGATACGCTTCACCTGTTGGGTGATAACTTCAAAGCAAGGTGTTCCGTGGTGATTTGAATGATAAGAACAAACTGTCCTGCCTATACCTATTTTTGTTATAATTAGGAGCTATGTTTTCCCCATTGCCAGCATGTGTACACTTTTCTGCTTATATCCCTAGCTTTATCAGTAGTTAAATACTGAACCATTTTGTTCTCTGGCTGGGATTCCAAAAGATTACAGGGAGGAATGTTTCTCCATTCTGCTAAGAAATGTCACTGATGAGGGTGGGGGGTCATTTGCATGTAAAATAATGCACCCCCCCCCCCCATCTAACATCTTATCTACTTCATCAATCTCAGCTTCAGCCTTGATAGCAAACTTTTTTGCTTTCCCTTTCTCCCAATTCTACATGTTGGATATAAAGCCTATCAAATATTTGGATTCAGGATTGCAGTTCTGAACACACTCATTTGTAGCTTCAAGTAAATACTGTAAATTCCAAGTAAATACTGTATGAAGTAGGTATGAATTTGGCTACTGTGATATTAGGAATGCTGGCTTAGCAATGTGGTTAGTTCAATGGGTGTAACATGAGATGTTTAACTTTGAAAGGACAAGATGCAAAGGAAGTGTAAGGTATTTTTATTACACACAAGTAACCTGAATATCCCGAACAATAAAAGAAACAGGTCTATTTGAACCATTATTCAGGGTCAGCCCCAGTATAGCACTAGCATTCAGTGTTAACTTTCACCAATTGCATTTAAGCATGATAAAAAGTGCCTTAGATAATATTATTCTGCAGAATTCCCTTGATGTTGCTACAGACACAATATAAAGGCTAAGCAGAAGCACATATATGCATATGCAGATTCAACAAATTATTTCACAAGAGAATATATAGATTCTTCTTATATCCATGATGGGTAAAAAAAATATTTGGAAAGAATTCCAGAAACCATGCTCCATATTATTTCTACCTTGATTCATATGCTTTAGATGTATCTATTTTTTTTTTTCCAAAAGGGAAGTGCTTTGAGTTGAGAGAATAATAGGCTCAGGAAATGCTGAACCGTTAAAAATAGTTGTCTTCATTTACTGAGCTGTAGCAAGATCAGTGCTCCAATATGTCCCTGGAAATCTGGGTAGTAGATACTCTGTTCTGGATCATATGACCACAAGGGCTTAGAAAGGAACTGCTGCCTACCTGCCTTTTCCACATATGTACTGAGGGGATTTTATCATATTTTTTTCCCTCTGCGACCCCCTCAGCCAAAAGCAGCCTTTTCTTTTGCCACTCTCTTCCTGCCACAACGAATTTAGTCTTATTGGAGAGTTCTCCTGCTGACAGTCAACATATTCTTCCAATCTGCTGAATTGGAAGGAATTAAAAGGGTTGCAGTAAAATGGACACATTAAAATTCTTCATGACTTGCAAATGTGCCATCACTTCTAATCAGCTTTCTAGTTTCAAACTTTAATGATACTTACTATGCACTTTTGTTATCTCGGCTGAGTAACTACATGCACCAAGTATGCTGTATAAAGGTATGAAATTGACTGCAATTACACAAAACCAAGAACAAAGGAGTATTACATGGGGGTGAGGCTTGAGCTCCTGAAAGAAAGGCAGTAAAGAGCAATAAACATTACACTACCCACTATTTCATAGGAAATAAGTTTTACTATTAGTCCCCTCCCCCACTTTTAATTCCTTGACTCCTGGCGACTCAGTCCCTGCATTTTTCTTGGCAAGATTTTCCAACATGATTTGTCATCGTATCCTTCCTAAGGCTGAGAAAGAATGAATGACCCAAGATAACCCCGTTGGCTTTGTGCCTCAGGCAGGACTTGGCACTCACAATTTCCCTTAATCCCGATCCCAGCGGCTCGATTTCCCGCTAGCCCCATTCAACTCGATGAAGCTTCATTTCCACCCCCAAATACACACATCTCGGCCACGCCGCAAACATCCCGCCCCGAAATGCGACCCACAGAGTTCTCGCAAGACTCTCGGCTTAGGCGCTACGCCGCCCCCTTCTGGTGAGTCTAAGCCATTGGTGGGCGGGCTGGATCTGTCAGCTCATTTCTTCCCAGCTTCATTTGCGTCATGGCGGCTCGGGGCCTCGGCGGCTCAGGCCTGCTTGAGCGGAACCTATCGTGCCTTCTTCTTCTTCTTCTTCTGACCGACCTGCGGGCCCGGCAGGCCTGTTAGTACCGGGTGGGGGAAACTAGTGCGGGGCTGCAGGCAGCCCAAGGCAGGTACGTCCTCGACGGGCGAAGGCGAGCGAGGGAACGGGGACGGCTGAGCCTGGCGGCCAGCGAAGGGCGAGCTTTGCCGGGCGGGGGGGGGAAGGTGGCGTGGGGGGCTAAGCCGTGGAAAAGCGGGTTGGGGTGGAGCCGAGGGTTTGCGTGACCCCCGAAAGCTCCCTGCCGGAAAGCGAAACGTGGGGGAGCGGCCGAAGATACCGGGATGAAACCGGAATCAGCCGGCTCCTCCTTCGAGGCGCAGTGGCTGCTGGGCAAACACGCCTCTGCAGTGGCGCCCTTCGGGTCAGGGCTTATTCCTTTCTCGGCACGCTTAGCTTTGGGTGCGTGTTTTCCTTCCGCTCCTCTGCTCGCGCCGGAAAATACGTTATCCCCCTTTTCTAGCAGCTGCTAAATCATGTCGCAAGGTGCTTTGTTTTCAAGAGGAAACTGGAGTTTCTTGCTTTTATTTGAAGACATTTCGCTTCTCATCCCAGAAGCTTCTTCAGCTCTGACTTGGATAGCGGGGAATTGGAAGGATCCTTGCAGCCAGCCATTTATATTCGCAAGGAATATAAATCCTTCCATTCCCTACCATCTCTACTCAGCGCTGAAGAAACTTCTGGGATGAGAAGCGCAAATGCCTTCAAAGAAAAATTATAACCTAAACAAAGATGATTTTTTTAAAAAAGAACAAATAAATAAATTGCACAATAATATGAAACGCCACATTTTCTTCCCTGTTTCCAAATGCATCAAGAAGCTGCTGAGCAGAAAGGATCAAAAGGCAGATTAGGCAATAGTACTGTAGCTGGTGGAGTGCAGCCCGGGAGTCAAGGGGATGATGGTCTTCGGAAGCTCACAACCCTGGGTGGCGATGGCTCCTTTCCAGTGCTGCTTTCCAGGAGCCAGCGTTTAGGACATGCTTCTTTGGTTGAAGGGATAATAAACAGCCACTGATTGTAGCAGATTTTATACCAGTTTATATATTTTCACATTACATACATAAGAGGTTAGTCAACAGCATATAGTCTGGATCATTTTATTTATATATAGTTGATTGTAGCAGCTTTTGATACTTGGGTCCCCTGTGAACATGTTGAGCTAGTCCCCTCTTAAAACTGTCTAACTTGGCTTTTATAATAACAGAGGTGAATTCTTTAGTTTAATAATGCAGCATGTTGTATATGGATAGTGGTGATTCATTGATTGCTTCTGTGCCGTCAGGTGGTTTCGATTCCTAGTGACTACTTCAATATACTTTTCACCTTCATTTACTTTCTATGAAAATCAGATTGCAATTGTAAAGCTTTCCAGTTACTGCAGTATTTAAAGTTTTACATTATTAGATGAAGGGTTGCATTAGAATATACATGGGCTTTATGCTCTGGGGCTCACATGTTGCTGCCCTGTTCTTTAAAGAAGCTTTGCTAAAACTTCTGATAGTCATTTTGTTTATATTCCTCTTATTTGCATTTGTCAATTCATAATGGGCTTGGTTATACAGATTTTTTAAATTGCATGTAAGACAGACAAATTGTTATGAGATCATAAATGACTACTGTAAGGTTTGGATATGTTTTGTACATAATCCAGAAACTTGGTGATGGGTGACTTTATAATCAAATTAAATTCCTTTGCACGTCAGAAAGTAAAATCTGTAACTTTGATCAATAATGATAATGGTAGAATAATAGATGACGGACTGTAGTTATTATTACATATCCAGATATTGCTACTACTACTTTATTAAGTATACCCATATCATTCTTAGAACAGTGCTGTGGGGAATATGACTTGGGTTTCCCACTTAGTAAATCTCTCTTAAAATATCAATCTATGTATTGAATTAGGTGCTTATATTGGTTTGTGAGGTAAATATTGTGTTGGGTTTTAATTATGTGATAATTCAATAAGTAGATTTCTAGTTTAATACCCTTACTTTAAAGATCTTTTACTTTAAAATAAGCGTAAATGATGCTTCATGTATTTGATCATCCTTATTTTTATGATTGATCAACAACATTTACATTCAGTATGAAAACTATCCTATTGTGCTAAGCTTACTATCTTAACTAAAATTGAAGATGCTGGAACAAATATAAAAACAATGCATCATCATGATGATTGCACATAGGAATAGGATTATGAAATCAATTATGATTAAAGTTATATAAATACCAATAGCACTTAGACTTACAAACCACTTCACAGTGCTTTACAGCCCTCTCTAAGTGGTTTACATAGTCAGCATAATGCCCCCAACAATCTGGGTCCTCATTTTACCGACCTTGGAAAGATGGAAGGCTGAGTCATCCTTATGCTTGGAGTGGTTTGAATTGCCTAATTGCAGGCAACTGGCAGTCAGCAGAAGTAGCCTGCTGTTCTGCAGTTTAACCACTGTGCTGCTATTATACCAAATAACTAACACAAATAATACTAAAATGTATTTCAAATCTGAATATTAATAGTATGGCTAAAAACTATAATGCAAAAATGTAGGTAGGACCTGGAAAGGGATATATGTCTTATATATAGTATGCTAGATTCTAATTATGCTGTAATTAATATGCTGAGTGCTATAATGCTATGCCATTTTTCCTGCACTAATATACTTTAATCATATGGGTTTGTGTTTTTCCAACTGTTCTGTTTTCCCCTCCCCAACCAAATTGAGGTTTCTTTGATATTACTACTAGTAGCTAGATATTTTAGTTGTATTATCATATAAAAAGTTGCAGGATCTCCCGATGAAAGCCATTTCATGATTGGAGAATTTCAGTTAGATGTCTTTAAAGTAGTTAAAGCAATTTTAAGGATACCTAATAATACCTAGGAAACATAAACATCTGCTGCAATGTTTCTACTGTTTTAACTTTAAAAAAAATTGCTTCTTGATTTTTGTTAGTCTTTCTGCATGGAAGCTCCTGGGGATGATTTGATAATTTCAGCTTCAGCAAGAGAATGCCCTATTTTGACATCTTTCTATCTTCATAACTTGTGGTAAGATATTTTGGCCTTTATTTTTTTTATCATAACCAACTTCATTAGGATAATATCTGGATAAATTAATTTATGTTGTTTCATATTGCTGCCTTCAAATTAAATATTAGGCAGCATGCATTCTAAAAAAAGATTAGAACTTTATTGTGATATTCTTGGTTTTATCATAAGCCAAGATATTTTATTCTAGTCTAATTATTACAGACCAAAATATCTTATATTTTTATTAGGTAACAGCAGTGCTGTCCTGGATTTCTAAATAGTGAAGCATCTGGAATTACAATCATGACTTCAAGACGAACAGATGTTCCTGGTAAAACTAATTGATACAGAATTCATGTATATTGAAATACGGTGCAGTAGTGATTGTAAAAATACTTAGTTTCCAATTAAAAGTTTTAGAAGGGTTTTATAATACTGCTTTAAGGAGGGCTTACTTACATCTAGGAGACTGTATAACAAAACCAAAGGCGAGTGAAATGGATGGCTAGACCCTTGTCCTGAATTTATTCAAGGATAATTGAATACATTGTGAACTGCATATAATAAAGGGTTTCAGAGAACTATTAGAATAGGCAAGAGCAGTATTACAATGGCATGTTTAAAGTAACTGAAGACGGAAAAACAAAGTCATAAGATTTCTGAATTCAGAAAAAGATTCCAACCTCAAATTGGTATGCTAATGGACACTAATGGATAGATAGTAATTGATTCAAAGATCAATCAAGGATGAAAGATATATATTAAAGTACAGTACAAATGTATAGAGACATCCAATATAACTTTAGAACTATTGCCTGCTTAAAGGAACATCAAACACTAGAAATATGTCAATGCATAGAAGATTTAAATATCCAGCAAATCTGGAGAATGACACTGTTTTTGTCTGGGGACTAAAGATCAATATTGGGTTCCTAAGCTCTTCAGCTCATTAATCCCTTCATAAAGTTTCAGATTGTTCATTGATCCCCAAACATTTATTTTATGAAAATGATTTAATAAATATTACTTTAGTGCTATTAGGCACAGTAATAATCACAATAATAATAATCAAGCCTTGTGGGTTGATACTGGCCATTTTGGGGAACCCTGATCTATATTCTAATACCAGAAAAATGAGACATAAATGAGTATGCAAACTATTGTATAATATCCATAATTTAACATCCTAAAAATGATGCTTAGAATCATCCAATGCCAATGAAAAGGTAAAACAGTAAAAGTTCAAATTACTATGTGAAATCTCAATCTCTGTCCTTAGCTATAGAACATGGCTCTGAAAGCCTTCTAGGGAAGATATCCCAGCCAATTGGAATGAATCGTCGGGCATTCAATTACGATGATGCCTTGGAGGATACAGCACCAATGACTCCTCCTCCTTCAAACATGACCACCAATATCTTATGGAAAGAACCAGTCATTCCAGATCACAGATATGAAAAGATTTCCCAGGTATGCAGTTGAGCTAATAAAGAGATAGCATGAGATTTCTAATGACACTGTCCTGTTGGAGGGAATGGTGGTTTGTCTCCCAACGAACCATTAAAATTAAACATATTGAAGCATCTGATTGGAAGAGCGGATAGATTTTTTGAAAGCCATACATCCATAGTAGTAAACAACTTTTAAAAATGACAAGAGTTCTGCACTGATCAGACTTGCTAAAATGTTTCTTATCAAATGAACGATAGACAACAATGGAGAGCAAGTATAGAGTACTTTAGAGCAGTGGTCCCCAACCACCGGGCCCCGGACCAGTACCGGTCCGTGGAGCATTTTTTACCAGGCTGAAAAGAAGTGGGCGCCGCCATCTTGTTTTGAGGGCACTTGAGAAAGCGCTTCCAGGTGAGCTTGTCGGCCGTCGGTTGGAAAGCAGCATTTGGGTGCTGAATCCTCGTGCCTTAGTTTCATCGAGGGGGGTGACTTCGAACGAAGAGCCGTCCCGATGGCAGTGGAGTCTCGCATTAGGAGGAGATTAAGAAAGAGCCCGAAAAGCCCATCAACAAAGGTACAAAGGAGGAGTTGAAGGTGGCGGGGAGAAGCGGGGGACGGCTGGCTGGCCGGTCGCTTGGCTCGCCTTGCCTTGGTCATGCGTGCTGATGCCGGTACCGGTCCGTGGATCATTTTGTGATGCTGGTACCGGGTTGTGGGACAAAAAAGGTTGGGGGCCACTGCTTTAGAGTGCTTTGAACAAAGGCATGTATTTGAATTGAAACCTTTTATATGAAAAAGAATGCACGTAGTCCCTTGACTTCCAGCCACAATTGGGATGGGAACATCTGCCACTAAGCAATGCAGTCATGAAGTGAGTCATCAAGTGACCAATTGTATGACCTTTTTTTGCTAAGGTTGTTAAGCAGATTTGATTTCCTCCCTTGACTTCGCTTGTCAGAAGTCAGTTGGGAAGGTCAGATATGGTAATCACATAACCTCAGGATGCTGCAACCATCATAAATACTTGCTGCTTGCCAAGGGTCTGAGTCACGGTCCTTGACTGTGGGGACACTGTAATTCAGGTAGTCCTTGACTTACAGCCATTCGCTTACTGACCATTCAGAGTTACAACGGCACTGAAAAAAGTGACTTATGATCATTTTTCAGACTTACGACCAATGCAGCTTCCTCATAGTCACGTAATTTGCATTTAGATGCTTGACAACTGATTCACATTTATGACGGATGCATATGGGTCCCTGGGTCATACGATCCCCTTTTGCAACCTTCTGACAAGCAAAGTCAATGGGGTAGCCAGATTCACTTAACAACCGGGTTACTAATTGAACAGCTGCAGTGATTCATTTAACAAATGTGGCAAGAAAAGTCATAAAATGGGACAAAACTCACTTAACAAATTTCTTACTTAGCAACATAAATTTTGGGCTCAATTGTGGTTGTAAGTTGAGGACTACCTGTTGTAAATGCGAGGACTAGTTGTAAGTGATTTCTTTCAGAAGGTCACTAGACAGATGAAAGTTGAGGATTATATGTCTTCTACAATGAGTATAAATAAACTGTTCTGAAACTTTATTTTGGAAACTTTAGATTAAATTAAAGGAAATGAGATTAAAATCTGCAAGCCCAGTTTACTCATTCTGTAAAGTCTTTATTATTGTTTTAATATAAAAGGAATTGATACTTATAATACATATGAGCTATATGAAGATATGAAATTTATAAATGAGCTATACTAGGCTTAAATAACTAAAATAACTTTGTTACTCAATTTTAACTTTGTATCTTTTATACAACTAAGAGTTTTTTTAATAAGGGAAGGGAAGCAGTTGTGATTGTCATTCTGATATATGGTCTACTTTTTAATAAATAGTGAATAGTCTGAAAATTGTGCTTGTTTCTTTAAGCAAGAAAACTAATGAGAAAGAGAATTGCAGAAAAAGCCTTTTTAGTTATTTCTGTAGCTAGACATTTTCTAGTGGAAATAAAAGAAGCTTCTTTAGGTGAATTCTTGTTATCAGATGGCTACAAGAATGGTGGTTTCAAAATGTTGTATAGTGTTTCACACTGTAGGCAAGAGAGTGGAAATATGCCAGCTCAAGATTTTTGTGTTCAATGCAAATTCCAAAACTTTCGCCCATGAGATCAGGAGCTGAAATTTTAGCTAAAATTCTCCTAATTTTGTCTCTTTTTCCAAAATTGCATCTGACTTCCTCTGTATAGGTTGGGGAAGAGGAGACTAGCATGCATCCCTCTGCCAAAATCCCCCCATCTTCATCCGAGGGGAACAAGACACCAGTAGTGAAGGCCAAAGCCACCCATATCATCATGAATTCTCTTATTGCAAGTAAGAGCTCTTGCATTTCTTTGGTAGGCAAATTAATTTCTGCAGAGAGTTTTGCAATAACTTGTATCCCATTTATTTATGAATTATTTCTGACCTTATTTATTTATTAAACATATAGACACCTATCTCATCCCAAAAGTGACTATGGGCAGTGTATAACAAAACTAAAACAGCGAATAAGTACATAAAGTCACTTATTTTAATTAATACACATTAATAAAAACGATAGCAAACAGAACAAGACAAGGAAATGGCAGCTGAAGGGATGGAGCTATCTTACAATGCCCTGGGATCCTCAGGCTTGCTGGCCTAACCAAGTCTTAAGGGACCTTTGAAAACTCAGAAGTGGTGAAACCAGCCTTCTCTCAGTGTAGAGAAGATTCCACAGTGCGGGCACCTAGGGCCTGCCAAACATAGTTTCATAGCAGATGGGTGTTGTAAGATGCCCTCTTTGTTGGATCTTCCATATGTCCCTGCAAAGGGTTCCACAGGTCCCCTTTACCTAAGGGGGCTTGTGTCACTCAAAACAGGACTGGGGGTGTGTGTGACAGACTGAGATGTTCTGCTGCTTCACCACTCTTACTGCCACAAAGTAGGCCTTAATAAATGCTCTAACCTTTGTTCAGTTCAGTTCCTCTCCATTTGAGGGTCTCTAGAAGTCTCTTCTCTCATTTCATCTCTCTCAGCTCCTTTGTAAACCGTGGGTTCTGTGAGAGGGGAGAGGTTGCATACTCAGGATCTAATCCAAAGCCTCAGTTGCCCCTTTATTCCTAGTGGTAAACAAGGTTGGAAGGACTGTGCAGGAGACTAATAGGAACAATCCTCAGCTCCCGCTGAAATCCCACTGGGTCCACCAGGGGTGGATCAGTGTAATAGATCCAGCCTCCCTGCAGTGCATATTGGTGCCAAAGAATCCCATGGTAATCACGGCATGATCTGACCTTGACAAAGGGGACACCAAAAGCTCTCTCAACTGAGGATCACATAGCCATTGCTCTAACAGGAATTCCAGATCTGGTGTATCAATGTCATGTGCTAGGCTCTTAATGACCTGGGATAAACCCATGGTGGTCTTGGAACAATGAACTCCTGAGGCTTCTTAGACCTTGTTTCCATGGAAGGCAGATGGAAGTCCCCTCCAAGAACATAAGTCTGGGAAAATCCTCTGCTGACGAGGAATGAAGTCAGGAGCTCAGCAGGGAGGTTGCCATGCAGCAGGGAAGCTGGTAGAATAGCAATACTCCCAACTAATATAAATAAAATGTCATAATAACCCTTTGATTCTGGTAGTTGAATACCTCAATGAAAAACTAAAAACATGTTTACCAGGGCCTATAGTACCATAGTTTGCACTTTTTGTGATAGTATTGATTCTCTGCTGCCATCTACCATTCATTAGTTTCCGACTAACACATTTCATCTGCCCAACAAATGTTGTCTTCAAACAAATGGCAGTGAGAGACAACTTCTTGACACTTATATACTAGTAGCTGCTACATCTTTGTGAGAAATAACATACCAACAAATAGAGAATTAGGTTGAAAAATCAAAAGTTGGCGAAAATATACATTCTGTTAATGGGCAGATAATTAGAAAATAGGCCGTGTAACTTCATAATGAGTGCTTGAATTAAGACTATAATACAATGTAATTTAAAGTTTTCGACCCCTTTCTGTGTTTGGTCTGCCTTAGCTTTAGAAACATTTGTTCTTGAATTTTATTTATTTCATAGATTGAGTGATATGCTGCCTTTATTTTTGTGGAACTCCAGGCAGTGCATATAACTGGCTTTTTCCTGCCTAAGGCAGGACTAGAACTCTTATTTATCTGGTAAGCACAATAGTGTGAAAAAAGAATTCTTCAAACCTCTATCATCTAAGAGTTATTTTTTTCCCATTGAATTAAAATTGTCAAACTTTAATTGCCTTAACATACATAATGTTTTATTTAAGAAAAATTAAAATGGATTATAATACTTTAAACTCTATATCTTAGGGTAAAATACCTGGCTTGATTATCTAAGGATCAAGGTTTACAGCTGTTGTTTCATGTTAAAGACTAAAATCTGCTTCATCTTTAACCAAAAACAGCAGCAAGGAATGGGAATGATTTTGGCAAATTAAACAAAAAAGTGAAGGGGATAGTAGAACTTAATATTGCTCTTGTGCTTGGTTTCCTCCTTAGTGAGTTTTTATTTGTACGTATAATAATTTATGTAATAAATTATTGTAACATATTAGACCTATGGTAAAGCTTAAACAATCTGTTTATAGAACTAATTGGAAAGGGAAAGTGTGTGTTTTCATGTATATGACAGAATCCTGACAGTTTTCTACATTATCTTGCTGTTACAAATCTGCAACACATCCTCTTTCCATTTTCTAAAGTTGCCAAGTTTAGAATGTTTTAGAACCCTTGTTATACATGGTTTAAAGAATTTCCACACTCTGCTTTACTAGTTAATGATTGTGGGTGCTTATGACATCACTCTTAGAAAACTGTAGTAGGCAGCAGAGTTTTGAGAAATGTGTGAATGTGTATTGTTGTCCATTCTAGAACAAACCCAGGAGAGCATTCAGCGATTTGAACAGCAGGCAGGGCTAAGAGATGTCGGCTACACTCCACACAGAGGCCTCACTGCAGAAGAAACAAAATACCATCGTGTGGCTGAGTCATTTCATGTAAGGTGTTTGGGCCCTGTTGTGCTTTAGCCAGTTTGTTACTCTAGTTGGTAGAGATGGTTAGTTATTTCTTTACAAAAGCATGTATGGAGGGAGAGACATCTATTGTTGTGCGTCTTTGATACATTGTGATTCATTATTTTTGTGTTTTTCTACTTTCTTGGATGTGTGTTTGAAGTGTGCGTAAATGGAGAATGTGCCAAGTTTGTTAATCCAGAACTGGAAAATTCTGGCAAACTCTACAACATTCCATTTTTTTCTTGGACTATGCCATTGCCATATGGGTGTGGTTTGGCATTACCCAGAAGTGAATCTTCTGAACCAGAACTGGCTAATGTAGGATAATGGAGCATCTCAAGACATTTCTGGCCTAGATCATTTACTTCTAGAAACCACTTCTCCAGAACTGCATGATCTGTTGGGAAGTGGAGTGTTCTGAGTGGGAACAAAAAGGTCTCTTCTTGATGAAATAGTAATTGTCAATGTAAAAATAGTATTGTGAATTTCTGATTCAGTATCAATGCATTGGCAGTAAAAGTAACTCTATAAACCTGTTTCCATGGCATCACAATCTAGCTATCAGAGGAAGGGCATTTGAACTTTCTATTACAGGTAGTCCCTGACTTATGATTACAATTGAGTCCAAATTTATGTTTGCTACGTGAAACATTTGTTAAGTGAATTTGCCCCATTTTACAACTTTTCCTGCCATAGTTGTTAGTGAATCATTGCATTTGTGAAATTAGTAACATGGTTGTTAAGTAACTCTGGGATTCCCCATTGACTTTGCTTGTCAGAGGGTCACAAAAGGTGACCACATGATTCCAGGACACTGCAACCATCATAAATATGAACCACTTGCCAAGCATCCAAATTCTAATCACGTGACCATTGGGATGCTGCAATAGCCGTAAGTGTGGAAAACAGTCATAAGTTAATTTTTTCAGTGCCGTTGTAACTTTGAACGGTCATTAAATGAACTGTTGTAAGCCAAGGGCTGCCCATATTGGTCTTTTTTCTTCACTGCCCATTGTAGTTGGGCAACATAGCTAAATAGCAATAGAGAAATGTGGCTTCAAAATGGTATGCTCTGAAATATGTCTACTCATTTACATAAGAACCTACAATCTTGAATGAAGCTTTTTGAAACATACCAACAAACGCTTTCATAAAGTTATAGTGACAAGAAATGTGGAATCATTTTTTATTATTGCTAGGGCCTAGGTAAAATTTAGATAGTTTCCAGATGTTTGTCTGTTGCTTTTCTAACAGAATTTGAAAATGCAAAGTGGAGAGATGGTGAAAGAAGATAAACAGGCCTCTTCTGCCCAGTCCACACCAAGCAGCACTCCTCTTTCTTCTCCCAAGCGCTCATACAGGTACATTTCATAAAAGGAAAGTAAAATAACAAATTATCTGAATGTCTTGATTGCCCAGATTCCTTTGCATATTTTAAATATTCATATTAGAAATCTGTTTGATTGTCCTGATGTGTTCTTACAGCTGAGTATTTTATCAAACACTTCATATAAAGTTCCTCCAGATTTATGTTCTGTTTTAAATTTACTTGGAGTGAGAGTATCTGTTGAGAAGAGGTGCTAGCGGAAATTAAGTAATCAAGTAAATGCACAAAATCTGGTTCCCCTGTTTTGACTCCTGCTTTTTCATTGAAGAAGCTGGTTTAGTCATGGAGCTTATGCTTCAGTTGCTGGTCCTGATCGTGGCCCCATGGATTCCAACAGTGGTGATAGTGATAAAGTACCATCTGAAAAATGGAGCATTTTTGGACCTAGAGCTCTTCAGAGATCTGCTACTGAGTCAGGTACAGTATTATTTTGAGAAAACATGATTTTTATATAGAAAGAACAAATTAAATAAACTTTACAAAACTTCAGCTTTTAAAAAGTGGCTCTGTAAGGGAGATGGATAGTTTCTAAATGAGATAGATAAATAAAGTATCAATTAAGATCAAAAATCCAATTTGAGATTAGAAAATTAAGGCTAGAAAGAAAAAAGTATACCAAAGGCCTTAAAAATAAAATACAATTTTAAGTAGTTTTGTATTGGAATTGCAGAACTTCTGCCACGTTACAAGGATACAACTTTTTGCAAGACGGTAGCACAGGTCTTGGATAGTGCATTCATGAAACTTATAATGAAGAGCATTAAGTCTGTCTTGAATGTTGAGTACTATTTCCCTACTTTCTAGGATTATTATTTCTATTTCCCTATTTTTTGGGGATCTAGCTCATGGGTATCAAACTTGCTGCATCACATTGTTGTCACGTGATGGATTGTGACATTTTTCCTCTTCGCGGAGCTGGAGTGGGCTGTCCTGATGCATCCAGCCCTTGGGCCGCCTGTTTGACACCCTTGACCTAGCTGATGGTGATGTTTTCTGGATTACAATTTGATAAACTTTTGTAAATGGATTAGAATAGATCTGGAATCTTCAATTATTGAAAAGAAGTGTGTAAATCCCAGGAGAATATTACTGAGATACAATTATGGGAGAGCAGCAGTGTTTCTATTTCCCAAATTTCCTGATCCCAAGGGGAGGTAGGGTAGCGCTGCTTGATAGACTACCTGGTCCTGTTGGAACTGATTATCTGTAGATGCTGAATTCCTGTGTTGGACTATAGGAACAAGGTGTCTTGCTTATATACTGCTCACCTTGCTGGGCAGCAAGATCCTTTCTAGGGCTCATCATAGCTCTGGAGAGAGAGTGTCGTTGACTGCTAGTGCTATGGATATTTATGCTGTTGAGAGGGTTTAGGATTTCGTGGTCACAGTGCAATCGTGTTTGTTCCAGCTAATCTCAGGTTTGAGACACATTGGTAGCCATATGTGAGAGCTTGTTTTTTTCTGCATGGACATCTCATATCAAATTGGAGAATATGAGAGCTAGTCTTTGCCTGGCCAGGTCATATACTCTGGTGATTACAACACTCATTTTTCTAAAAACTTCCAGAAAGGGTGCTCTTAAAATGACCTGCCCCAGATGTCTGATAGGCCTGGAGGCACTCATACTCAATTGTTTTCAATGTCTGGTTGATTTCTGGAATATGGAAGTGAATATGGAGGGCACTCAATGCAGTGACCATTCATTGAATAGACGAGGTTATGCATGGTAATAAAGATGATAATATGATAAAGCCATTCACTTTTTACTTCTGTATTCTGATTGTGTTCTTTCAGTTCTATTTAAGGTGCCCTGTGCCTGTTTGGGATGTGGGAAGATTTTTCTGAGCATCACTTCAAAATTTTGAGGAAACATGTTAATAAAATCATTACACATCATTCCCTTTGGCTTAGACTGTGGTTAAATCAGAGGGGGTGATTGGACTCTGAATGATAGGATTATCAGGATGAACTTTGCCATGTGTGCTAGATCTATGTCCTTCTTGATTCTTTTGGAGAACATTGTGGGGAAATAAAAGTATAGATATGGAAAGTAGTTAATGTCTCCTGGAGGTAGCAGGTAGTCTTCCATCTTGAGGAGGCGGATGCTTTCTTCTGAAGCTTTTTCTGGATCTTGATAGACAACTATTGAGATGTGGGGGCACAATGGTTAGAATGCAGTAGCGCAGGGCGAACTCATTGCTCACTTCAGGAGTTTGATTCTGAGTGGCTCAAGGTTGACTCAACCTTCCATCCTTCCAAGGTCGGTAAAATAAGGACCCAGATTGTTGGGGGCAATATTCTGACTCTTTAAACCACTTAGAGAGGGCTATAAGCCCCCCCTCAATAGCACTGTGAAGTGCTATTGCTATTTCTACTTCTTGGTCTCCAACTTTCCCTTTTTGAGGATGGTTGCAGAATGTCGTGGGGCTCCAAATGCAGGTTGGTTGGCCTGGTGGATGCTGAGATGCTGTATGAGATCAAGGTGAGAAGGATGGAGTCTGTCTGGAAATATCATGGCAAGTTATCTTCAAAGAGTTGTAAAATTCCTGGTAACTTTGGAACAGCTGTTATCAGACATTGTTAGCAATATTTTCCTCTCCAAATTGATCTTTGCTGAAATTCTAGTAGTAGTAATGGTATATATTGAAGCATTTATTGTAATCTGTTTCATATTACTGTACATTGTTTTAGGAGGCTTTACCGTTCAGACATATAAGGGTGCTCAGAAGCCATCTCCAATGGAACTGATGCGTATACAGGCCACCAGGATGTCAGAGGGCTCTGCAAATTTTAAGCCTCCCAAGATGGATATTCCACCTATCGAAGAGAAGAGGGGGTCTTCACATTCTCACAATCTTAAACCCCGGGACTTGAATGTGCTTGCTCCCTCTGGCTTTTAGGAGTATTTCTACTTAAGTGGCACAAGTATGTTCTTGTATGTTCTCTGATCTCATCTTTAAGTAGATTCCATTCCACTCATGAATCCCTGATTTAAAAAGGTGACTCTATGCCTTCTAGTGCAGAATTATAAATGGGGGTGAAGTGAGATCTGGAAAACTTTCTTAATTTATTGCCTTTTCCCTCTCAAAATGGCTCTCTGGGTACACTACAAAGCAAAGTGATCTACCACTGAAATTTGGACCGCAAATTGTGTGCTGCTTTACAAAGCTAAACTTTAAAAAATATAGCTATAAAATAGTTGAAAATGTTTTGAATATATGTGCTCCCATTACTAAATTGCAGCCATGGTTTCTGTGAAAAGACTGAAATAGAATATCACTGAAACCAGACATTCCTATACTTCATTGGGAGGCAAAGGATTCCAAAATAAAATTACTTAATAGAACATGAGAATATTTTTAATTCAGCTGTTCAGTTTGTGAATGTTACAATTAATGATTGATTAAATGTTTATTTTTACAGATTTATATTTTAGAATCATTCACTGAAAGATAAAAATATGTAATATATGCTTTAAAGCAAATGAGCATATAATTTCTGTTTCTTTAGTCTAATGTTAAATGTCAAGTGAATGGTATTTTACAGCAGTGGGATGAAAACTTAGCATTCCTTTACAATAAAACCTTTTTTCTTGAATACCAAATTTGTGATTTTAACGAACCCTTTTTATGTCCTAAATTGGTTTTATACCTTATTCAATCCAAATTCCTATAAATGGTGGGTGCTTCTATATCTAAGCGACGTAACAATCCATTTTTCTTCACAACAGCTGCATCTTGGACCTGTATTGCTTTGATAGTGCTGTGTCAGCTCATCACTGCTTGTACCCAGGAGACAGTGATCTTGCTTCTTGGTTTTACGCTCATGTCTCTATGCCTAATACTTTTGCAGAATAAACAAACATGAATTAACCTGGCTATTAGTATGGCTATTATTGCACAGTGTACAAGTACTTCTTGTTTAATTACTTCTTCAGTGATCATTCAAAGTTATGACTGCACTAAATGAGTCTATTTATGACTGCTCCTCAAAGTTCTGGCATTCTAGCACCCACACAGTGTTGTGATTTGGGACTTGGCAGCCAATTGACATGACAGTTTGCAGTGTTCTGTGGTCTTACAATTACCATTTGTGATATTCTCTGCCAGCTTCCCATGAGAAAAGTCAATGGGGAAGCCAGTAGGGAAGGCCACAAGTGGTTCCAGTAAGTCACTCCCATCCTCCCCCACCCAGAGCAGCCATCCCCAGCCCTGCCACATTCACAGGCCACCTGCACAACCTCCCTTGCATGGCAACAGCCTCTTTATCTGCCTACTGGCTGCTTACAATGGCCTGGACCCTGTTTAATGACCTGTGATCCTCGCTTAATGATGGCACGGGGAGTTCTGGGATTGCTGGGATAGCAACAAAAATTCTGGTCTCAAGTACTAAAATTAACTGAGAATTAACTGTAATAGTAAGCTCTCAGCCCTGCATGTAAGATTTATTTCGGAGCATGACCTATTATCGGTGGATCTACATACAGTCTTACATATAAATATAGTTTTACATATCTATCTAATCTCCTATAACCTGTAATCTTTTTTTTAAAAAAGATCAAGCTCGTTCCACTTTTCAGTTAGTAAAATTTATTATAAAATTGTATAAAACACAAATAGAAATAAAACTAGACAAAACTGGTATTAACCGAAATGTAGAATAAACTTGACAAGTCCTTGACTTATCCAGTGTCTGAAAATACAGTGCAACTTACTGCAATCAAAGAAAGCTTTAAATTTTTTTAAAGACCTTATTAGAAAGAGGTCCATCTGTCAGTATCCAATAGTTCTCCTGGAGTTAGATATCCATAGCAGTGAAAAGCAATACTTGGAGTAGTTCAATCTTTTCTTTGATGGGGGAGGGAATTTGCTGTCCCAGAATTTGGCAGAGCTTTTTCTGGATGCTGTAAATGCTATGCTTTATTTTACTTTTTTCAATATAATCATTTGACTGTAGTTTGGGTTTAGCAGCTTTGATAATTAAATTAATACGTTCATACACTGAGTCTCTTAAGTGCCCTATAAAAAAGGGTAGAAACAATTGTTAGTTATACCATAAGACTGATATTTTAGGTTGTAATTACCCATGTAGTTGCAACAGGAAAATCTCAATTTTATCCCATGTTAATTGATATTAATGTATGAAAAAAATAACTTTTTAAAAAAATGCTAAAATATAGCAATTCTGAGATCATATCTCCTCAGAGAAAGGCTTTCAGCTATAATTGTGTGAATTAAACAAAAATATTTTTTCATAAATAGTTGACCCTGTTTTGTATTAACAAGTGATGGCAAACCTGTAAGGTTGCACACAAAATAAAAATAGCGTTACACTGAAGCACCAAACAACTCTATTTGGAACACTGAATTCTTAGAAGCAAGGAGTCAGTGTCAGCCTAAACAGCTGTCAGCAAGTAAATCCATCTAGTACAAATAAAAAGATTACAGACTTGAGGCTTCTTCCAAAAACGCATGCTTGTATAATGCACAACCCTTATATTTAGTGTTGCTGCAAGAGTTAACAGTTTTTGTCTTTGGCAGACTCCAACTCAATTGCAAAGAAAAAGTACACAATGGATTGTTTACTTTTGCCGTTGGCTTACTGCCTTAAAGAGAAATATTGAACAAATGGATACCTTTGAAGTTCCCAAAAGCAAATACTTTTAAAACTGAAACAAACCTACCAAGCAAGTAATTTTTGTCTTGAATAGTTTTTAATCTCATATATTTAACCCTAATTTTGACCTAATTTCTCCCATTATGGTCAGATCACTCCCTGATGAGTATCCAGTTGTCTGGTATCACCCCACTCCACAAGGAGGCTGCACATATTACACTGGCCTGCTTCAGATGACTGATGGACCTGACTGGGTTCCAGAGGGAGTTTGGGGTTCTGTAAAATTTGGTACATGGTCCAACCGAAGCCTTCCTGCCTGATGGAATGAGAGAACGGCTGTGGCTATGGACCAGATTACACCCAAGTAGCCTCTACACTCATGACTCTCTGAATTCTCGCTAGATTTATGGTTGAACTAAAGAGAGATGAAGAGTACTGCTGCAAATGATAAAGAGTGAGGATGATTAAACATGAGCTAGAGCTGCTATTAGAGACTATCTTGTATTAAAGATAGCAAAAAGTAATTATTTTTCTGCTATTATCACATCTACAAATAGTCCTTCCGTGGCCCTGTTCAGGTCACTGTGAGAAATATGCTGCATATCTAGTGAATAAAGTTACTTGGATATACTCTGTGTTGAGTTCCAGCCTTGGAGCAGGGCCATTGGGGGTTACGGGAACTGGTTCTTGCATAATAATTTGGGAAGAATTTCATCCTGTCAAGCCTGAGAAAGAGGACAGAGTTCTTATAACTGTTTGATCACTTCTGTGTTAGATCCATACCCTTCGTGACTGGTTGGGAGACAGTGGAGGATGGTGGGAGTGGGGTGAGGGCTGGTATACTGTGGTCCATGGGGTTGCCAGGATTTGGACACCATTTGGCAACTGAACAACAAAACAAACTCAACACATGCAAGATCACTATGTGAACTGCAGTGGCTCACAGGTTACCCAAGGGACCATCTTCCAGTGTTTCTACCTGTCCAATACAGTCTGGATGGGCATGCTCTGAGTCTCATAATTGAAGAAATGTCTGTTTGTGGGAATCTACAGTTTGTACCTTTCTGCAATACCACTTGCCCCCTGGAACATTCTCTCTTCATGTATTAGGATGGTCTCGAGAATCTGTTGGCCTTTGAAGAACTGGTTATGTGTACCGGCATGGGGACCTGAATGTGTGAAGGAGTCTGTTTCCTCGTTATCGTTATATGTGTGTATTATACTTTTCTAGACTTCTATTTATTTTTTGCATTGGGTTTTTAATTGGTTTAAATTGATTTTATCATTGTTCATCATCTGGGGTCATTTGTTTGAGATGGACAACCATGTAGGTAAGTAGGTAGGTAGGTAGGCAGAGATAGATGACAGATTCTAGACTTAGAGATAGAGATGATAGATAGATGATAGATAGATAGATGATAGATAGATAAATAAGGTTAGATTTACTCCAACCAATGGTAGCAGATAAAAAAGATATGCCTGACATTGGCTCATGCCTCTCCTATGGTTTGAAAGAATTATGAACAAACGGAAATAAGCAAATTGCAAAGCACCAGGACTTAAAATTGCATGAAAGGAAATACACTGCTCAAAAAAATAAAGGGAACACTTAAACAACACAATGTAACTCCAAGTCAATCACACTTCTGTGAAATCAAACTGTCCACTTAGGTAGCAACACTGATAGACAATCCATTTCACACGCTGTTGTGCAAATGGAATAGACAACAGATGGAAAGCATAGGCAGTTAGGAAGACATCCCCAATAAAGGAGTGGTTCTGCAGGTGGTGACCACAGACCACTTCTCAGTTCCTATGCTTTCTGGCTAATGGTTTGGTCACTTTTGAATGCTGGCGGTGCTTTCACTGTAGTGGTAGCATGAGACGGAGTCTACAACCTACACAAGTGGCTCAGGTAGTGCAGCTCATCCAGGATGCACATCAATGTGAGCTGTGGCAAGAAGGTTTGCAGTGTCTGTCAGCTTAGTGCCCAGAGCATGGAGGCACTATCAGGAGACAGGACAGTACATCAGGAGATGTGGAGGAGGCCGTAGGAGGGCAACAACCCAGCATCAGGACTGCTACCTCTGCCTTTGTGCAAGGAGGGACAGGAGGAGCACTGCCAGAGCCCTGCAAAATGACCTCCAGCAGGCCACAAATGTGCATGTGGCTGCTCAAGCGGTCAGAAACAGACTCCATGAGGATGGTATGAGGGCCCGACGTCCACAGGTGGGGGTTGTGCTTATAGCCCAACACCATGTAGGTTTGGCATTTGCCAGAGAACCAAGTTTGGCAAATTCGCCACTGGTGCCCTGTGCTCTTCACAGATGAAAGCAGGTTCACACTGAGCACATGTGACAGATGTGACAGGGTCTGAAGATGCTGTGGAGAACGTTCTGCTGCCTGCAACATCCTTCAGCATGACCGGTTTGGCAGTGGGTCAGTAATGGTGTGGGGTGGCATTTCTTTAGGGGGCCACACAACCCTCCATGTACTCGCCAGAGGTAGCCTGACTGCCATTAGGTACCAAGATGAGATCCTCAGACCCCTTGTGAGACCAAATGCTGGTGCAGTTGGCCCTGGGTTCCTCCTAATGCATGACAACCCTAGACCTCACGTGGCTGGAGTGTGTCAGCAGTTCCTGCAAGACAAAGGCATTGATGCTATGGACTGGCCCGTCCATTCCCCAAACCTGAATTCAATTGAGCACATCTGGGACATCATGTCTCGCTCCATCCACCAATGCCACGTTTCATCACAGACTGTCCAGGAGTTGGGGGACGCTTTAGTCCAGGTGTGGGAGGAAATCCCTCAGGAGACCATCTGCCACCTCATCAGGAGCATGGCCAGGCATTGCAGGGAGATCATACAGGCACGTGGAGGCCACACACACTACTGAGCCTCATTTTGACTTGTTTTAAGGACATTACATCAAAGTTGGATCAGCCTGTAGTGTTTTTTTCCACTTTAATTTTGAGTGTAACTCCAAATCCAGACCTCCATGGGTTGTTAAATTTGATTTCCATTGATAATGTTTGTGTGATTTTGTTGTCAGCACATTCAACTATGTAATGAACAAAGTATTTAATAAGAATATTTCATTCATTCAGATCTAGGATGTCTTATTTTTGTGTTCCCTTTATTTTTTTGAGCAGTGTACTTTATTTTTATCTAAAGCTGGGGACAATATTTTGAGTATGGCACATTTTCCTCCAAGCTTGTACTACTTGAAATAGCCATTTCAGCTTAAACTATTTTATGTATCTCTGCTAATTCATGCAAGATTGTCCTAATACCTCTAGCTGACAATATTGACCCCTAATCAGACAGTTATAAAAAGAAGTTTATGAGCCATAAGCAAGTTGCTTACCTAGAACTATTGTACGGTAACTTAGCAATAATAAATTCATTTGATGAAGTATCTCATCCCATCTCTGCCACAATTTTTCCCTGTCCTGTGAACAGAAGGATTTTTATTCAGGTTTTCACAAATGCTGCATACTGATATTTTAAAAGGGCTTTGAAATAGTATATCTCAAAGAACTTTCAATAACAACATATTAAAACCTATGCATAAACATTGTAGGGGATGCACACCACATTTTGGGTTTCAGTTCTATTAATATAAATGAAGGAAGAAAGCACTAAATTACCTGATACGTTAGCAGCAAGGAAACGTGGTTCAGAAAATGCAATATTTTTGTCAAAGACAAAGGCTCTTTGGTTGGTATAGAGCAGTTATGTTGGAAAATGAGCTCCAACACTTTGCATCGTAGAAGGTGACAATCCATGGTGCTCAGGAAGATGTCCCTGCAAGTTGACACATTGGGAAGAGTTAAGTTTTATGTTCTGCACTAGTTTGGGAGCAGAAATTTTAAAGATGCTCACGTCTAAACCAAAAGAACAATATAAGGAAACAAAGATGTCAAATGAAAGAGTCTTCTCTGAGTCTGCATCGTTGGATGAAATGAAACTTGTCTGGACAAAGATAAGCCAGCAGCATAGATGGTCTAAATTCTCTGTGAATTAGAGAAAATAAGCTTGCCTAAAAGGTTTGAACAGTCTTATAAATATATTATCCTGCTGCAGATGTTTACATTGATACCTAGGAAATGTTCAGTCAAGGTTGGGGTAGATTACATTCTCATCTTATCTGCTTGATTTCAGTTTGATAAACAGGACCACAACACTCACAGCCTGAAGACATGTTATTAATGTGATGTGCTGTACTATCAAAACATAACAATGGCTGATTTTTTAATATTAAAACTGTGGCCATAAGACTAATGGAATTTTTAGTAAGTGACCTGGGGATGAAGTTGAAATGTGTTACTTTATAATTTAGGCTTCTATACTACAACTTGGAAATTTTACAACCTACATCCAGTCCTAAAACTACCTCACTAGTACTCTCCAAGATACTAGGTATACAACATAGTTCCACAGAGATACTATTAGCAAAAAAATGCATAAGTTGTAGAATAGGCATTACTTGGAAAATTTAAGCCTGAATTTTTAGAATGTTGCCTTTCATTAAGTACATCAAACATTCCCTAGATAGTATCTTCCATTTTATGTTGAGCTAATTTAAATAAAAGATCTTAAAGATGCCTTTCTTTAGAACACAGCCAAATGTCAACAATGTTTTCCCTAAGTGCTTTAAAATTTTTAACCAAATTGTTCCTTATTGCCATGGGAGTGAAGCAAACCAGTTTTCTTCACTTGGCCATCCTTCAGGTGTGCTGAACTGCACCCAAGCATGGCATAGCGGAAGTTGCAGTCAGACTACCTGGCAGGCAGACTGCAAAACACCCATTTAGATCCTGTATACTGGATGGATGAGGGAACCAGATAAATTCTGGCAAATGGATTAGTAGTCTGTTAATTTGTGTTATCAGAATATATTTTCTAAATTAAAGAGAGATGTTACAGAACTATGTAAAACTGAGCAAGGGCTTTGGATTGCTGGAAGGTTATTTTTTTCAGTCATACACTATTAGATTTTGGCATGATTCAATATATCTGAATTATAACAAATTCAGACCAGTAAATCTTGTACTTTTTCTGTGAAATGTAATTCCGGAATTCATTGCCACAAAATATAGTATTTACCGACAGGATTCATTGATAAATGATGGGGAAAAAATCAGTGATTAGATATAATCCATATATGGAGATAATGCTCATCAATAGTCTCCCTTCATCTTCCATGGATCTTTTTTTCCCCCAAGTTGTGTGAGAGAAATTCAAAAGTATTCATGGTGGTCGTTTGAGAAAGTATTTAGAATTCACAATTAGCAAAGTGATCAGTGACTTATTTCTCCTGGCCACCTTTTTGTAGACTTTTACAAGCTCCGTTATGATTCTGCTGTATGTTTGGTTGACCAGCCTCTGTGTGCTGTGAAAGGTCTTTTAAAATTTATTTATTTTTACTAGGCAGGGATGGGAATCCAGGGACTTCCCCACATGGCTCTTCTCGAGTTCTTAGTGACTTTTATTGCTGATAATGGTGATAGAGATACTTGATATTAGTTTAGCCACCTCTGGAGATCCACAGGTTTCCAAGGAATCCTATATTTACAGCATACAAATGCATACACCAGAGAACATGTAGTTAGTTTACATTCTTTCTGTGTTTAAAAAAGTAATTTGGCATGGCTCTCCAACTCTGCGATAGATCTTTAATCTTCTTCTTTTAGAAAAAGCATAAATTCAACACTTGCTCTTTGTTCAGAAATGCCTGACCGATCTAGGAATATTAATGAGAACATGGCTAATGCAGAGTTGCACATCAATATAGAAAAAGTAAGTGTTGAGGAAGAGTGAATTCAATAGTTTATTTATCCCTTACCTTTGGCCCCGCTTGGGAATATTCAATAAAGAAGCAAAAATCACATCTGCAATTTTAGTGGCATTGCAATTTGGAGATTTGTCCACTTCAACTGCTATTGAAAGCATCCGTTGTAGAAGTGCTGCTTCCCTAAATCAAAGAAACAAAATGTTACTCAAACCATTTAGTGGAAGTGTGAAACCACAGTCTAAGATAGTCATCACAAACTTAAGGTCATACTCATATCAGAAGACTTGGGACACTGGTTTCACTTCTTGAACTACACTAGACAATACCATTTGGAATCTGCAATTTAATGAAACTCATGAAGACTTGGGTTAATGGAAAAAAATAGAGAAATAAAGGAGAGCCAAACAATTTGCTCCTAAGGTGGAGTTGCTATCAAAACTACTTTCTCTGCTTGACCTGCCATACAGTGGGGATGAACTGAATGCTCTTCCCATGAACAGCAGCCAGATTACATACTTCTGTTATATTTTGTATCACTCTTGTAATAGGAGGGAAAGGCCAAGAGAATATTGATAAAGGACATCTTTAATTGCCATTGTAATACGTACTGTGTATACAGTAAATGGATTGCTGTAACAAGCTATACTTGGGCTGTCCTTCTGCATTTGGAAGCTGGTGCCAAATATACGGGCATTTTTGTGCACTCTTGAAGCAGCACTTGTTACATTTTTGTTCCTTCATTGGTTTCCAGGTGCAATTCAAGATATTGGTAATGACCTATAAAGCCCTATGTGGAATGAGACAGGGAAATCTGAGGGACTGCCTGTCCCTGATTACATCTACCATCCCATCAGATCCATCAGGAAAGGCTTGTTAAAAGTCTTGTCTATTGGGAAATGACATCTGATGAGACCCAGAAACAGAGCCTTTTCTGTCATAGTGCTTGCCTGCTGGAAGGTCATTACCCCAGAATGTAGATTTAAGAGGGGCCTGATGACTTAGATGTGCCATCATATCTGAGGATCCAGCAGTAGTAATGAGTCTTGGCAAATGGATGTATGATTTATATTCATCAACCATAATTGTTTTATTAATTTTTTAAACATGGTTTTAAGATAGTTATATGCTGTAGTGTTTATGTTTTACTGTTTCTGTTGTTTTTAATTATTATGAGCCACCCATAGTAAAACTTCTGAGATGGGTAAAGATAGATGATAGATAAATAGATAGATAGATAGATAGATAGATAGATAGATAGATAGATAGATAGATAGATAGATAGATAGAGTAGATGATAGATAAAGACAGTTCTATTTTAAGTCAGTCATAACTAAGTGCATTCCATACAATTAACACTTTTTGGGTGTGTTTAGGACATCCCAGGTTTGGAAATATTTATTCACATAAAACAACAGATATTATTTCATTTAAGATTTAGGAGAATTCAAGGAGAAAAACACTGTAATGTGAATTTCCAAGAAAGCAAACTTTTGAATCTGCTTACTTTTTAACCTGAAATTGTATGGAGGCATCGTCTTTCTGCATGGTCTCATTTAAGGAGAGTTCTGGAATAGAGTTACAGCTCTGACCTCTGGATTTGTCTATCAATAGATTTTTGGTTTCTTGCAGCAATTTTCTGTGCTGAGAAAATCTGGCTCCAGTGATTACGGCTATTAGCCATTTAATCACTTCCCTGAACAGAAATAGGAATTAGAAATGTACACATGTGATATATAATTTCAGATATTGGTCATGCATGTTTTAAAAATAGTAATTACATTAAAGATACAATTCACAAGAATAAAAACTAATACAAACTTTAAGAATAAAAATAAGGATGCAAAAAAAATAGAAAAGGAAGAAAAAATATTTATATAGTATAGTAACTGAAAGGAAATGATTCCCTCCCCTTACAAGTATAAACAATAACTGATCATCTCTTAAAAACAACACATTTTCTCTACTTTCCATATCCCATCTCTTATTTATAAACAAATCCATAAAGCCTTGTCATTTTAGTCCTGTTGTCAGCAAAAGTCCGGTAAGGATTTCCAGAGATAATATCTATTTTAATCTTAATCAAATAAACTAATTTTATATTTATTCCTTTTACTTCTAATGATCTTGATCTTTAATCCCTTCAAATAATCCTAGAACTTTATTTCTTTTCACTTTTTCTTTGTCCTATTTCGCAAAATTCTTCAAAGTTTAAACCAGCCTTTTCTGTAAATCCAACGTAGGAAAATTACCCAGATCACTCCCTTGGTTTGTTATTTGTATATTCCTTTTATTTATTAAGACATCAGGTGGTTTCTTTTGTATGCTCAGTGTGACATCTTTTTTTCATGTCATTCTCAAATGTGGCCTGACATTTTAAATCCACTTTCAAATCAATTTTGTCAGGTAGAACTTGTTCTTCTTCTACATCATCTTTTATAGACACAATTAAAAATAACTTTGGATCATTTGTTCAAAAATATTCTTCCCTATGTTCAATGTTAAAGAATTTTGCTTCATTCTGTGTTATCATGATTGAGTAAGTGTATTAAATTGTAATCTTTCATTCCTTTAATTTCATCTAGTGTCTAAATTTTAAATTCTTGGGTTTTTTTTAAAAAGAATTTAAAAGAAAAGCATTTTCTCACAGGAAATATTCTTTATAATTAATTTCAAAAATCTTATTTCAAATGTATCTGGGCTCTCAGTCTGTAAAATCTTAAACTTGATTTGTAAAATCAGAGTTTTAACCACTTTTTCTGTTTGTTTCAGAAAATGTAAGACTTTTTTTTTTTTTTGCTATCATTTGAAGGAATCTCAGCTGGCACTGTAAAAGCTGAAAAGTAGTTAACAAGCAGTTTCCACAAGTGATTAGCTTCATCTCCCAGAGCTCTAAACCCACCAGGTTTAGAGCTTGCAATCTCTACACAAGAAGCAACTATCCGAAGCACTTGTGGGTGATCTCAAGTCATCTCCTTAGCTAGAGAGGAATTACGGTCTACACACTGGCTCTTCATTCTGCCACAGTCATCTTTGTTATTTCATCCCTGGAAGTCCCGTTCATACAAGTAGTTGGTCCAATATTTCACAATATTTCTAGGTGGACGATAAGGAACTTGCAGCCCTCATCCTAAATTCCATAGCTCTTTACATGAAGGCAAATCAGACCGTGGGAAAGAGCAGCCTGTCTCTTACTTGGCAGGCTGCTATGCATACAACAAGAACAAGAACAGCAGAAGAAGCCAGAGAAAGAGAGAGAGAGAGAGGAGGAAGTGCCCTACCTGCTATTTGCTTTGTCCCCCACCTTCCAGCCCCACTGTTTTAGCTGAAGCTCAGGCAAGTTTGCTATGGCAATACATCCAAACAGTGGACAATATTTGGAAACAAGGGATTTTCCCAAAGCCCCAGGATTCTTGACATTGAGTGAAAATGCAAATTACTTGACATTTCCGAAGCACTTGTCACAGGAAAGCACTGCCTTGGCAATGGATCTGTGCAGAACGCCAGTCCTGATCTTCTTTTGGAAGTCATCTTCTAAGGTCTGTATCATATACTGTAAGAAGAGGATTCGACCAGGAATCATCTCTCCCTATGGATGTCAGACAATTTGAAAGACAGAATAATGAATCACAGTAGTGTACGAATACGAAAGCAACTGATCTGTGCACATAGTGGAAATCGCACTCAAGTAAACTGGTTACCAACTAGACAAACTGAGGTGGAACCCTGATATTGTAAGAGGAATCATAAAAATGAGGCATCTCTCAACAACTGGCTTTGTCCCATGTTCTACCTCATTGGTTCATTTGTGATGGAGTTTGTGGCTTTAGCATTTTATATAAAACGGTATCAATCCATTAATATTGTTTGTTTGTAGAGTTGTATGTGAGTGCAGCACCTTGTTTTGTGAACCCACAGTTAAAGTTGAACAGGGGGAATCAACCCAGCCAGGGTTTAAAAAAGAACCTGTTGGGACTTGTGGGTGTTATGCATGCAGCCGGTACAAAAACAAGAATGGGGGCCTGATTCACAGATGGACTTGGCTGCAAAATGTGATGTGTACTACCCATACTGCTTGGTAGTCATAGAGGGCTGTGCCAGTTGCATGTGATCCATACGGTTTCTGCCCTTCCAACAGGGAAAGTGAACAGTAAAAAACTAGACAGAAAAATTAAATTATTAATGACATTTGCTAATCTTGTGGATGATCCAGCATCCAACTCCTATTCTTGGAATTCAAGACTTAGCTATTTAGGGCATTCTAAAAAAAAAACCCCTCCTCAGAACAGTCACATGATTGGTGCCATCCCACATTTAAACTAAATCTTCCAGAAGTGCTCCTATTAAACCAACTTCAGGCAGGCAATGATTATTGGGGAAACCTGTCTTCTAAGGAAAGTCTGTTTCATGACATGAAGGTCATGGTAGAAAAGCAACCCTGCATACCCAGAATGCTGCAGATCATTAGGGGGGATAAGAGAATCATCTACATTTAGCTAGTGCAAGATCTGCTGCTGTGCCTGCTGACATGTTCACCAGATGAAAGCGACTAACAGCTGTGGAACAAATCCCACCTCTTTGAAAAGTGCCAGGAAAATCAGATGATCCCGACAGTTCAAATGGGTATAAACATTTATTGTAAGCTTAAGCTCTCTTGTAAGCTGACCAGCCAAGAGAAATTAGTGGGAGATAAGAGTAGAAGGAATTCAAGGGGAGCTGAACTAGCGATCTCTTGTTGGCGCAAAGGGACTCATGACTGATGATGTCTTTGACCCCTCCCTCAGGCTCAGCCTGGTCATTTCCTGCACTTTATTGCATCAGCAACTCTATTGCTACCAAAGAGTGACATTTGGTGCAAATAGGAAGGCTTCATCTAATGCACTATTAGGCTGCAAGTGGCATAACCAAAAAATGCAGTTTTAAGCAGAGAGAACAAAAACCAGGAACTTGGTCAAAAAAAAAAAGAAACCCTTGGAGGAGGTAGATAAGAAGGAAACAAATTATTAGGGAAACAAAGGAGAAATGTCACCCGAAGCAGACAAAATAGTCTGGGCCTGAGCACAACTGCAACCTTCCACCCACCCACCCCCATCCGATCAAGTGCTGGTAAATCAGATTTGTAAATCAACAAATGTGATGTACAAATAAATAGAGTTGCAAAAGGACTTTGGGGATGTCCAGGCTGGGTCTTGGCTGGGTCTTGTCCAGATTTGGCACCTTCTGTTCCACTTGCTACTGCCTGGCACCTAGTTGAGAAGTATGTGGGAAACAGTGTGTGTCTGTGTGTGTGTGAAACAGAGAGGGGGGAGGAGAGAGAAAGGAGGGGGGAGAGAGAGAGAATATGTATATTTTAACCAGTTTTGCTACTTCTGTAAATGTATAGGATCTCCTCCAAAGAATTGATGTGCCAGAGCTCATCTGAAAGTGATTTGTGTGTTCTTATATACTTCCTAGCTGTGGACTAGGGCTATGTCTCCTGGCTGCTCTAGCTACACCTGTTTGGAAATCCCAGGCAGAAAGCAAGTGAGACTTACAAGATACATGTGCTCCATTAGGCTGGATGTGAGTGAGTCGCCATAGGAAAACAGTGAGAGATGGTGAAAAAATATAACTCAGCTTTGGTTAAGGAAAACTTGAAGTCAGATGGCTTGACTGTGAGCTGTGGATGGCAGGAAGGCTACATTGTGCCAAGATAGCTTTCAAGAACAATTAGGGTTTTCAGGTTGAATACAAGGGCCACGTAGAGATGTCTAAGATACGAGAAGCAGGGCATTTTGCTGCATCAAAACCACATATAATAGGGTTAATTCATTTCAGCTCTACTTTCAGAACAGCCATGTGGTTCCAGTTGTGATTGCTTAATAAGCTCCGGTTTACTAATAACTTCAGTGGCTTTTTCTGCTGTATCTTCAAAGCAGACTGGTTTGATTCAAACTGTTTGCTTTTACGTATTAAGGATTTTTCTTCTCATCTAAACGGGGCTCATCAACATACCTGCACTTCCATGACCTCACTTAGCAGTTGCCAGTCCCACACCACTGTATCAGTTGTTGCTGGATGAAGTCTAAAAATTAAAATTAAGCTTTTTATACCATCACATATTTGTCAAAACATTCTGCTAAACAGCTTACATGTAGTACATTTCAAATTAAAACTAACCTGTTGTTTCTTTGAGTTATATTTGTTAAAAAAAAAAAGATTAATGCTCAGATCCCTTCAGTTTAGGGAAGGGATCACTAATCATTTTGAGCTCTGGCACTTATGACATTTAGAAATAATATTGTCGTGCCCCAGCATATAACATTTATATACTGTTGCTCTCTAGTCCCACCTAGTGGCTGGAGGGACAAATATTTGTTACTCTCTAGCCCAATCTAGTGGCCAGAGAGACAAATACCAAGTATATTGTTTGAAGCTGACCCCACCTTTTTCATCAGCCCACATTTTCAAAACAAGTGTATGCTGGGAAGCCAGACTCCATTTGCTTTAGCATTTGGAGAAGGTAGAAGCACAAAGAAGAATCCATCTTAATCTGTGGCACAAGTCATCCAAGGACAAACCTATATCCCACATACAGAACATCACTGGTGAGATTTAAATGACTTGTATTTATTAATTGTTATGTTCAGCAGTAACTCAATACTATCTATTTTGTATTTAGTTCTCACTGTATGTATTCCTATTTTCCCCAGTTTTACCATATCCTGTTCTTTCAATAAAGCATTCAGATCTACGCACAGAGTCTGTTTTATTGGACGATAGATGGGTTTAGCTGCATGTTGAGCTCCACGTAGACTAACATGTAGTAAGGGCAGAACAATTATCAACGAAAACCTCTGCTATGGGAACAAAGCTTTGCCTTATCGATTATGATCTTAACTGATAGCATAACCACAAAACTAAGAAAGGAATAATGGCCTGATACAAAATCCTACCAAATAACTGGAGGAGTGGGAGAACACTTACGCCTGGATTTTCATCAACAACATATAAGCATCCTTCTGTATCTCCTGTTGCCCCTCTTGATGTTCTGGGCTCAGCAGAATCTGCCTGACCACAAAGGTTGTAACATCTTTTGGTGGGTAGTATTTATGGGATACATAGTCCATAAGGAAATCCAAGGTTCCCTGGAAAAAATTCTCTTCCATTGTACTGGACACCATATTTAATCTCCGGAATGGAATAGGTTGGGTTTTTAGTCTTTTATCCTGTGTATAAAGGAAGATCAACATGCATGTAGTATCTGGTAGTAATTATATGGGGTGAAAAACATCAGATAATTTTATTGTTAAGATTGCCCATGTTTAAAAATAATTTTGATTATTGCATACAAATTATAGACATTGGTAAGAATATTTCTTTCAGTTTTAGTTGAAAATGACAAATGTTCTAATTCAAACCTTGCAAAACTTGTGTGTTTGGTCTTAAACTGAACCATTTCACTAAACGGAATGTTCTGGGATATTAAGCACTATTTTTACAATAAAAGAGAAAATTAGCAAATGTTTGTTCTGGTTTAGTGATCTCTAACCTCTTGGAGCAGCAGACACACATCATAGGTTTCCCCCACCCCCACAGATGGGGTTGTGGGGAGAGGTTGGAGAATTGTTCATTTTCTGAAGGCTGCTATAGTGATGTAACCAATATTATACAATATCCATTAGCTGGCTGGTGATATGATTCCCTGATGCACCCTATAGGTATGTATGGCTGGAGGGTAGGGATGGAGAAGAAAGGACTGTACCTGCATGATGGTCTCGTCAAACAAATGACATGACTCTTGTACTTTCTTTAAACATCATGTCACTGTATAATCATGCTATTTGCACAATTATGTTATCTCGCATGTATTATTTTAATATCAGTGTAGCTTGTAAAGTTGCTGCAGTCTCCAGGATACTCATTATTACTTTCATTTGATCTTTTTCAGAGCACTAGATATATTTATCAACAAAGCGGTGGGTTACAACCATTTACCATTGTTATTTTTAAGAGGTCTATATGGACTCCAAGGGCTATTAAAAAGAGGCTGATACTTGCTTTTTCAAGTCTTTATGAAATCAATGAGTGGAATAGTATAGTGTTTCTGAGAAGCACTGAAGAAGATGCCCACAGGTACCACATTAGACATCTCAGTTCTGGTTTATCATGCCCGGTGCATTAATTTGAACATGCATATAACCTTATTGGGCTCAAGCCTCATTTGATGTTGGCTATTAGTAATCAAGCCGGAGATTCTGTTTGACAACTCAATTAAGGAAAAAGATTCAGCAAGAAACATACAATGCTAGGATGACATGAATTAGAACATGTTGCTATCTGTACTTTAATATGAACTCTGTGCCTCCTAGAGGAGGTGAGATTATTATTTTTATAACACAGTACCAAACAGTTAAATCAGAATGTAACAAGGCACCACCTGATAGTTGAGATCTATCAAATCTCAAATGTGCACATTGTGTGAACCCATAAGTAATTTCCTTGTAATTTACTTAATTAATACAGTTGGCTGACTTTCTATAACATACTGAGCCAAAACCAAGTAAATCATATTTTAGTTTAGATGATATCTGAACAAAATTGGAGAGGAACTCTGCTTTTATCAACTATATTTTGGAGAAGAGGTTTTAATGTTCATAATTTTTATTAATAAAGCCTTGAACTGTGGAATTATAACATAATGCCCATATGTTTGGCCATGCCTTTGAAAGTCCCAGCGTGACCCATTCCATTCCATTTCTGTCATATGGCAAAATTTTATTCTATTCTTTTTGGACAAAAATGCTTATGCCTTAATAATGGGGTAAATGTAATGTGCCTGGAAGATGTTTAGTTGTGCAAACAGCTTTGATGGCTTTGGATAGAAAGAAGACTAAATTTCATGATCTGCAAATTCACCAGATGTGTGTGTACATAAAACCACCTACTAGATCTATACCCAAGAATATTTATAACAAACCACTTTCCCCCAAAATGGCTGTGTTGTCACCAATTTAAAGTGGCACTGACTTTTTGATGAAAAAGTGTGACTTTTCTCATGTTTTGTTTTATTTGATAGGAAATATAGTCCTATCAATTCATTTGAGCTGGACGAACTGATAGCTTTCTGCAAACAGACTTATACAATCTAAAGCGAGCCTATTTGAGTTGTGGAGCCAATGTATTTCGCTGCAATTCTGAGTCTTAGAAACTCTAAAATCCAGATTGATGTGTACTTCAAAGTCCTGCTTGGGATATGGTTATCTCCTGCAAATTACCTTTCTTGACTCCTTTTCCACCACATTTTGGAGAAGAGGATGATGTACAGGGATTCCATGGCAATACTGTAGCGTTTTCAACCAGACCTTGATATCAGTCCGCTTGGATTGTTCCTGAACATTTGATTCCATGGCATGCCATGGTTTGTTTGCCTGGTGCAAAGGCCGATCAGCTCCAGTAACAGATTTGGCAGTGTTCAAAGAAGAGGAGCAGAGGCTTGGGGATGGTCTCTGATGCCGGGGATAGAACTGCAAGTTGGGTTTTTTTTCAGATGAGCAAGCCTGGGGGGGTGCTACCCTGTTCAAGAGCGTTGGACGTTCAGTACCGTCATTGCCTGATGAGAAAGAGAAAACATCAGATTCCAGCTGAGGGCTTCCCAAAGATCCCAAATCACTGTTGTAAGTGGTGTGGCTACTGCCTTCAGATTCCTCACTGTAGTTGGAATGGCAGAAGAAGCTGTTACTTGGAAGGTAGCCTAGTTTTCCTACACCTACTTTGGGGGAAGATCGCTCACGGTCCTGAACCCACATGGCCACTGGCACAGTACATTTGCTCTCAGCATCAACAACAGTGAGAACATTAGAAGAGCTGATGGGCTCAGGACAGACTGAAGTTGACGGCTTCAGATCCCAGGCAAAGCAGCTATGGTTCTGGAGGGAGTTGATCATGACCTCCTCAGGCTCTGTAAGATCAATTATCTCCAAGTCATTGCATGCTGTTGTTCGCACAACTATGTCTTCTCCAGTGAGATCAATAATATCCTACAGAAAGAGACAGGGGAGAGGAGATAATTTAAGGTAGTTAAAATGCTGGACTGGATCCAAAGAAGCATATATAGTTTCAAGTCTTCACTTGAACACCCAGACTTTTGTTGACTTTGAGCCAGGTTAGATGCAGCAACAAGCACTCTCCAGGAAATCTGGAAAATAAAGAAAACTCCTATATATTAATTTCTGGTCAGTTGCTTTGCCTCCTGTTCATTTATTGAAACATTATACAGAATAGCAAACAGAAACTCAACACCGTTACAATTCCTTCTTATAAAGAAGGGGTCTCAAAACTTAGCAACTTAAAGATTTGTGGTCTTAGGAACTCTGGAAGTTGAAGTTCACAAGTCTTAAAGTTGTCAAGTTTGGAAATCTCTGTTATACAGGGATGCTGAGAACGTTAACCCACCAGTAGATATGAATACTATTGCTTTAGCCCAGATAGTAAGGACATTACTGCCTAAGCACAGCCTTTCAGCTTCACATGGGGAAGCTGAAGAAAAAAACATTGTTATTGCCTATGAAATTCAGGCACCCAATTGGCATGGAACTGGAAAGAACCCAGTCACTGAATTTGAGAAAACTTAATACTTTTGCAAAGTTGGTTTTTCATCTCCCTCCCAAATACAAATTACTTCAAAGAAAGCAAAGGTGGTTTATTAACAGGGGGTTTTCATGCCTTTATATAGAATTACATACAGTTGATATTTGTGATTGATGCATCATGAAGCAATCAATAAAAGACTTAGATCCTAGATATCTTTCTACAAGTAGCAAATTTATCAGGTAAAATCCCTTTCTTTCTCACCCAGGTTTGTTTTGTTGCTAACATTTGTAAGTACATATTCAAAGACTTCAGAATAAATTTATATTGCCTAGTCTCTGAAAAGGCTAGGTTTAACTTCACAGGAACTGACCCTTGGATGAAGAGAAAAATGGTTTCTTGAAGTTAAAAAAAGGCATAGACTGCCATGCTAAACTGCCACTACTTCAGGTTTTTGAACTCTTCTTGCTAGAATCTTGTGGTATTTGAAAGATGTCTCAGAATTAGTGAGTCAACGGAATTTCTTTAGGGGAGAAAAGTGACCCGCAAACTTTAATTGACTGTGCAAGCACATTGACCTATTTCCAGCAGGAATCCCCAAAAGCTTCAATCTTAACTTACTTTCCCCAATTCTCCATTTCCCAACTTTTGAGAGTCAATCAGTTTTCTGAGTAATAAAATACATTACTGAAGAGAAAAAACACACACACTTAAAATCCTGGATAAACTTTAAATATACAGGGAAATGTAGAAAATGCAAATGCCAAATTCTGTGTTTACCACTTGAGTTTGGAAAACCTGATGTGCTCCACAGATTTTTGGATTATAATAATAAAACATGATCTGGTCTTCTTCAGTATTTTTCAATACTTCTGAAAAGTCACTTTTTAGTAGTCTTGCTATTGATGATGTGGCTACGGGGTACTAGATTGTTAAATTGATATCTCTACATAAGATTAACTGAGTCTCTGAATGTGGATCCCTAGGTAGTCAAAATAGTCATATCGACATCTGTTATCATTCTCATACGAGAAGGAGACAAGTAGAAGAAAGCCTAAGAAATATGATTTGCTTTAGATGAAAACTTTTGGGGAGGGAGGAAGCAGGCGGCAAAAAAAGAAAAGAAAAGAAAAGAAAAGAAAAAAGAGCGAGCAAAACAGTCCATCAAAGACTGAGCATGTTTAATTAAAATGCTATCTATTCAAGGGAAAAATTGAGAATTGAGAGATTGGGGAAAAGAAGGAAGGGAATTTGGGATTCTGGAACAAGATGTCTTCAGAAGTACTTTGCATTGCTACACTTTGTTGCAAATCTCAGTGTTTGCTTAATGAAACAAGTAATTTGTAACTGAAGCGTGAAAAATTACAGAGGATGCATTTTAAAGAGTAAAAAAATCAGTGTGCTAAACTGGTTTCTCCTTTTTTCAAAATAAATGGTCCTGATCTACCTGTTGGGCACAAGGTGGATTCAAAGGGGAGATTTCTTGCTGAATAAGTAGCAGTTGGTTTTGTTTATACCAACATTCGCAACATAGCTTCAATTCATTATATAAAGCAGCAAAACACACATATTAAGAGCGCTGGCAAGAAATTTTTTTTTTCCTAAATGGTTGTTGATTCCTCCTTAATTTTCTGACTGCCCATTGACAGATGCAGAAAGCACAAGAATAATTTGCCTGGGAACGAAGGTCAAGTACTGTAATCAGACTGTTAAATCTCAGGGTCAGTGTTTATTTATCACCTGCTCTTTCCTGTCCTTGCTACCTCTAAAAGCATTTAGCTAATTGTAGCAGGCCCAAAAAGAAAAGTAGGGAGGATTATTTTACTAATTCTTAGATGTTCCAGTTGCTTCGCTCTTCTTCATACTAAGGTTCACCAAACTCTCAGAAGAAATATCTTTCCTATTATAACCCCCCCCCAAAAAAAATAAGTGTCATAGTAACATGTTTCAAATAGCCAAAATACCCATGAGTGCCAATAGATTAATCCAATCTTATTTGATAATAGCTACTATCCTGAGTGTTGGCACACTACACAAACCTCCTAGCTGGTGGGATAGTAGCTGGTTTGCAAGGCAGTCTCTAGATACCTTAGCTTGCCTAGGAAGCATGAACATATTAAGGGTACAACAAGGCTTTGGTTGCACTTGTGTCACTTTGGCCAAAATGGGCCAGAATTGACTGGTAAGAAAGTCGTTACCGTTAATAGGGAATAATGCAAGTAGAGCAGGTCCAACTAAAACTAATTTAAAAAAAATACTAAGAGATAATCCTGATGACCAAAGCAATGGTGGGCATCAGAAATCATATCAATGGATCTGTTTGGTGATGATTGTGTTAAATGGAAGAGTTGTGACCTAGAATGTAGAAAGAATAAATGCTAAAAGGCATGCTTTAATGACTCAAATGAGACAAAGAAAACAGGTAATCTTCTGTGTTCTTAAAGAGAGAGATACAGAAGCAACCGATCTTCCGTAGATGAAGGTGACTGACTGATCTTGTGTAGAGCTAAGTGAAGGAATAATTTAGTTATGAACAAAGGGGCTAAAATGTATCTTAGAATGTATGAACTGACATTAACTAAATTGGATAGGAATGAAAGCATTATTTGTTAAGAGCTGAATGATACATATCAGGGAATAGTGAAAATGTTTTTTGAGAAAAATGGAGCAACTTTTGGAATAAGTGTAATTCGGGGGAAACCTATTTTGCTAAGTAAAACAAATGGATAATGATAAGAAGTGCAAAATCTATTACACAGACAGAAGCCAGGAAAAGCACCAGGGCCAGACAAGATAACTCCTTCTTGCTTAAAAGTCTGTGCTGACCAATTGGCCCCCATCTTCACCCAAATCTTCAATAGATCACTAGAGATGTGCTATGTTCCTTCCTGCTTCAAACGTTCTACCATCATCCCAGTGCCAAAGATGCCCTCCATCAAGGAACTGAATGACTACAGACCAGTTGCCCTAACATCTGTAGTTATGAAAATCTTTGAAAGGTTTGTGCTGTCCCACTTGAAAACCATCACGGATCCGCTGTTAGATCCCATGCAGTTTGCATACCGAGCAAATAGATCGACAGATGATGCTGTTAACATGGCTCTGCATTACATCCTACAGCACCTCAAATCTCCAAATACCTACGCAAGGGTCCTCTTTGTAGACTTCAGTTCAGCATTCAATACCATCATTCCAGACACTCTTCTAAGTAAATTAAACCAACTAGTGGTACCTGAACACACTTGTAAGTGGATCATAAGCTTCCTAGCAGACAGGAAGCGGCAGGTGAAGCTAGGCAGAATCACATTTGGTATCTGTACAATTAGCACAGCCCACACCTCCAAGGTTGTGTGCTTTCTCCACTTCTCCCTATATACCAATGACTGCATCTCAAACAATCCATCTGTTAAAATACTGAAGTTTGCTGATGATACAACAGTGATTGGTCTCATTCGAGACAACAATGAATCTGCATACAGACAGGAGGTTATACAACTTGCCTCGTGGTGTAACTGGAGCAATCTGGAACTAAACACACTCAAAACCATAGAAATGGTGGTATACTGTAGAAGAAACCCTCCCATACTACCACCTCTTACAATACTAGACAACATAGTATCAACAGTAGAGACCTTCAAATTTCTCAGTTCTACTATATCACATCACCTAAAATGGACACCTAACATCAAAAACATCATCAAAAAAGCACAACAAAGAATATTCTTTCTGCGCCAACTCAGAAAGCTCAAACTGCCCAAGGAGCTGCTGATTCAGTTCTACAGAGGAATTATTGAGTCCAACATCTGCACCTCTATAACTGTCTGGTTTGGTTCTGCAACCCAACAGGACAGACACAGACTTCAGAGGATAATTAGGACTGCAGAAAAAACAATTACTACCCACCTGCCTTCAATTGAGGACCAGTATACTGTACAAGTCAAAAAGAGGGCTGTGAAAATATATACAGACCCCTCACATCCTGGACATAAACTGTTTCAACTCTTTCCTCAAAATGACGCTATAGAGCACTGCATACCAGAACAACTAGACACAAGAACAGTTTTCCCCCCGAAAGCCATCACTCTGCTAAACAAATAATTCCCTCAACACTGTCAAACTATTTACAAAGTGTATACTACTATTACTATTAATCTTCTCATCACTCCTTATCTCCCATCCCCTCCCACTTGTAGGATTGTAACTTTGTTGCTTGTATCTGTAAGATTTATATTGACTGTTTCCTAGTATGATTGATTCCTTATTGTACCCTCTGACTATCATTAAGTGTTGTACATTATGATTCTGGATTCTTAACGAATGTACTTTTTCTTTATGTATATAAAGAGTATTTACACCAAGGCGAATTCCTTGTGTGTCCAATCACACATGGCCAATAAAGTATTCTATTCTATTCTATTCTATTCTATTCTATTCTATTCTATTCTATTCTATTCTATTCTAACGAGAGCAGAAAGCACCAAAAAGAGACTGGATCCTTCAGAGACCCAAGAAAAGGTGAAAAATGCAATGGTGATAGTTCATACAGTATTCATTTAGAAGGAGGTCTGTCTTAAATATGTATTTCAAACATGCAGCTTATTCATGCATACATGAAGAAATACAATTTAAGAGCATTGATGATACTATTG
Organism: Hydrophis major; assembly: GCA_033807585.1. NCBI lineage: Eukaryota > Metazoa > Chordata > Lepidosauria > Squamata > Elapidae > Hydrophis > Hydrophis major. Next base: position 123,191,969 of record CM066329.1, read on the forward strand.
CTTACCACAAAAGCCTGGGATAATGTGTAAAGGATATAAGAATGATTAGATGGTCTGAATATGAGATTAAATTTGGGGGCGGGGACTTGATAGGTCAAGAGAAAAAATGGGCACGAAAGAAAACTAAAAAGAAAAGAATATAAGTGGGAATGGAATGGGATAGGATAGGAAAGGGACCTTGGAGGTCTTCTAGTCCAACCTCCTGGTCAGGAAGTGAAAATATGAGATCTGCAGACAGAAATATTAGAAAGAAAAACGAATTGAATGGAAAGTAGATTACAACACATGTCCTGGAAGCTACTTAGAATCAAGTAAAAATGATGATTTTTGCAAATGGCACAGTTGGCTGCAGAGTTGCATGAACAGAAAGTATGAAACAGTGGAATGAAGTGAGAGAGATTGTCAACAAGGGAAAAAAAATCACACAGGAAATGACTGCTTCAAACATGGAAGATGAGAGAAAGAGATTGAAAAATGTGTCAATAGACAAGATAGCTGTAAATAGTGTTGTTAAAGAAAACAAGGAAGTGCTAAGATTGAATGGCTGAGAAAATGGAGAATAACTTTGATGGCAATAAAAAAATGTTTGTGAGCAAATGAAAAAGAGCTTAATGGGGGTGAAGAGGGACTAGATTTAAACATAGAAGTGATCTCTGCCGGCACGTGAGATGTTGCCCGGATCAGGTCCACTGCGCATGTGCGCGCACTTCCCACCAGCCAGCTGATTGCTGGGTATCTGCTGTGCATGTGCAGGGGGGCGAGGAGATGCGTGTGCATCTGCAGAGGTATGCGGTGTACGGTGTGGGTGCAGGCACACATGCAGGGGTGGGATTCCATTTTTTAAACAACCAGTTCTGTGGGTGTGGCTTAGTTAGTGGGCGTGGCTTGGTGGTCATGTTATTGGCTGGGCATGGCCAACTCAATATCACTCACATCGAGGCACGCATCTCCTCGCCTGGCCTCTCATGACTGTAGGGATGTTGCAACAGTCGTAAGTGTGAAAAATGGTCATAAGTCACTTTTTCCAGTGCCATTGTAACTTTGAATGGTCACTCCACACAAGCAAAGTACCAGCAAAGGAGGGGGAAAAAACTCCAGAGAAGTTCCTGAGACAGGAAGTCTAGTCCTGCCAAGAATGGAATAAGGGTTAATGGAGAGGCAGTTTCTGTAAGCAACACCAGAATGTTTCCTTCCTGGCTTCCTTACAGGATTAGGCCAGTAATTTCTTCTAACAACCTGTTCTCCAAACTGCTCACAATGTTAACAGCTGGTTCTAAAGAATAGGTGTGAACTGGTAGAATCCCCTGCACACATGCGTGCATACACAGGTGCACTTTTGACATGCGACGACAAAAAGGTTAGCCATCTCTGTTATATAGGATTAAATTGAAAAATAGTAATTATGTGTTTTTACTTTAACAACAAACTAGCATATGAAACTCTGAAGATCTACTTAAATAACAACTCCCTCCCTATGATCCTCATCCAAAGTACCTTGGAGTAATGGACTCTCTCCTACAAGATACACCTAGGGAATACAGTGGTAAAAACCAATAATAGGAACAACATACTCCAGAAGTTATGTGAAATTAATGGGGAGCTTCAGCTGCCACCCTGAGGTTATCAGCACTGGGATTTGTCTTCTCTGCAGCAGAATACTGTGCCCTTGGGTGGCTTAATAGCTGCCATAATAGTAATGCCAGGCTGAACACTATGAGGATTATAAGTGGATGTATTAAAACCGCTCTGACTAGCTGGCTTCCTGTTCTGAGCCAAATAGCACTGCCAGCTTTACAAAAATAAAATGCACTTATGATAGAATACAGAAAAATTATGAGCAACTCACTCCTACCAGTACATGCTGACCTTCCTCATTTATCAACCGGAAGATTCATATCCAGGAAGCCCCCACTGGTACAACATCTGCCGATCAACAATTAAAGCCAAATGCGTCACTGAACGTGCAGACATAGGAAGATGTATAAATGACCCCCACATAAAAGGTGCTTGGCTATTGAAGTACCATGTCAGCGATGGACAATCCTGAACAGGATTCACATCTCACACCTTTGCTGGGGCTCACTGTATAAATGGGGCAGAGTATCCTCCCCTCAGTGTGACTGTGGAGTCACACGTCAAACTGTAGTTCACATTATGACTGGCTATAAGCTGACAGCAAAAACCAGTCCAGTAACTGATTTTTTTTTAAATATAAACAATGCTGCATTTCAGTGGTTAGATGGCCTAAGCATTGGTATTTGAACATAGAACTCTTTAACATTTATATTTTATTGTGTTTATTCATCTAGGTGAAAAGTTCATATATATTGCTAGTCCATGTGTGATATGCCATATGCTAAACAAAATAAACAAACTGAACGATTTTAAGATATACAAATATTCACAGTAAGTTGAAAGAAACTTGAAAGAAACAAAGACGGCATAAATACGTGTATCTCCACCTTATATAATAGTAAGAGTTTGGTATATTAAGAAGAAGAAAAAAACATAGTGGGAAGGAGTTATTTGTGTTGTGTGTGAGACAAAACAAGAAAAAAGGGGGCCAGGAACAAATGGTTGATATGTCCTGAATACAAAAGTGAGTGATCAGCTGAAAGAGGATGATACAGAGGGAATAAATGAATACTGCAACAAGGGTGAATGAGTTGAGGGTTTTGGCTCATTTTCCTCTATAAATAAATGAACAAATATATTCTTGCCTTCTCTTTATCTAGTTTTAGGACTTGTGTGGAGAATGGATGTCTTAGGTCATACTGATGTAGAAGTATTGAAAATTCAAAAGGGTTCAGAAACTTTTAAGCACCACTGTGTCTGAGAGTATCATCATAGGGAAGGTTGCTTAGTCAACAGTACAATGCTAAATTAGCTGTATTAGCTTGGAGAAGGTAGCAAATGATGGCTTTCCCCAGGGAATTACAGACACTTATCTTCTGGCATGATAATGTTATATTTATGCCAGATAATTTTACATTTTTAATTTTAAGTTCTGGAAAGTGTAATTCCAACATGATAGTTACTATTTATTTGAAAGATACTTATCATTAAGTGTTGTACCTTATGATTCTTGACTCTTGACGAATGTATCTTTTCTTTCATATATAATGAGAGTATTTGCACCAAGACAAATTCCCTGTGTGTCCAACCACACTTGGCCAATAAAGAATTCTATTCTATTCTATTCTATTCTATTCTATTCTATTCTATTCTATTCTATTCTATTCTATTCTTTCTATCTCTGTTTTCTTAAACAGTACTTTCAAAATATTTTAAAACATGTTCATAGTTCAAGAGAAACAATGTTCAATGTAAAATAAAATAAAACAATTAGAATCACCATCCAAACTATACACATTCAGAATGACCTTCATCTGGAGCCACTCATTTTGTAGATCATACCAGAATTGGAACTGAATGGAAGTGAATTGGCAAACAACTGAATACATTTTAATACTGATATGTCATGTTTCACCAATCGTGCTCAGTAATAACCTGCTTCACCTGTTCCAAAGCAGCTTAAACTCCCAATGTTTTCAAAAAGCTGCCAATTTTAGCAAGATTATATTAGAGAATTAATAAATTTGGTCAATATCGTACTATTAAATCATCTTGCACAGAACTTTGGCCATTACTTTTTTCATTTTGTGTCAATCCTCTGCTGCAAAGATTGTTACAGAAATTGCTAGACACCCCACTTTCCTTCCTTTCTCCTGGTGATGCATGTGATGGCTTTCTTTTATTTTCAGCAAATCATACAAGTAGTCCTTGACATACCATCGTTTGTTTAGTGCACATTCAAAGTTACAAGAGCACTGAAAAAGTGACATGGCTATTTTTCACACTTATGACCATTGCAGCATCCCCATGGGCACATGATCAAAATTCAGACCCTTGGCAACTAGTGTGTATTTATGACGGGGAATTTCATCACCTTTTGTAACCTTCCCAGCTAGCTTCTGACAAGCAAAGTCAGTGGGGTAAGCCGGATTTGCTTAATGACCACATGATTCACTTAACAATTGCAGTGATTCGCTTAACAACTGTGGCAAAAAGGACATTAAATGGGCCAAAATTGACTTATCAATTGCCTTGTTTAGAAACAAACATTTTGGGCTCTATTGTGGTAATAGTTGAGGGCTACCTGTATTGTATAGACTTGGGAAATCGTATGAACTTATTTCTAGATGTCTGCATAAAGCATTTTTATGTTTTAATATGGACATTTCATGGATTTGCATGTAATCAACTTCCATTTCTTCTTCTGTTTCTTAAGATAGTTTCTAATTTTTGCTATCCCCTGATTTAAGTCATTACATTTGTATCATGATAACTTAACACACATCCTTGCAAACTTCCCCGTAGGAAGGGGGAAAAAAACCCAGTAAGATTCAGCGAGAGTCATGTTACTTTCACCAATTTTCCTCCCTGTCTTCAACAAGACAGAAATAAAGTAACATGTTTATTATTTACATAGTAATCGTTGCATAAAACAACGAAACAGGCAAGGATTTCCTCTAAACTGAAAGTCAATCTCAGGTTTCAGTTTCAAGCAGGTTTCAGTTTCAAACTATCTATCGTTTCAAGCGATGGATAGCTTGGATTGTATGAACCATATTGTGAGCTCAGGTTGGGACAGGTTTCTACAGACTTTCAGGTCGGGACAGTTTCCTTGTTTAATCTGTCAACAGCCCTTGGATTATTTTAAGGAATTTTACCGTTATCGGCCATTGACAATTAAATTGGGACTGTTTTTTTAAGCCGACATTAGGGCATTTACTACAGTCACGCGGTGGAGCAGATATTTTACAAGCAGAAACCCCGAGGTTCAATCCTTAATGACTTAAGCGGATCAGAGGACAGGGAAGGGGGTCTTGAAGACCCCGGAGTTTTGTTGCCAGTAGGACTGGGCGAGCTGGACAAGCGAGTGGCAGTTTCCAATGGCTCTGAGGTGTTGAGAAGCCGGTTGGGGGCTCAAATGAGGGGTCAAGAGCACAACACGATCCAGCGCCGAGACGGGATTCAAAAGGAGACCGCGGCGCAGGGACCTCTCCCAATAAACCCCATCCCGGGAGCTGAGGGGAAACGCATGTAATAGATAAAGAAGCAATAGGATTTCCGAAGACAGCGCAGGTTCACTTTACAGGGCAAGAGGGAAACCCAGCATTAAACGACACTTCGGGCAACTTCGCTTCAGAAGCGCGTTTCCTCTTCCCCCTAAACCCTCGCATGCTTTTTTTTCCACTCGCGTTTTCATCTGAAGGACTGATCTTTCTTTCCCCGCTCGCCAAACTCGGCTGCTCTGGGAAACCCGAGCCTGGCGTTTTGCAAGCCTCTGCAGGTCTAGCCGCAGCACGCGCCGAGAAAAGAAGCGGCTCGAGGGGAAGGACAGACCGGGAGGGGAGGGGGGCGGCTCCGTCGGCTCCGGCAGACGGGGAAGAATCGGGACAGCCAGAAGCCGCCGGGTGAAGAGCGACCACAATCAAGGGAATCTTCTCCCGCAGCATCGAAAACAGGAAACACCACCATCTTTACTGCGGGCAAACGACGCCCTGCCCTGCCCGACTCACCAGGGGCCGCGACAGTTGCCCTCGCCTCCATTTCCTCCTCTGGAGAATGCGCCCGCGACGGAGCCGCGAGGGACCCTCGAAGTCTTCCTCTCCCGAATGCGCTTCTCCGGGGTGCAGCGCACCTTCATCCATCGCGCCCCTTTCCGCGGTCCGCCTCCGGAGGGCGTGGCCCGCGAAAGAGGCGTGGCCGGTCAGGTCCTCGCCCACGCAGCGGTTGGCTTCTGTTCCTTCGCCTCGGCTTAATGCAACTCTGACCCGTTCTAGATTTCCTAACTTCTTCGTATTCTTTGTATTGAAAATTATTCTTTGAAGCTAGGTAGGACATTCTCCCTCAAAGCGCAGTGGCAGCCGTGAAGCTGAAATCTTCACTTATTCCAAAAGGGAAAGGAACTGGTTTGAAGCCAAGCGCTTTGCTTGGATGCCAAAATAGTGTCAGGAAGCTTAACGATACAGTGACAAACCGATGACAAGATGTCACATCTCAATATTAACGGAAACATTTGGTGTGTGTCTGCATGCCTTCGAGTCACTGTTCAAGCAGAGATTCTGAACCTGTTTATCAGGGATACTTTGATTTGATTTAATGGACTAAGTAATTGAGTTGGACACATGGTTAAGTTCACATGACATACTTAAATTCTCTTGGTTCTTAAATTAATTTTCTGGAAGTACACATTACTTGCTAAATCATAAAACATAACTAGGATTAAATCAACCAAACTTAGTAAGTTTTGCAGTTTCAGCCAGTATATCTTGAACTAATAAGGTTAAGTGTGCTTTTTAAATTAGCCAGACACTCATTTAAACTCCCCTCTTCTTGACCCTCTATGTCAGGGTTCCACAACCTTAAGCCATTTTGGACCATTTCCCACAGAAAAGAAAATACCAGGAGTCACAAAACCTGGGTGGGCACAACCAACTCAAGGCCACTCCAATCCAATCACATGACCCCCCCCAGCTACGCCCATCCAGGTTTTGTGGGTGTTTTCTGTGGGAAGAGGGTCTCCATCCTCTCATTTCTCTCTCTCTCTCTTCCCCTTCTCTCCCCCCTCCTCCATCAATTTCTCATTTCTGTCTTTTTCCTTTTGTTCTGTCCTTCATTAACATACTCGAGATCCCCGCGCTTTGATTGGCCAAAGTGCGGGGCTCTCCGATTGGTCAGGCGAGCCGCGCCGATTGGCTCGCTAAGAATCTCCCGCGATTGGTCCATTCAGACCGCGGGAGATTCAAAGTGGTGCCATTGGCTGCGGCCGCCGCGGCGAAAGGAATAAAAGCCGCGGGCTTTTTTCCTTTCGCCAGTTCGGTTCCAACTTGCCAATAAAGAGCTTTTGCACTAAGTCACCGACTCCTGGCATCATTTCGCGGACGCAACACTGGTGACGAAGGTGGGATCCAGACCCTGAACCGAACCACGTGTCCGACGGAAGCCAGACGAACCACCGAGATGGCGAAGATCGCACCACCCGCACCCTTCAACCCCGCCACCGAGGACTGGGAATTGTTCGCCGACCGATTCCGCATGTACCTCGAGTGCACCGGCATGAAGGACGCCTCCGGCCCAATGAAACACGCCGTCTTCTTGACCCACTGCGGGACCGAGGTCTTCCAGATGGCCAAAGCGCTGGCCAAACCCGCCGATGCCACCGCGATGGACTGGGATGTCCTCGAACCCATACTTCGGCGGCACTACGCTCCAGAGGTACCCATCCTGATCCGGCGCAACGAGTTTTACCGGCGGGACCAGAGGTCGGGTGAGAACTTCAGCGACTTCGTCGCCGAGCTGCGGCGTTTAGGGGGGCTCTGCGAATTCGATAACCTAAACAACGCCCTGCGAGACCGAATCGTGCTCGGTTTGTGGGACCCCGTCCTCCAGAGCCGGCTGATGGCCAAGGGCAACATCAGCCTAGCAGACACCCTCACCGCAGCCGCAGCCGCCGAAGCAACCCGAACTTCCGCCGACCACATGCGCAGACCGAACACTGGGGACCGCAGCGGAAACAACAACCCGGCAAGGTCGACCGAGCCCAAACCTGAGACGACCACCCACCAGGGCGACTTCCACTCGGCATCGGACACTTCCGATGACGAGGAGGATATCCATCAACTACAGGCAGGGCGCGACCCACGGAACCGGCAAGGTCGTAAGTCGAGGACCAACTGTGCCGGCTGCGGCGGCGGCCACCCCAGGTCGGAATGCCGGTTCTTCGAATCGATCTGCCGGCATTGTGACAAGAAGGGACACATCGCCCGTGTCTACCGCCTGAAGAAAAATCGCAGCCCAGCACGATGGGACCAGAGCGACCGGAGGAGAGAAAGCACACCACCCCGGACCAGAGATCGCCCCTCGGACAGCCGATGGGACCGGAACGGACGATCCTCGTGAGGCGGCGACAACCGGCGGAGAGAGGAGACCCACCAGACGGTCACCATCGGCCACGCCATCACCAACGACACCCGGAAGGTCCACGTTGAGGTATGCATCGAGGGCCAGCCATGCAAAATGGAGGTGGACTCCGGGTCCTACCTCTCCATGATTGCATGGCATGAGATAAAGCGGTTGGTGCCTACCCTCCAAAGGAGGAACGTAGACAGCCAGAGACTCATTGTAAAGGACTACCAGGGAAACCGCATCCCGGTAGTCGGCACCAAAAGCTTTAACATCACTTATAAGGGGCGCACCGAACGACTCCCCCTAACGATCGTCGACCGCGACCGCCCAAGCCTACTGGGACTGCAATGGTTCGCCCCGCTCGACATCGCCCTCACGGGAGTCGACCACGTCACCGACGACAGCTGGGAGCAGCAACTAGCCCGAGAGTTCCAAGAGGTCTTCGACGGAAACCTAGGCAAGTACCGAGGGCCCCTTATATCGTTCGACCTAGACCCTAACGTCCTTCCCAAACGCCTGAAACCAAGGCGGGTGCCATTCGCACTGAAACCCAAGATAGACGAGCAAATTGACAAGCTCGTCAAACAAGGGGTCCTGCAGCCCATAGACCACGCCCGGTGGGAGACCCCCATAGTCACCCCGATGGGTCAAGCCCGATGGGTCGGTGAGGATCTGTGGGGACTATAAGGCCACCCTAAATGGCGCGCTGCAACAAAGCGCCTACCCCATCCCAGTAGTACAACACCTACTGCACTCACTGGGAGGGGGCAAGGTTTTCGCCAAGCTCGACCTCGCCCAGGCATACCAACAGTTGCCGGTCGACGAGCAAATGGGCAGAAAGCTAAGGTCCCCACTCAACAGGTTACACCCCACGTATAACCCGGAGAGGCCCCCAGACTCAAGCACCAAACACCGAACATTCGCACCCGGGGACCCCGTATACGCAAAGAACCTGACGGGAGACCCTTTATGGATCCCAGCCGTCATCACACAAGCAACAGGCCCACACTCGTACCGGCTACAAACAGCAGACGGACGAGCATGGAAACGCCACATCGACCAACTTAGGTCGAGAACTACAAACCAACAAACCGCCGACACACAAACAAGCGAAACCAACCCCCACAACGCAAGCCAAGGGGGGAGGGAATACCCAGGGGACCGAATCCAAAGAAAAATAAACCAGCAATACTCACCGGGAAGCAGCCATCACGACCCCTCGCCAGGAAGGAACAGCCAAGCCAGCTCAACCGACCCGGAAAGACCGAGCGGGAGCGGCGAAACCCGTAGCTCAACCAACCCGGAAGGCCCAGGAGGGAGCTACGGAGAAGGGACCGGCCCGATCGACCAGCCGGTTCCCACGACAGCAGCAGGAGCAGCGGAGATCCCGACCGAACCGGCCGGGATCCAGCCTACGACTGAGTTGCGCAGGTCAAGTAGGACCAGACGGAGCCCCGCCTACCTACGTGACTACGCAACGTAAGGACTGAACCAAGAGGGGAGGGGTGTTCTGTCCTTCATTAACATACTCGAGATCCCCGCGCTTTGATTGGCCAAAGCGCGGGGCTCTCCGATTGGTCAGGCGAGCCGCGCCAATTGGCTCGCTAAGAATCTCCCGCAATTGGTCCATTCAGACCGCGGGAGATTCAAAGTAGTGCCATTGGCCGCGGCCGCGGCGGCGAAAGCAATAAAAGCCGCGGGCTTTTTTCCTTTCGCCAGTTCGGTTCCAACTTGCCAATAAAGAGCTTTTGCACTAAGTCACCGACTCCTGGCATCATTTCACGGACGCAACACCTTTTCTCTCATTTCTCTCTCTTGCTCCCCTCTCTCCCACTTCTTTCTCTCATTTGTTTCCTTTTCCTCTCTCTCCCTCCATTTTCTCTCTTTTTCTCCCCCTTTCATCTCTCTCTCTCTCTCCCCCACTCTCTGTACCTATGTCTCTCTCCCCCCTCTCCCCCTCTCTATCTTCCCCTTTCTCCCCACTCTCTCTGCTGCCCGTCCTGCATATGCCTTTGCTGCTCTTTGGCTGAGCCCAGCTGCTGGGTTGAGGAAGGTCTCCCCACTCATGCGCACCTACCTGGCCCCACCATAGCCAATCAGGGGGTTGCAAGAGGAGAAGTGGGGGAAGGGTTGGCCAAAGGGAAGCCTCCACTGCGGCTCACACTCATTCCTCAGCCAGCCCCAATTTCCAAAAAGTTTCAAAGAAGAAAGGAAAGGAGTAACAAAGAGCCCCAAGGAGAGCTTGCTGGCTTGGCCCAGCTGTGGTTTCAGAGAGAAAGAGAGAGAGACAGAGACAGAGACAGAGATACACATCACACAGACATAGAGAAAGAGAGACACAGATATCTCTACGTATCTACCTATAGAGAGAGAGAGAAAGAGGGGGAGACCGGCTGATGGGTGAGTGTCTTTAGCGAGGGGACTTCAGCTTTCTCCGAGCCTGACCCCTGGAGTGGGCGTGCAAGGTTTGGCGGGGTCAGCCCCCTTTTCCCACTGCCCTGAGCTTCTTTACTTCTCCAGTGGAGTGGTGCTGCCAGCGGCTTTCATATTGAAAAGCATCCTCTGGGAGTCCCCTGACTCCCATACAAGTTTTAAAGCCATGGCTCGGCTCTGTGGGCCCATCCCCCTTTCTGTCATCCCTTCCTGCCAGATCCCATTCTAACCCGCCAGCCCTTGTGTTAGTAAGGCCGGTGTCAATTGCGGCTGGATCAGGCCAGTGTCTCAGGGCGGAGAGCAGGTTGTGCATCTCCCCAAGCAACCGAGGCACGCCCGGTACCAACAAGGGCTGGAAGAAACTCCAGTAAGTGTGAGGCACTGAAGAATCAGCCCCTGCCGCTTCTCCATCCCCTGCCGCCACCCTTACCTTCTCAGGCCAGGCAAGGAGTGACTGGGAGGGGACAGCGCAGGGCAGGTACAGCCAGTGGTGGGATCACCCAACAGAGAGCCACAGCAGGGGACCCAAAGAGCTGCATGCAGCTCTGGAGTCGCGGGTTGCCGACACCTGCTGCAGGTCATAGAACAACCAGACATGGGCTGCAAAAATTGAGATGACTACTAGATGATAGCAACACTATACTTTAACCATATTATGAATTGCAAATCCAAAAATATTACTAGATATGCAATAGCGGCAAAATAGGAATATCCACATTTTATACCAATAGCAAATCATTTTAATTATCACATGTACAATATAATCAAGACCTACTTGATTTTGTAGAAAGAGTGTATTGCTGGACTTGGAGATTGTACAACCTTCCATAACTGCCAGACTTTGGAAATGCGTATAATAAGTATTTTCTTTTATTTTCTTTAATATATTCCCACTTTACTCCTTTTTGGCTTCTGTGACAAAATATCACAAAAAGAGTTTGCTCTGAAAACCACACTGTGATTGGGTTTATTTAATCCTCTTTAACCATGGTTGTGTAACTCATGATTTACAAATAACAGAAGACATAAACAGGCCTATAAATTATAATTCTTAGATTAATTTCTATTTCACAATATATGTTTATATGTCATGTGAATGATATGTAGGACCAATTATATCTTGACATAAGAATATGTTTTAATAGAAGAAAATTATTTTCCATTTATTTTCCTAAAATACACAAAAAAAGATTCAAACTGTACTTTGCACTGTTTTTCCTACACAAAGAGCAGAGTTTCTTTTTGTACTTCTTTGTTAGTTCTTGCAGATCTGCACAAACAGATGGGTGAACCATAACATAATTCTTTTTCCAATTTGTCGCATAACCTTATCTTCACATATAACTTGTATATACTTCCTGTTATCTCAGCAGACACATCTGTTTTTGTTCATGCAGACATCACTATCGTACTCAGAATTCTTTGGGGAAGTCTTGCTTTCTCCTTGGGGAAAATGAGGTGAAGGGAAATCCTCCTATTATCAAGTTTTTGTTAACAGTTCTGCCTACTGCAGTAGGAAAACAATTATCTTCCCAGTACTGAGCTTGTTGCTAAAATAGAGAACTGGACTTCTTAATTAGGATCACTAGGATCAGGAGGAGAAGGTTTAATTCAGATATGGTCCATCCATGAGATGAGCTGGGTTTTAAATAAGATACTAAAGAACAGGGGGATGCAATTGAATAAAAATTATAAGTATTTCTATGGGTCTGAGGGACTGATTTCATAGTTTGCTTACGGCACCAATTCCTGTGGCTAGCCTATTAATCTAGGGACTTCATTGCTTTACTTCATTCTGTCTTCCTTCCATAGTCTGGCAATCTAAAAGATATGCTAAGAAACAGGGGATATAATGATTCTTGTTGTATGTCTTCTCTTCCAGCAAAACTGAACAGGAGCATTTCCAAAGAATGACATTGAGGCTGGGGAAAACACAGTAATGCCAGAAAGAGGGGAAACAAGAGATCTTCAAGTAGTTCAAAAAGAGAATCTGGAAGGTAAACAAGAAAAGCAAAAATGCACTGTGATCATTGAGACATCAGAGGCAGTCCATCCACCACTAGTGACTGCATGCTATACAACAGGGCTGTCAAACTCATGGCCCATGGGCTGGAGGTGCCACGTGCTGGCCACGCCCACGCCCAGTTTAGGGAAGGGGAAAAAAGTCGTGATATGTCACGTGACAACACTGTGACCATACATGTTTGACACCACTGCAATACAAACAAGGATGAGCAACAGGAAGGCCACATGCAGCTTCCAAACCTTGTTTTACCAAAGATCCCATTCCTTCTAATCATAATTACAGAAAATCAAAGGTAACTGAGAGGAAATATATGAAAAGGTAATGTAAGCCTTTAAATAGGTTGAGATCATTTTATTCTCTACCTGAAATGTAGGAACATAACCCAAGAACAAGACTTAGCGAGTTAACTCACACCCTTAACTATTTTGGCTCAGTGCTGTGTCCACTGCAGTCTTCCATCTTTCCAGAATGTAAAATGAAGTTTCCTCTTCGATTATAGAGGAAAGGAAATTTTAATTATAGTCGATGTTTTGCACAAGATTATTGAACTTAGATATTCAAAATGACAGGAGCAGTCTTGCTTTCCCAATTTTACTCAGGCTGTTAAAGGCTTATTTATTTGTATAAAAGCAGCTTTCACTCCATATACGTAGAGTCATTCCTTTAAGCATAGGCATACATGAGCAACAAATAGGGAGATTTATGAGAGAATGTCAGAATGATGGGGCTGCACAGCTCCTCTCTTGAGTCAGGGTCAGTAACTCTGCAAGTTTCTAAATAATTCCTACAGGTTTTTTGAGAGTGGAAAAGTTTAAAGAGGTCAAGAGGTAAGATGAACCTATGATGGAGTCAATTGTGTATGAATGATTTAACAATGCAGTAATTAGTTAAACAAAGATCAAACAAAAGATGTAGCAATTAGCTTTTCACCCCATTAGCAATTAACTTTTCACCCAGTTAGCAATTAGCTTTTCACCCAATTGCAAATAAATGGTTTTCCCTAAAGATGCATAGAATAAAGGAAGCCATTAATGAAGTTAGGACATTAGCATGGCTATGGGACTGATTCTGTGACAGAATTTAAACCCACTTGAATATTAATAAATGTTTTAAGTAAATAGTTAGCAAGCATTAGAAAGAAGAAGTTACAAAAGAAAAGTTTCTATATGATTATGTGTGGTTAGGTTTCAAGAGGATATTGATCAAAGTAGCTAGAGCCAGATCAGCGCTGGTTTGACATTTAGCAGATAATCTAGTGGGTAATAATAGTAATATCAATAAATTATTAAATTTATAGCCCAGGCAACCGTCTCTGGCTGAGATAAAATAGCAACATCAGTCTGTCTTAAACTTTGTCTTTGTTTTTTGTCATCAATTTGTACCCCATCATATTTATAATTGTGTTGGACTTCTAGGGAAGAAATGGCAGACAGATGAAAGACGAAAATGGAGTCAATGACTGCAGTAGTTTGAAGACCTGCTGGATAGACTAGCTTTTTGATCATTTCTCTCCAAACAAGGAAAATTGTCTTAGTCAGTAAAACTGTCGGGAATGCTTACTCTGATGAAACACCAAATAAAGTCAGGGGAAGAGATGACTGCATAGAAAAAGGGAACCTGTATTTAGCAAATGCTGGAATTGTGTAAATAATGATTTGTGTGTGTGTGCGTGTGTGCAGGGGTGGGATTCTACCAGTTCGTGCCTATTCACTAGAACTGGTTGTTAACATTCTAGCAGTTCAGAGACCCGGTTGTTAGAAGAAATTACTGGCCTAATCCTGTAAGGAAGGCAGGAAGGAAACATTCTGGTGTTGCTTACAGAAACTGCCTTTCCGTTAACCCTTATTACATTCTTGGCAGGACTAGACTTCCTGTCTCAGGAACTTCTCTGGAGTTTTTTCCCCCTCCTTTGATGGTACTTTGCTTGTGTGGAGTGACCATTCAAAGTTACAATGGCACTGAAAAAAGTGACTTATGACCATTTTTCACACTTATGATTGTTGCAGCATCTCCACAGTCGTGAGAGGCCAGGCAAGGAGATGCGTGCCTCGATGTGAGTGATATTGAGTTGGCCACGCCCAGCCAATAACATGACCACCAAGCCACGTCCACCCAGTCACATGACTACCAAGCCACGCCCACCACCTAAGCTACGCCCACAGAACCGGTTGTTAAAAATTTGAATCCCACCCGTGTGTATGTGTGTGTGTGAGTGTGTGTAGAAATAGTAAGAGATTTATATACTGTCCCATAATGCTTTACAATAGTTTTTGGGCAGTTTACAATATCAACATATTGCCCCCAATAATCTGGATCCTCATTTTACTGACTTCAAAAAATTGAACCATGTTCAGTTTAACTTAACTGGAATTTCATTTTTGATGTGCAAGGTTAAAAGTGCATGTTTTTAGAATTAGACAAATGGCAGAAACGGTGGGAGAGAAATTATAAATTAACAATGTCAACTGCTTACAAAGAAAATCTGTATAAGATGTTCTATAGATGGCACTTGTGCCGGCAAGACTGGCAAGGATGTTTAAAGCTAAATCAGCTAAATGCTGGAAATGTCATCATATACCTGGATTATATTATCATATGGGGTGGTCATGCGTAGAAGCTAAAAGATATTGAACAAAAATGCACACGTGGTTGGAAAAGATGAAACAGCAACATATTGATTTAAAACCGGAAATATTTCAATTGGGGATTATACCTGAAATATATAGTAAGGAAAAGCTATACTTAATCATTCATGTATTCACTGCAGCTAGAATTGTATTTGCACAAAATTAGAAAAATGAAAAGATCCTGACAGATGAGAATGTGATCAAGAAAATATTAGAATGTGCAGAAATGAACAGGTTAACACTTGCAGTGAAACAAAAGGAACAAAACTGAATATTATATGGTATATCAATGGCTGGAGAATAAAAATGGAAATTAGAAAATCTAAGAAGACTAGCGAAAAATAATAAACATGAAAGCAAGAAATAAAATATGCTAAGAATTGTTATTATAATTAGGTATATCATGTCTAATAGTATGAAGTAAGAATAGAGTAATTATATGATAGTAATTAATATGTACTAATTGTAATGGTTAGTGCACAAAATATTTGTACCCAGAAGACACACCGTTTAAATGATAGTTTGTTTATATTAAAAAAAAAATTATTTTTAAAAAAGTTCATGCTTTTAGTTCTCATTTATACAGTATTCTCTAAACATAATCTACTGATTAAAAAATTGCCATAAAGAATCAAATGTCTGTCTCTTGTGCTTCCATTTTAACTAGGGCTCGAGAGGGGGAAATCATTCTCCCTCCTGTTTGGCCACTTCTTCTGAATTACTTGTGTCTATTGCCATTAATAGGGAATTTTCTTTTCCTTAAAAACACCTGGAACTTTCTCTCTGTCCTTTTTGTCCCATTTTAGCACTTTCATGGAGTCTCTCAGATCAACTCAATATGCAGAGGACACCTGTAACATGTTTTTCTTCTAAATATGTTTTCATCAAGTACACATAGTAAACACATTTTTTAAAAAAGAATTAGCCTGCATGCTTTGCACTCTGAACAGGTAGAGATAATGAAATCTTGCTGCAAATGCAAAGGATTGAATTTGTTATGTGTATTAAAAAAAAGCTTGAAAAAGGTATATGGGTGGACAGCTCTCAATGGTTTTCTCTGGAATTGTACTGTGTTCCTTCTTTTTCCACCTCCTCCTTGTGACCTTCAATTAATATATCAGATAAGAGACAGACATGGTAGCAGCAAATCTTACAAAATCTGGAGAAGGGAAAGGTGGAAGCAAATAGGAGCAAGAAAAAACATGCTCTTCAAACAATGAAAAATAAATAATAGAAGAGGAATAGAAACCTCTCAACTTTCTTGACTTCTCACAAAATTCATACAAAACTCACAAAGACCAGAGTAAATGATGAATGTGATGATGGCCAACACCAGCACTCACCACAGAAAAAAATCCAGCTTTTTAAAGAGACAACATATTGTGGAAAGGGAACTTCACGAAGACAGTCGTGTCACTCAAACAGGAAAAGCCCAAGGGGAACATCAGGCCAGCCATAAAACAAACTTACATAGGAAAAGGAATCAAATAAAAGGTATTAATGAATCCCTATAAACAAAAGCCTGAGTAATTAAGAAAACTAGACAAATAAGAAAAGGAAATCCTTACAAACACAGGACAAACCAAATAAGAAAAACAAACAGACAAAAGGCACAAAAAAACATAAATTACAAAAGAGACAGACAGGAGATTGCCACAAAACAAATATGAAAAAAAAAAAACCCATTATAAAGCTAAAAGAGATTAGAAATAACCGATAATACAATCTAACCACGCCGCAGAGTTTGCCTTCCGCACCCTGTGGAGTTTGCCCTCCGGCAGGAATAAAGACAAACTCAAACAGGATTTGAAACATTAAGCACAAATACAAACATTCACACGAAATCAACTCACAAAGGGAGAAAAGGGTATAAAAACCAGGGACTTAAGAAGCCAGCTAGCCCAGGAACACAGACTTCTCACTGTCCCCTGCCTTCCTGAAAAATAAAAAGATCCAGCTTTCAAGCAGTTGTCCGTATCCTTGTGCCGGAGCTCTCTCAGCAGGAAAATCGAATCCTCGAAAGAAAGGCATTTTGACACCTTTCAACAATATAATGTCCAAACTTTTTCTGTGTATTCAATAGGTTCTCACATTGATATTTTGTTTTATGCACTTCTCACACAAATTTATACAGATAAATACAAACAAACAAACAAGTAAACCCACCAATGCCTTAACATTGATAATGTAACAAAAACACTTCCATGCTTGTGTTTGCATGGAATCTATTGTTGGAAGAAATATCCTTCTGGGTTCAGTTCCAAGTGGGATTCTTTGATTTGTGTACATGATTGTTTTTATGGTGTTAAATCTTGTTTTTTGTGATTGGGTTCTTCCGTCTTGGGGTTACTTTGGGGTGGAAGGCAAGTGAATGATAGCGTATTTGAGTGAGTAATTGTTTTATAGTCCAATCTTTGTTTTTCCTAGCCCTTTGTTGCTGTTTGTTCTTGGTAATTAATCTGTTTGTATATTTGTTGCAATATCCTGGGCTTTTCTATTTATACCTAGCTAATGTTCTTGGGTTTGTTTTCTTTCCTTCACTATAGTGGTTTAATTCCTATCCTCCTGCATGTCTGGTTTCTTCATGTTTTTATTACTGTGTTCTAGTGAATGTTTTCCTTTCTAATGTGTCTAAAGTTCCAATTACTTTGGTTTGGTTTATTTTCTTTTGGGTGTTTGCTTTAGCTGTTTTCTATTCTAATATGTTTTGGAGTTTCAACTTCTTCAGCTCAGATGTTTTAAAAGAAGTTTGTATTTGGTTGCAGTTTGCCATCTATTTGGTTTCTAGGGTGGGGTGGGGGGTGTCTTGGTTAACTTTGTGGGCCTGTGTCCCAGGCTTGTTTGAATGCTGCTGGCTGATGTACATGGGTTCAGTTGTACGTTTAGGGTCCAATTAATCTTATCTTTCCTTTGTTATGAAAAATAGACTGGCTCAGGCCTTAATGGCCCCATTGGCAAGGGTAGGAGGGCTGACTTTCTGCCACTCTTGACTTTTTACTTCTCTTTTCTAGGGGAAATATTCTGCCCGTTTAGTATATCCTAAAATATTTCATTTTTCTAGGAGGGGGGTGGGTCATAACTTCCAACAATAGGATTAATTTTGATCCTTGACCAAATTAGAAGGAAAACATCTGGAGACAATGATATAATTGATTGCTGAATTGAAGGAGCATGTTTCATTCAAAAATTGTGACCAGAAATGAAAGTATCCCAGTTGTATGTTATTGTACATCAGTCTGTCTGTCTGTCTCTCTAAGTTTCAGTTGACAGCAATTAAAATTTCTCCATTTTAATTATATTTATTATAATTATTCAAAGTCCAATTTATTATAATTAATCAAAAGTCTCTACTAATTTTTCTGTAAGGAAGGTCATCTTTTGATTTTGGAAAAGAACAGTCCAACTACTTCTGTGGGAGTGTTGGCTGCTTTCAGCTGTGCTAGCTTTTCATGTTTTGTGTGTGTGTGTGTGTGTGTGTGTGTGATTTCATTATCTGCAGTCTAGTTTATTTATCTTGTTTATAGAAAGTGGGAAACTTCTGAGGCTTTGGTTTATGCCATATGTTCACACACTCTTTCTTTACTTGATCTGCTGTCAGTGCTAAATATAGCTCCTTCTCCAACTGGCCTTCACCCTTTGTTTTGCAGATGGAAGTGCCTGCACAATTGCAGATTCTGCATTCCCACTCCATTCTCCTCTGATATCTTCCTGCAAGCCAAAGATTGGGGCCAGGTCACCCTGATCTCTTCAAGTAGATGGGGCTAGCAGATCAAAGGAAGGGGTGAAAGGTATAGTTTTCTTTTAAACATCTCAGTTTGCACTCAGACTGTCCCCAGTAGTCTTGAGTCAAAAGGATTCTTCCCATGAAACGCATCCAATGTATTTGTCAATTTCCCTGTGCACAGTATGACCGCTTAATTTTACTATTTTCATTGCTCTGTGTATTTAACCATTCCCAGTCTAAACCAGTGTTTCATAAACTTTGGAGCCTCCCACACAACTCACTGAGACTGCAAATTTCTCATCTGCATTCCTCCCAGAGATTCTTACATTTCCCCTTCAATTACCTATCTGTATGACATTGGGATAGAAATGTTGATTATTGTGTTGATTATTGTGGTCTTTGTACTTATGTCTCAGCTTGTTTCTGACCAGGGAGGAACAAGACTTGGGGACAGTCTTTGTTTGATAAAGAAAGATCATATACTCACTCATCCAAAAGCCAAATTCCCCTTTCCTTTCCAATGACCTTTAGTCATTGTTCAGTTGAGCTCACAGCAGAACAGAGGCTGCTGAGAACTGGAATGGAAGGGACCTTCAACAAACCTCTCTAGCTAAAATAGACATTTAGACACAGACTGTTGCCTTACACACACTTCTAAACAGTGTCCTTCTGTGGCAGTGGAAACAGACATGGATTCAATCTCACAAAACTCATCCTATGGGGCGCCACAGCTATTGCTCTGTTGCAGTTCAAAGAGTGTGAATCCCACTTCCAACTCCAGTTTCTGTGGAATCAAACACAGGAAAACCCACCCCCCATTGCAAATAATCAAGGCTCACTGCAGTTATTATTTATTCAGTGTACGCTGGAGGAATTTTTCTCCAGAAAATAGTGGGAGGGATTCCTACAGACAAGAATGCACTCATAAAGGAAAGGAAGAAAAAATTATACACACACACACACACACACACACATATATATACACATACATACATACATACAATACAGAAGCCTGATGATGGCAGCTGAGATTCTGCCGAAACGTTGCTACAACTTTAAAAGCACAACTACAATGACGTGGGAAAATACCCAAGCAAAGCTGAATACTATACATGTAAGTACCCGCGAAAACTTCAGAAAACACATATATATAAATGTTTTGAATCTATTGAACATATATATATATATATTCAACAGATAATATAAGCATAAATATTCATAATCAGCAGGACTCAAGTTACTTTTCCATTCATTTGCTGTTATTATCCCCAAGAAAGAGTTATAGGTAATCCTCGACTTACAGCAGTTCATTTAGTGACCATTCAAAGTTATAACAGCACTGAAAAAAGTGACTTATGACCATTTTTCGCACTTAAGACCATTGCAACACCCCCATGGTCACATGATCAAATTTCAGATGCTTGGGAACTGACTCATATTTATAACAGTTGCAACCGTGTTACTAACTTGCCAGCTGAAGAGATTCATCTAAAAAGGATGGCAAGAAAAGTCATAAAATGGGGCAAAATGGGGCAAAACTAACAAATGTTTCACTTAGCAACAGAAATTTTGGGCTCCATTGTGGTTGAAAGTGGAGAGCTACCTGTATTGTCTTAATAAAAAGAAAATATCAGTTGTATTCCCACAGCAGTTTCGATAACTATACTGAGAAGTGAGGACTTCAAGGCCCCAATTAGCAAACATTCCTTCTATGTGTCTGCAGTGCTAACACACACCCACTCCTCCAGGAATTGTTTTCATTACAGTAGACAAAGCAAACCTCATCTTCACGATAGAAAGCTTGTAAGTCACAAATGGGATGGAACAGCAGTTCATTTGTACAGATCTTTTCTCCAAAAATGTATTGTACACATATATCAACCTTTGTGTGTATTCTTGATGAAATAAGATTGTCAAACACTAACATCCTTACAAAAATAAATCACTGACATAAGCACACAATGTGGATTATTAATTTATAACATCTTGTATGATAACAAGCTATTGAATTGCTTTTGGTTAGCACTATGCCAAACTCAGATTATATGGCAATGAACCCTTGAAATCCCACTTTTGCAAAATTTTGATTGCATTCTATTGCAGTACCATGAAAAAGAACAATGCTGATAAACCTTAATATGTTAAGCAACAGCACCACATTATTTCACTGAGATTATAAGCATATTATATTAAAAGTTAAACAAAATAGTAGCAGCACCAAATATTTATAACTGCTAGTTTTGGGAAGATTTGGGAAACTTTAGAGTGGCTTTGGGATCACTTTAGAGTAGAAAATCAGATGATATTACTGATTCCATGATACTGTTTCTTAGTGAACTTATATAACAGTAAGGGTGACAAAGGAGAGAGCTTTTATCCAGGGGTGGGATTCTACAGGTTTGCACCTATTGGCTAGAACCGGTTGTTAACATTCTAAGCAGTTTGGAGAACCAGTTATTAAAAGAACTTACTGGCCTAATCCTGTAAGGAAGGCAGGAAGGAAACATTCTGGTGTTGCTTACAAAAACTGCCTCTCTGTTAACCCTTATTACATTCTTGGCAGGACTAGACTTCCTATCTCAGGAACTTCTCTGGAGTTTTTTTCCCCTCCTTTGCTGGTACTTTGCTTGTGTGGAGTGACCATTCAAAGTTACAATGATACTGAAAAAAGTGACTTATGACCATTTTTCACACTTATGATTGTTGCAGCATCTCCACAGTCATGAGAGGCCAGGCAAGGAGATGCGTGTCTCGATATGAGTGATATTGAGTTGGCCACACCCAGCCAATAACATGACCACCAAGCCATGTCCACCCAGTCACATGACCACCAAGCCACACCCACCACCTAAGCTACGCCCACAGAACCGGTTGTTAAAAAATTTGAATCCCATCCCTGCTTTTATCTACATTACAAAAAATATCCTGGCCACATCTAACTTTGCTATTCCAATAATCTCAAACTTCTGCAACCTAACTTTTTTCGTTTGGCATGGTGCAGGTATCAGATTTACATCGATGGTTGGAATTTAAGTTCGGTGAACTGCTCACTTCCATATATGCATAGATGTTTCTTGAAAATCTTAGCAATCTTTTTTCATTTATTTCCCTTTTGACTTTCCTGCACAGGCACAGATTTTTGAGGTTTCAATGGCTTTGAAACCAACATTGTTTCAGTTAAAGAGGGTCTATTTTTGGTGAATGGACACAACTTCCCACTTTCTGATATTTTACAACTGATATTTTATTTTATTTCAACTGATATTTTAAATCGGCAGATGATGCTGTTAATATGGCTCTGCATTACAGCCTACAACATCTTGAATCTCCTCTTTGTAGATTTCAGCTCGGCATTCAATACCATCATTCCAGATATTCTTCTAACTAAGCTAAATCAGCTAGCTGTGCCTGACCAGACTTGTAAGTAGATCATAAGCTTCCTAACAGACAGGAAGCAGCAGGTGAAGCTAGGCAAAATCACATCAGATACCTGTACAATTAGCACAAGCCCCCCTTCCCCGGGGCTGTGTGCTCTCTCCACTTCTCTCTATATACCAATGACTGCATCCCAAAAAACCCCCTCTGTTAAAGTACTGAAGTTTTCAGATGACATAACAGTGATTGTTCTCATTTGAGACAATGACAAATCTGCATACAGATGGCAGGTTGAACAATTAGGCTTGTGGTGCAATTGGAACGGTCTTGAACTAAACACACTCAAAACATGATGGTAGATTTCAGGAGAAACCCTCCTATACTACCATCTCTTACAATACTAGACAACACAATATCAACAGTAGAGACCTTCAAGTTTCTAGGTTCTATCATATCTTAAGACTTAAAATGGACACCTAATGTTATGTATTGAGTTGTATTAGGCCTTGCTAAAGTGAGACTAACCTTTAGATGACCCCCAACTGTTAACTCCAACTGTTTTGGAGGGAAACTTAGAACAGTCATATTTGGGCAGGCTTTTTCAAGTATTATGATTGGTTAAGGCCCTGTAGCCCCAGAGTTTAAAATTACAGGCCTTTGCCTGCTGTTACTCAGCTCCAGTTTACAGTCAATAAACATTGTTGTATTATACTGCTCTGCTTCTTGCCTATTGAAGCCCATTACACAACACCTAATATCAAAAATGTCATTAGAAAAGCACAATAAAGAATGTTCTTTCTGTGCCAAGTCAGAAAGCTCAGACTGCTGATCCAGTTCTACAGAGGAATTATTGAATCTGTCATCTGTACCTCTATAACTGTCTGTTTTCGCTCAGCAATCAAACAAAACAGACACAGACTTCAGAGCAGGGGTGGGATTCTACCGGTTCTGTCCGGCTCTACAGAACTGATAGCTCTGAAGCCCAGCAGACACAGAACTGGTTCTGTGTCTGCGCCTGTTTTGGCCCAGCCCTCCGCCCGGGCTCTTACCTGTCCTTTATTTCCTACTTTTCAACTGCAGCTGCTTTGCATGGCACAGCTGCGGCTGAAAAAGCAGGAAAAAAGGGCTTTTCTAACCGCTGTGCACCCGCACACAGCGCTGGTCAGCTGTCTAGGCAGCTCAGCAGGTCATAAATTGCACTCTCACAATTCGCACATGCATGCGCGACACAGAGCAACAGAACCAGTAGTTATACCTGTTGGATCCCATCCCTGCTTCAGAGGATAATTCGGACTGCAGGAAAAACAACTGCTACCAACCTGCCTTAGGACCTGTGTACTGCACGAGTCAAAAAGAAGACTGTGAAAATAGCTAGATAACCCTCACATCCTGGACATAAATTGTTTCAACTTCTACCCTCAAAATGTTATAGAGCACTGCACCACATAACAATAAACACAAGGACAGTTTTTTCCTCCACATGGCATCACTCTACCAAACAACTAATTCCATCAACAGTCAAACTATTTATTAAGACTGTTCTTCTCCTCCTTCCTATTACCTATCTCCTTTTCTACTTATGATTATAACCTTGTTGCTTGTATCTTATACAATTTATATTGTTTTATTTAGTTTTCTAGTATGATTTTGATTTTGAGTATCCCATGACTATCAGTGTTGTATTTTATGATTCATGATGTATTTATGCTGACTATGATCATGATTCATCACTTATATCTTTATGCACACTGAGAGCTTATGCACCGAAGAAATTCCTTGTGTGTCCAATCACACTTGGCCAATAAATATTCTATTCTATTCTATTCTAGGAAACAGGGAAAACAAATTAAACTTTCTCTATAGTGTATGTCATAAGCAGGGCGGCATTAATTAGGTTGAGTAGTAGGTAGTCACAAAAGTAGTAGTCACAAAAAAGTAGTCACAAAATCTCTCGCTGTGCATTCTAAATTTTATCGTAAAATACGGCATTCTGTTTTTTTTCCCTTCAGTTAAACGAGCTGACGTTTTTCCTTTAGAAGCCACAGCGCGCCTTCCCGAGCATCAATGAAGAGAAAGTTCCACCACTCAAGAGATAAAGGGATGCATCCAAGAGATGCCAAGTGATACTAGTAAAAGCACATTCGGTGGTAAAAAGAACCCCTCTGCACTTTTATACTTCTACGGCGCTCAGAAACTCGTTCTTCGAGAGACTCTTGCCCTCGTGAATAACATACCGGAAGTGGAACCTTTGTAACTCGGAAGGAAAGTGGTTCGGCAGAGAAGCGGGGAGGGAGTGTAACTTTCTTCTGGCTGGAGCCGGGTTTGGGCTGCCATGGCTGTTTCTCCTTACGTGAGGGACATGCAGGAGAAGTTCCGGGCTAACACGCGGAGCCGCGAATTCCCTGCGCATGGAGCCAAGGTCCACTCGGTGGCCTGGAGCTGCTGCGGCCACCGCCTGGCCTCCGGCTCTTTCGATAAGACCGCCAGCGTCTTCCTGCTGGATAAAGACCGGTTGGTGAGTCCAAGGGACGGAAGGAATGGAAAAAAGGTGCTGGAGAGCGTGGCGGCTTGATTGGACTCCCGACGGCCGATGTGGAAATTGGAGCCTTTTATGGTGGTTCTCCCCCCCTCCCCCTCCTTTTGGGAAAGGGCGATAATAACGGAATGAAAATCAGCCTGTCTTGAATTCGGTGGGACTCGCTTTGGTTTCATTGGTTGGTGGCTTTTGGATGTTCGTAACGGAGGCAGCAGATCATTTTTGCCCGGCTTATCAATAGCGATCCAGTCTTCTCTTGAGTTCCTAAAAACTCCTTTGCTTGGGTCATCGGTGATGGATCATGTACCCATGAACACATGATTTTAAGGACTATTCAGAGTTTCTGATAGTCAAACATCTTTATATAATCAATAGAGCAAAAAAAAAAAAAAGATGTTTTTAGAACACGTTTGATTTTTCCATTATCCACGGATGCCAGCAATCTGATCCACTATCCATGATCCGAGCAGTGTGATTGCTTCGTCTGAATTCAGGTTGTTCATCTGTTACCTCTTGTTCCAGAATATGATTGCAACCTGGGTTGTGAAATCTTGAACATTTTTTTAACTGATATGTGGCATAAGGCCAATTGTTTATTAATTTTGAGTCTTGTTTAATAAAGCCTCTTTTTAGTATTGAAATAAAAATGAATGCTTTTCAGTTTTTTGGCCTTTGCTATGTTTTCTATACAGTTTACAAAGCACAAGTCGCACACTTCAGAAACACCTTATAAGATTTTAAAAGTGATAGCTGATATTTTTTGCAAATTCGTTGTTACCAATATTCACTTTCTAGCATGTTTGTTTCCAGTTCATTGATCTAATGTTTATATCTTTGATTTTGAGATATTTTTAAATGTAATTCTTCTGTATATTTGGATTAGGATAAATCAGGAAGCTGAAAGACCATCCTAGAAGGTGACAACAAGAGACTTCCATATTAACATCAGCAAACTAAATTGTTATCTTTAAACACCTGAGAACAGTTGTTTACAGAGGAAGACTGTAGGGCAAAGTAGTAGAGTACCTTCTACCTTATTTATCAACTGTTCTTCTATAATTCTTCAAAGTGCATACAGAGAATTCTTGAATCAAATCCTGCATAGTCAATGATATATAGTAGCATTTACTTTACTTTACTTTATTGCCATTGCACCTCATACAATGAAATTAAATGCCATCTTCAGTGTATATTATAACTATATAAATAAAACACAGACACACATCCTTCTCATTCTATACAATCAAATTGAAAACCCTTGATATTGCATTAATATTGCACTATACAATAGAATTCAGTATAGTTGTTGCTCTGGGATAGAATCTGTTTTTCAGCCTATTTGTCCTGTACTGTCTGCCAGATGGTAATAGTTAAAAAAAAGGGTGCCCAGAATGAGATGGATCTTTAAGAATGTTTTGAACTTTCTTAAGGCAGTGGGAGCTATAAAGCTCTTACAAGGAGGGGAAAGGACAACCAATGATCCTTTGGGCAATGATGTTAATACTCTTGTTGTTTCTCAGGTAGTATAATCTCTGCTGGGCCTTTTTGACCATTAGATTATGATGAATGCATGTGATAAAATGATTGTGAAGGGCAGAAGAGTTTGTTGAAGATTGTTGTATTTTTTGCCCTTCAGGTCAAGGAAAACAATTATCGTGGTCATGGAGATAGTGTGGATCAGTTGTGTTGGCATCCTAGTAACCCAGATCTATTTGTCACAGCATCTGGTGACAAAACCATTCGTATATGGGACGTTCGAACCACTAAGTGCATTACCACAGTGAATACAAAAGGTATTTTTCTTCTTAATTAAGAGATCTTGGGGACAAAATTACTCCAGATTTAATTCTAACTGTTGCTTCATGATCATCATATAAAGTGACCAATATATCTATGAACACCATGATTTTAATATATGTTGCTTTTAAGGGAGAAATAACTTGTTTTTTGTGGTATTTGACCAAATCATTCTCTTTCTTTTCTCTCTTCAGATAAATGGCCATAGTCAAGTCTGAAATGCACAATAGTGGCACTGTTGTATTATAAAATTACTAGTTAATAATTTCTATATTACAAAGTTATATTTTCTGTTTATCATCCTTGCTTTAGAAATACAAATACCTATGTAAATTTTTCTTGCTGCAATTAGAAAATCAGAAGGTTTGTTTTTCTCTTTTCCTTTACAGGGGAAAACATTAACATCTGCTGGAGCCCTGATGGCCAGACTATTGCAGTAGGGAATAAAGATGATGTTGTCACATTCATTGATGCTAAGACACATCGGTCCAAAGCTGAAGAGCAATTCAAGTTTGAGGTGAATGAGATATCTTGGAATAATGACAACAATATGTTTTTCCTCACCAATGGCAACGGATGCATCAACATCCTCAGGTACTTTCACCGTGGCCTTTGCTACGAAGGACAGCAAGTGAGTTGGCTGTCCTGACTTTTGATTTAAGTGGTGATGGAAAAGTATATTTGCCTTTTACATAGATGCAGCCTTGTATATAGATATTTTTCTTTGTTCTGCCTTCTATTTTTGCTAATTGGAGCTCATATGAGGATTTCAGTGGTACCATTAGTATCTGCAAAGCTTTTTTCTTATTTCATCATCTTATGTAAGGATTGTACAATGCAAAACAAATAAAAGAGAATATATATAGTTCTTGATGCTCTCTGAGCTTGGCTGTTTCCTTGCACGTTGGCCTGGTAGATAACAATCAAGCTCAGAGTGTACAAGAACTCAGCATTAATATAAATACCATTCCATTTTCATGAATATTGTTTCCCCATAAGAGTTCTTTCTGTTCCATTTATTATTCCTGATGTACTAATATTAAAATCCAAAGTATCATGAATTTAATTCTTCACCTCTTAATGGTGGCCACTGCCACATTTTTCTTTCTTCAGCTTAGATATTCATTTTTAATTGCTCCTCAAGGAATGTGAGATGGCACACATGGGCCTATCCTTTTGTTTTCTCAGCAATAATCTGGGATGTTCTAGAGTCACCTAGTGGACTGTATGGCCAAGTAGGGATTTGTATTTCAATTGTCTGCTCCATTTTGACACTAATGAAAACTATTCCAATGAAGGACTACTAATTAAATAGTTTAAAAACTAAATAAAAAATGTCATATTCTGTTAAGCCTGTGTTCCCCAACCAGGGTTAAGGAGAGAAGCTAAACAGAATGTGCAGCGTTAGTCAGATAGGCACACAGATAAATGAGTGAGATAAGTTTGTATGTTTGTTAACATACAGTAAAAATAACAGATACGCTTGTGCTATCAAAAATATAGTTTATTCCATTTAGAGATTATAGCATAGTCAAAGTAACAGTCCATTAGTCATGTATCGTTTTAGTCAGTTCATTCAAATATTCAATTAGCAAAGTCCGTGTAGAATATCCAATGTCAGTTCACTTACAAATCAGTCCTTTGTCTCTCCTTTTCAGTAGGGGAAAAACGCAGTCTTCAGTCTATCCAGTAATTAGGGATCATCAAGCCAGAGAGAGCAAGCTGACGTTCCTTGCTTCTTTTATGGTGCTTTCACAACCACTCCCTTAATTACATTCCTATATTTAAAGTTGCAGACATTTTAACTAACAAACTATGATAACATATTTATTATTTTACCTAAACCAGTTAGCGTAAACAATGTTATCCCTAACATTCTCCCCTTTTAGGTAAATATAATAATATAACTATTTACATCTTTAAATCATATTTGTTACAACTCTCTTTAAACTTAATGACTCCTTGAGCTTTTGTAAATTGATTTGCAATGTTTTCTTCTGTCATGCAGTATTCCAATTTAATTAGCCCATTCTTTACAGATTCTCTAACATTTAAGTATCTTAAATCAGTATGCTTTGATCTAGTTTTTACAGCAATACAAGTAGCCAACTGTATGGCTGCCTGGTTGTCCTTGTACACAATAATGGAATCTTTAACAGTTATACCCATGTCTAATAATAACTGTTTGTACAAAATTAAATCAGTGCATAATAATGACAGACATGAAAATTCCGCTTCCACCGTGGACAAGCTAATATGCTGTTGTCTGATTGACCTCCATCCTATTAGTGTCTTACCAAATAATATAGCCATCCCAGATGTTGATTTTCTAGTGTTTATGTCAGTTGCAAAACTTGCATCTGCATAGGCACTAAGACTCAAATCACCCTTTGGTTCTATATACAATGCATGGTTCATTGTTCCTTTAAGATATCTTAAAATTCTCTTTAATGATTGCCAATGACATTGATGTGGATCTGAATTAAAACGTGCCAGCTGATTAACACTATAAGCTATATCTGGCCTAGACCAATTGCTTATATATGATAAGCTACCAATCAAAGATTGATATATATAGACTTATCAAATTTGGGACTTTGATCATCAGTTTGGCAAACTTCCTGACTCATTGGAGTCTTTGCCGGTTTACAAAGTTCCATTTTAAACGTTTTAATTAATTGGCAAATTTTCTCTTCTTGAGATATCTTAAAACCATTTTTTGTTTTGTAAATTGTCAATCCTAGATACTTTTTAATTTCACTTAAATGCTTTAATTTTATCTTTTTGGCTAATAATGATATAATCTCATTAGCTTCATTATTAGTCTTAGTTATCAAAGCAATATCATCTGTAAATAATAACAATAATGACACCGTTCCATTATTTTCTCTTTTAAACACATATGGATCTGCTAAACCAGATTTAAAACCTATATTGTTTAATTTTTTCACAATGTATTGATTCCATTGATACCCAGATTGTTTCAACCTGTAAAGACTCTTTTTGAGTTTCCAACAATCATTACTATTTACTTTATTGTCTTTTATAATCATTGGCTTTTTCAAATAAATAGTGTGCTGCAATGGTGCATGCAAATAAGCAGTTTCTACATCTAAATGGTTAATGACATAGTTTTTCTTAGCTGCCCACACTAAAGCTGCTCTCAAAGATGTTGCTTTAAGACTTGGTGCAAAAACTTCATCGTAATCAGATGCAGTTTGATTAAATCCTTGAGCTACCAACCTAGCCTTATGGGTAACAGTCCCATCATTTCCAGTTTTTATTTTAAATATCCATTTGCACCCAGTGGATTTTTCTCCTGGAGGTAATTTAGCATCTTCGTATACTTTCATTACCTTTAATGAATTTAGTTCTTTTTCCATTGCCTTTTGCCAATTCTCCTGATCCTTAGCAGGATACATCCTAAGTTCATCTATACTAGTTGGAACTTTAGTTACTTGGCAAACTGTACTTGCTTAATACCTATCAGGTGGTCTAGTTACACATGTAGTACGTCTAGGTATTACAGGACTTACAGGTGGACTTTCATTTATTAACTCTTCTTGATTATCTAACTCTTCCTGATCAACTGTTTCCTCTTGTTCTGGTCCTATTTGCTCTTCTTGGACTTCTTCTTTAATTGGACTCTTCTTATAACTAGTCTGATCTTTTTTCCTTTTGTAGGGTTCAATAATTACTTTGTTGTTTAAATCTTGCTCTAATCTATTCCATCCTACATGTTCTAGGAATTTAGCACTAGCACTGGTGTAAACTCTAGATGTACCTGGTTCCCAGAATCTATAAGATCTATGATTAGATTCATATCCTGCAAAAAATAATCTTTTAGCTCTATGCTATCCTTTGTGTCTGAGTTGTGAAGGGATATGCAACCATGCTGGTGCTCCAAATGTGTGCATCTAACTTAAATCAGGTTTTGTACCATGCCACAGTGTGAATGGTAATTCACCTGTTGTTGAATTAACAACATTATTCAATATACGATTACCACACATTATTGCTTCTCCCCATAAATTGTCAGGTAATCCTGAATCAGACATCATAGTACGTGCCATTGATTGTAATGTTTGGCCTCGTCTCTCTATAAAGGCATTATGTTGTGGCCTATATGGTGCAGAATTTTTATGTTGAATACCTAACATTCTAAGTCTATTCTGGAATTTATTATTTGTAAATTCCGCACCATTATCTGTTATAAGAGTTACTAATTTCTTTTTAGTTTTCCTTTTAGCAAATTTAATCCAATTAAAGAGATTTAGATACGTTTCAGTTTTGCTCTTCATTAAATAGCAGAACCCATACCTAGAATAGTGGTCCATTATACTTAATATGTATCGAGCTCCTCCTACACTTGGTTTTTTCGGACCTATTAAATCGGCAAATACTACTTCTAAAGGCTTTTTGGTACTAAATCCATCAACTCTATTAGCCGGTATGACCCTGGCTTTGCTTTGATTACAAGCATTACATTGCAAAAACTTATTACAAGGTTTCAAACTTATTCCCTTAGATAATTCAACAGTTTTCTTAAGCATTTTAAAATTTAAATGCCCTAGCCTTCGATGTAACAAGTGAATACATTCATCATGAGGTTTCTTATTATGATAAACCGTGTTAGCCACCTCTAAACCATTATCATTTAACACATAATTCACCTCTTAAAGATGCAGTAATTTTCTTGTCTTCTTTCTCAATTATGCAGTTATCTCCTTTAAAGGTAACTACATATCCTAGTTTAACCAAAATTCTAACTGAAATTAAATTAAACTTAAGTTGTGGTACATATAACATTTTTACATTCTCTTTTATGAAAGAACAATATGCTATACCTTGACCTTTAGCTTTCAGTTTCCAGCCATTGGCTAACGATATCTGCTGTGTACTCTGGGACATTTTAATAAATTTTTTGTTATCATTTGTTATACAGTGGGATGCTCCACTGTCAACCACCCATAAATTATTTTTTACAGCTCCGTTAATATACATGGCTAACTCTAAATTTTTATTTATCTTTTGATGATTTTTGGTTTTCTGGCCAGCGTTCTGGCGCTCTGCTTTTTTACAAAATCTTGCCAAATGTCCTCTTCCTCCACAATTAAAGCACTTTTTAATTGCGTATGCAGTAGGAGATTCATTATCTTCTTTTTGAGGTTGCTCCCTCCTTAACTGATCTCTTTCAAGTCTTCTTCTTGCCTCTTCAATCAATCTGCTAATTATATCAGTTAAAGTTAAACTTTCCTTAGGCAAAATTTCAAGGGAAGTGACGTAATTGTCATAACTTTCATTTAGTGATGATAGAATTATGTAGACTTGATGTAGTTCAGAGAAAATAAGCTCTTTCTCGTGCAGTTCTTGAAAAATGCTTTTCATAGTTTCCAAATGACTAAGCATATCACCATTCGTCTGGAGATGCGTCCTGAAAAGCTTCCGTGTTAGATTTATGTGTGCACCAACGTTGTCTCGAACATAAATCCTCTTCAGCTTCTGCCAACACCCAACAGCCGTTTGCTCTCCATGGATATGAACAAGTTGCTGGTCAGACAGTGTTAGTCCTATTATGCAAATAGCTTGTTCATTCTTTTGCTTAAATTCTTCTATCTTTAGTCTATCTTCCTCAATCTCTGGATCCCATTCCTCTACATTTGGTGGATTTTCAATTATGTTCCACAGACCTTCTCTTCGTAGAAGTAGACTATATTTCATAGACCATGATACATAGTTTGTTCCATCCAGCTTGGATATAAGGGACAAACTTTGTAGATTGACTTGTGCCATGTTTTCTTATATGAATATAAAACTATAATTAATAAAACATAGCTGTCTGTTTCCTGTAATGTATAACAACACTATCTTTCACTTTTACATAAATCTGTTTTATCCTAGTTAAACTGACTTTGCAGCCTCTGGGCCCATAACCAGTGTTAAGCCTGTGTTCCCCAACCAGGGTTAAGGAGACAAGCTAAACAGAATGTGCAGCGTTAGTCAGATAGGCACACAGATAAATGAGTGAGATAAGTTTGTATGTTTGTTAACATACAGTAAAAATAACAGATACGCTTGTGCTATCAAAAATATAGTTTATTCCATTTAGAGATTATAGCATAGTCAAAATAACAGTCCATTAGTCATGTATCATTTTAGTCAGTCCATTCAAGGATATTCAATTAGCAAAGTCCGTGTAGAATATCCAATGTCAGTTCACTTACAAATCAGTCCTTTGTCTCTCCTTTTCAGTAGGGGAAAAACGCAGTCTTCAGTCTATCCAGTAATTAGGGATTATCAAGCCAGAGAGAGCAAGCTGACGTTCCTTGCTTCTTTTATGGTGCTTTCACAACCACTCCCTTAATTACATTCCTATATTTAAAGTTGCAGACATTTTAACTAACAAACTATGATAACATATTTATTATTTTACCTAAACCAGTTAGGGTAAACAATGTTATCCCTAACATATTTTCCCTCTTTTTAATCAGTTTATTACTTAACCAGATGAGGAATATTGGGATATTGGATCCAGAATATTATTCAGGCCTCCAGATTTGCTAGCAGAGGAGGAGTTTCACTATTAGATCTTTATTATGCTAAAACAAATTTCCTTCTTGTTTTTGAATTGATTTATATAAGGGCAATTATTATCCTGTGTGTTTCCATTTTCTTATGTGTGCAAACCATGAAGCAACCTCCCTTCTTTTCACACTATCTCAATTTTCTTTTCCTTTTAGCAGCCTTTCCAGATTAGGAGAAACATATCTTTTGCAGCAAAATGAACAGAATTTTGTGGTATCTTAAAGATCTGTATATTGATGTAGCATATACTTTTATCAACTACAAACTTTTCTGCCTTTAATTTTTTAAAATTTATTAAAGGGATCATGCACTCTCTTTTATGTTTGCTTATAATTCCTCGGTGCTAAAATAAAGTACGATGTGCTATTCAGCTATGCAGCTTGTGGTTCCTGATATATAATATGTAAGGAGCACACCTTACATTTAGAGATTGTTAAACAAGATTTCAGGGTATGTCCTAGTCAGTGAATTGTATGTGCATTTAATAAACTGTTTTTATTTCTTTTCTGCAGTTACCCAGAGCTGAAACCCATTCAGTCAATTAATGCCCACCCCTCAAATTGCATTTGTATTAAGTTTGATCCAACGGGCAAGTATTTTGCTACTGGAAGTGCTGATGCATTGGTTAGCCTCTGGGATGTGGATGAGCTGGTATGTGTACGATGCTTTTCTAGGTGAGTTGTATTTAAAGTGTTAAAAAGTACTTTTCCAGATGTTAGGTTTGTAGATAAATAATTGATACATTTCTGAGATTAATAGAAGGAAACATTTATAATCAAAATACTGTGCTAAGTGCAAAGTAATTGGAAGAATGCACTATAGAAATGCAATAGTGCAATATGTGAGCTATGCAGTATAGTCTAATGATATATAATGGAAGCATATCCTACGGTCTGTGATGATAAAATTATCCTGAAAAAATGATGATGATAATGAAAAACAAGAAAAGATTCAATGTAAAATTTATTACACTGTTTAAATTCCATTCTTGTTCTTTCACTGCTGCTGTGATTTATTATTGAATAGATCATATACGTAGTAAGTTGACTAAAAAGTAAACCTTACTTTGTTTTTAAGAAAGACAGTGTGCTTGGGTATTTCAAATGATTTAAAGTTTAAAACCTAATAGATTCTAAAATCTATTTTAAAAAAATTGAAAACAAATTCTGAAAGAATTATTGAAAATAAATAGGAATGCCCCATCTTAGTGCTCATAGTCAATATTCCTTGACTTATGATCAAAATAGAGCCCAAAATTTCTGTTGTTAAGTGAGACATAAGTGAGTTTTGCCCCCTTTGATGACTTTTCCTGCCACAGTTCTTAAGTGAATCACTGCAGTTCTTACGTTAGTATCATGGTAGTTAAGTGACTGCCTTCCCCATTGTTTTTGCTTGTCAAAAGTCACAAATAGTGATCACATGGTCCCAGGACCCATCAATGAGTCAGCTGCCAATTATTTTTGAACTTTGATCATTTGACTATGGGGATGTTGCAATGTTCGTAAGTGTGAAAAATGGTCATGTCACTTTTCAGTGGCATTGTAACTTGAATGGTCACTAAATGAACTGTTGTAAGTGGAGCCCCACCTGTATTGAAGTGTAATTACATTTGCAGTATGGAGTCAAGAAAAGGATTTTCTCTTAGGCAAAAATAGAGACCAAGATGCCAATGAGTAAACTATTATTTTATACCTTACATAAGTGAGGTAGTATAGTTGCTAACTAGTGAGAATTGTCCTTTTCTGTCTAATAATATGAGAAATAGGAATAATCTAACAAAACCAGTTGCCAGTAGATTAAGAACAAAAATCATACAGCACAAAATGCATTATTGCAAGACATTGTGATCTCTGCCTTAGAGAACTTTAAAAAATATTAATAATTGAGATAAAAATTAGTTGTTGTACTTAAATGACATGTCTATGATCAGTGGCAATATTTCTCCTTTTGAAAAACTAGATTCTGACAAACGAGACTGTTTAGTGCTACCCAAAGGCACTTACCTCGCCTCTTGTAATCTGTATTTCTCTATTTCCTTCTCTGCTTCCTGATCTTAGACTTGATTGGCCTGTCAGGACTCTGAGCTTTAGCTGTGATGGCAAGATGCTGGCTTCAGCCTCCGAAGATCACTTCATTGATATTGCTGAAGTAGAAACTGGTGAATATTGCTTTCTTGCTGCCTACTGGAAAGTAATGTAACTTTTATTAGGAGAAGAGATCAACTGAATGAAGACATTTTTTAAAGAACGGCTAGTAAAATATGTTAAGCCTGGTTTCCCCAACCAGGGTTAGGGAGACAAGCTAAACAGAATGTGCAGCGTTAGTCAGATAGGCACACAGAT
Organism: Hydrophis major; assembly: GCA_033807585.1. Classification (NCBI taxonomy): domain Eukaryota; kingdom Metazoa; phylum Chordata; class Lepidosauria; order Squamata; family Elapidae; genus Hydrophis; species Hydrophis major. Next base: position 123,227,388 of record CM066329.1, read on the forward strand.
AAATGAGTGAGCTAAGCTTATATGTTTATTAACATACAGTAAAAATAACAGATACGCTTGTGCTATCAAAAATATAGTTTATTCCATTATGAGTTCATAGCATAGTCAAAATAACAGTCCAATAGTCATGTATCATTTAGTCAGTCCATTCAGGGATATTCAGTTAGCAAAATCCGTTTAGAATATCCTATGTCAGTTCACTTACAAGTCAGTCCTTTGTTTATCTCTCCCGTTCGAGCAATGGAGTCTTGAGTCCTTGCAGTAATCAGGGATCATCAAAGCCAGAGAGAGAGCAAGCTGCAGTCTTGCTTCTTTTAAAGTGCTTTCACAACCACTCCCTTAATTACTTTCCCATAGTTAAAGTTGCAGACACTTTAACATACAAACTATGATTACATATTATTATTTACCTAAACCAGTTAGGGTAAAACAATGTTATCCCTAACATAATATATGCACACATTGATGTTTCTTTATTTTTCCCCTATCCTCTGTTTTGTACGATTTTTAGTCTCAGTTTAAATACTGTATATCTGGCAGAATTATGCGAGCATAATACCTATGAATGAAATATATGAAAATTCCTGTATGCCTTAAGCCAGGGCTGTCAAACTCCTGGCCCACGGGCCGGATGCATTACGCCCTGGCCATGCCCACGTCCAGTTTAGCAAAAGGGAAAAAATTCCTGACACCGCCATGATGACATGAGTTTGACACCCCTGCCTGTTTTGAAAATCTTGCTGTTTTCTTCTTGAGAGGGTTTTTTAAATTGCCCTTATAATTCTGAATAAAAGAAACATTTATTCAACAGTACAGTACTTCCTAACTTGCATTCTTGTCTATAATGAGCTAAGGATATAGGGTCTAAACTATGTTAGTTTGTTCCAAAGGCAGTATCTAATTATGTCTTTGTTTTTTAGGGGAGAAGCTCTGGGAAGTACAGTGCGAGTCCCCAACCTTCACGGTTGCTTGGCATCCAAAACACCCGCTGTTAGCCTACGCTTGTGATGATAAAGATGGCAAATACGATAGCAGTAGAGAAGCAGGCACTGTGAAGCTGTTTGGTCATGCCAATGACTCTTAAAATAAATCTGCTAGAGACTCGATTTAGGATTCTAAGCCAGTGTCGAACATTCAGAAGACCCACAACTCCCCTCTGGGTTTGTTTTTCTTTGTAGCAGAGAATAGTGCCATGAATTTTAATTCCCTTGTCTGGGAATTTGGTTTTTAACAAGTTTGCACATTGTTAACTGTCCTAGAAGGTGGAGAGGTTGAAATGATCTGGACTTCTTTGGAGTGCATAGATTATTCATTATTTTGATTGCAGAATTACTGGGGAGCTATCGGTATTCTAGCTGCCAATGCATTTGCGTCCTCCATCATGACAGTCTCTATTCTCTGTTTAATTGAGAGTATCAGAGGCAAAAACATCTTCAAACATGGATTATATGTCACCGTCATTTTCTTTTGTCTTGAGAATGAAAATTTTGGTTGAGAATTATGCTGGTTTCTTCTAGCCATCTTTGAAACTCCTTTTCATATTTAACTTTTGAGAAAATATATGTATGTATGTGTCTAATTCTTTTTTTAACCTTAGGATAACGAAAGGAGCAAGGCTGGAAAATGATACTAATTTTTGTATGATCCCGTTTTTGTATCTTGGATAAAGATATTTGCTAAAATATTGTGTATTGTGGTTTCAAGGGCAATTTACTGAACTTATAGGGGAAAAATAATCATACATTCTTAGAATATTGATCCTCTCATCTCTGTCTTCTGTGGAATGATTACAGCAACACTCAAAGAGGCAAAGAAAGCCGGACTAAGGGATGTTGTTGCCTGGATTGAAAGCTTTCTGGAAGCAACTTGTTGATGAGTGAAAAACAGGAAATTGACTGGATCAATCTTTGGTTTGACATAGCTGGCTGTTATGGATGATTATGTACAGCTCGTCTAAGTGTTCTGCGTGTTTTTATTTTCAATCAAAAGAGTTGCATTGTTGGAAAACTTTCCAGAAAAGAAATGTAGCAGTATTAATATTTTCAGTCTTGCCATTATTGCTCTAATTCTGGTGTCTCAGCTCCATTTTCCTAATGTGAAAGCCCTTTCCTTCATTATTTGTAGAAAATCCAGACAAAGAGTGGTTGTGGAAGAACTTGATGTCATGATATGATTTATCCAATTTGGTTTTCTGAAGTGCTAATGTTAGTGAAGATGACTGGAATCAATTCAGAATCTTCCCTGCATAAGAGAAAATAGTGGAGGCAATAATTGGGGGGAAAAATTAAAAAATAAGCTAGGGTAGCACTTTTTAACTACAATAGGGTGTACCTTTATTCAGGTTTAGTAATTCATTCTGTGAGTAAAAATACTAGAAGATATGGGAAGAGACATCAGGCTTGCAATAGCTACTTTGTTTTTCAGTAGCTACAACCAAATCCTCAAATAAAATGCTTCTGAACAGATGTTCAACTCAGAATTTGCATTTACTTGGTTTAGATTTTTTTTTTTAAGAGGAAGCCATTTGTGACTGGTGGCAGATACGAAGTTCATTTACACAAAAATACACACTTAACTCTCCCAATATTCTTTTTCATCTAAAATTTAAAACAAAAAGGTGTTACTATTATTAGATAGCATGAGTTAGAAGCAATTGGCTCCTTAGGCCCTTTCATGCAGTCATTTATGCCTTACAAATGTCTCAGTTGGATTACTGCAACATACTTTACATCAGGCTAATCTTTGAAGAGTATTTGGAAGCTACAGCTGGTCCAGGGTGCAGTAGCATGCACAATTCTGGGAGTCCCTCAGGTGGCATATACAACCACTGTTGCATGAACTCTGTTGGTTACCAGTTTGCTTCCAGGTCCAATTCAAGGTGGTTGGCTGAGTCATTTTGCAAACATTTTTGTACATGGTTGTGTTCGTAGATGTGCTTTAAATATCACAAGATGGATTTAGGTTTAGATTGATTTATTATGATGAAGTGGAAATATTGTTCAATTTATAAATAATCAGCATCAATTTGATGGGTTTTTTTTTGGGGGGGGGAGTTACACAAGGGGCTATTTTTAATTTACAGAGACAGACTTTTGTGCTATTCCCTTTTTCATGTTGCAGGTTTCCCTGAACTATTAAGATTATTTTTCTAATTAGGCCCTTGAGCGTCACTCAAAATCTGACATGCTGCTGCATACATACATAAATTACAGAATGAATACAATGTAGCAGTAAACTAACCTGGATTTTCTTTTAATGAAGAGCAATACAGTAGATTACCTACCTGGAATAGGTAAGCAATCATGTCTGGATTTGAATACTGAAAAGGAAACTCAACAGTTTAAATTGGGTTGTTTCCATTCCATATTTTTCTTCACAAATGGATTTTTAAGCACATTTCTTCTTTTGGCTTTCTGTTTTCCTGATGGGAATTAGTTATTACTTCCATTGGAGGGCAGTGTAACACTTAAGTTGGAGTATGGAATAAAATAACAATTTGGCTGTTATTTTTCTAATTGGTTCAGCTTGAAACCTCTGTATTGGTGGTAGCTTTTTGTATTTTTCTTCCTATCAAATCACACAGTAATTTTCTAAAAAGTGTCAGTTTATTGGAAATAAGCCTAGGACTGCAGCCTGTGACAATTACAAGCTCCAATTATTGGCCTTTGCATTGTACACGCACAAGGAGTTGTTAGGGTTTTAAGCTGGAAGGCATAAATCCACTCTTCAGTGTTATTAGCGTTGTGAAAGTGGCTTCAGCCATACAAAGCGAATGGCATTTATCACACACTTATCAACAGGTGTTCCCTTGACCTCTCTGTAAGTTCTCTTTGAAAAACCTTGAAAACAATGAGCTCAACTTCTAGCTGCCTGTTCACTATAAGAAATAAATGTTTGATATCTTCCATGATTTCTGCATGAAGCTGTCCAGCTTTCACTCTCCGTTTTGAAACTTGAATCAGATCTTTTGGGTGTCTTAGTTTTCCACCCCATTATTCCTCTTTTTGTCTAAAGTTCCTTTGGACCAGCCAGCTTGGCTCAAAGCAAGGGATTGCGAATTTAATCCAAACTGCCTGAAGTTGTCTTTCCCTTAGCTTAGCAAGTGGCATATGGAGTAAATGAGATAAGTACTGCTGTCCTCAGATTTGTGGTGGGATATATTTTCTCATTTGAGCTCATCTCTGCCGTACCAGAGTGCTGTTGCATGACATTGAAAGCACACAGGCACATTCAACTGGGTCATTCCTATAATAGTTGCATTGATAAATGTTCCATGAGTTGCTTTTGCAGAGAGCTTTGCAAGTATTGTACCAATCTCAGTTCACTTTCGGTTTTTGCAATGTTTATTCTCTGCCAGGAAATATTAGTGACATTTTTTGAGGAATTCCTCAAGGTGATGAGTTCAAATGCAGTCCAGGACTTATGGGGACGCTAAGCCTGTAGCCTGCAGGAAAGAGAGCCCTCTCAAGAAATGAAGTAACCTGCTAGACGCTTTCGGCTTTTCCCCTATTCATCATGACGACACTTACTCTAAATTGTCCAAGGGGGTCATGAACTAGAATTATCCATGATAAATCAGTTAATAGTTACCCTTAATAGTTCAGGCTTTCAAATAGAATCAAAGGGAGATAATCTGACAATGGTATTCATTCTGCTCATTATTCCATATGCTAAAGACACAGTGCTGGTCAGGTGATCTGTAAGCTGCTTTTGGCCAAGCTGAAGACAATATTTTGGGCATCTTTGCATTAATCTGCATTAGCATTTTTACAACTTTGAGATGAAACGTTGGAGAAGATTCCTGAGAATGTCATGTAAATATACTACTAAAACTCTCCTGCTTATAACCTTCAATTGGGCAAAATGATGCATCACAGGGCAACAAGTTTTAAATCAAGGTACCTCAAATGGACTAAGTTAAAGAATGTGTCCAAAATTTAGCACCCATTACTCCTATGTGATGTCAGGCATCTCCATGCCAGCTTTAATTTGCAAAGTTGTGGCTGTTGGGGCATCCCTGTGATTGGCTACACTCATGTGATCATGATTTCTGATTACACCTCCCAGGGTGTAAGGGAAAGGAAGATGGAAAGCTGTATCTCCGCCTTCTTTTCCACCTCAATGTAATAATCCCTATGCCAAATTGGCTGGTGGCAAGGCCTGATGCCAAAATCTGAAATTTCTTAATGGTGGTGGGCAGCAAGAGAAGGATGAGGGAGCAATTCAAGGCCAAGTCTGACTGGCCAAGTCTGACTGGGGGTATTGATAGTTGACAAGTGAGCCCTCTTGTTCCCTAGAGGGAGGGGTCCTTTGGGAATATGCCAGGATGGGGAAAAGGGATAAAGTTTTCCTCACTGTCTATGACTTAGTTCCCACTCCAATCATCACAGTGGTTGGCAATTCCACAGATCAGCCAAAGGGGAGGAGGAAGAGGGTTCACTGGAGTTTTTCTCAGAGTCACGAAGGGTAGAGCAATGGGTGCCAGGTTACATTATATATAAAAGAAAAGAGGGAGATGGTAGTGCAGAAATGTGAAAGCTAAAAATGAAATAAATGACCCAGTGAGTCAGGTGTTATCTAGTATAAATTAAATATCTTTGGAAAAGTATAAGAACAATGTACAGTATTAGCTTTTGGGACTTTCATAGGCAATGTGGCTATATGAATATTTATTTACAGCAGGTCAGTCCTCAAGTTCTCCTGGGTCTCAAAGAAAAGAAATTATTCTATGTACTCTTTTTTTATTGTTTTTACTGGGAATGATAGCGACTGAATTTGGGAATGTTGATTTGCAAAGCATTTTCTCCATTCTATATCTCCTTCCTGGTTTTCAGTAAACTTCTGTCACTCAAGCTGTATTTCGGGTTTGACTTCGCTCATTAACCCATTGTGAAATAACTGGACTTATTGTGGAATCTGTTTTTCCTTAATGTATTGCATTTTAATGTACACTACTGCTTATAGGCAAGAAGACAGCGTGTAGGATTTTTTTAAACTTAATGAAATCCAAGGTACCATTTCTGTTAATAGACAAGAGATGTATCTAGGAAATCCAGAAGGACAACGTGAGTTAGTAAAATGAAAGAACTTTCATATCTCACTTACACATAACCCCGAACAAACACAATCTAGTTTTTTGTCCTCTTTGGTTGCTGCCAGAGGAGACCCAGCAGAAGAGGCTATTTGGAAAGGTACAGGAACATTGGAGCTTGGGCTGGTACCAGAGGCCTGCCAGGAATCTCAGCAGGCAGCCCACTGCCACAGCTCTCCAGGAGACGAATCACAACCATTACTTAATTTTAAGCTGAATAGGGTGGAACCCTTTTTCCAAGAGAGCTGCTATTATCCTCTCTCCCTCTAATGGTTGCCTCAGACTTGGCCTAGGTCCTAATGCTGCCTTCAGGAAATTAGCAGATCAAGAGCAGGAGAGCTTCCTACCCTGCTCAGGCAGGCTGCATTTCTTTCCCTTTGTGACCCTTCAGCTCTGTGTGTGGCTTTTCTTCTATAGAATTTGTAAGAAGCAAGGCAAGTAGTATTTCAACTGTTATGCATCAGGACCTAACTGCTGAATCCACTTTCTGAACTTCGTTTCTCTCAAAGAGAAGCCATGCTGTGCAGAGACAACATCTAGAAAAGGGTAGAGTCAATGTAGGTAAGGCAATTGGGAACACACCTGGAAAATATGGGTGTTTAAAAATAGCAATAGGGAAGTCATTAACCATAAAATCCTGGTCTGACAAATAGCTTCCCAGATGCTCTGTGTTATTTCTTGTTGGTCCAAAAGAAGAATTGAAAATAAATAGGAGACTAGGGTCTAGTTGAATGGGTGCAGGCAGCTTGATGGTAGATGCTACCAACCTCATAGTAAGCTTTTTCTAAATGATATAATTTCTTTCAGGACCAGCTCCTTGCCTAACCTATGGTCACAAGCCACGGTCATCCCCATCTTCAAAAAGGGAGACCCCAGCCTAGTTGAAAATTACAGACCAATCTCCTTATGCTGCGTCACTTGTAAAGTCATGGAATCAATTATTAACCAATCCATCATCCTCCACTTAGAAACAAACAACATACTCTTTAATAAACAATTTGGTTTCAGGATTCAGTCCATATGTTTTTGCAGTGTAAGAGTTGCAGATTACATGATAGTAATCTGCAACTCTTACACTGCAAAAACATATGGACTACGCAATTCTATCAGGGCAAAGCAATAGACGCAATCTACGTAGACTTCTGTAAAGCCTTTGATTCAGTGATACACGACAAACTACTCCAAAAACTAAAATCTTATGGTATCTCTGGACACCTGCATAACTGGATAGAAGCATTCCTGTCAAACAGACAACAAATGGTCAAAATTGGGAGCGTCCTATCAAATTCTGCACCTGTCAGTAGTGTCACCCAAGGCAGTGTTCTAGGACCAACTCTTTTCATACTCTACATAAATGATCTCTGTGATTGTATCAAGAGCAAGTGCGTTCTCTTCGCTGATGATGTAAAGCTATTCAACACCACAGACAATACTGCTACCCTTCAGAAAGACCTTGACTGTGTATCAGAATAGTCAAACAAATGGCAACTTCAAATCTCAACAAATAAATGCTCTGTCCTACATATTGGCAAAAAAAAAATCAGAAAATAAAATATAGGCTGAATAGTCAAGACCTTGTTGATGATCCAAACTCTGTCAAGGATCTTGGAGTACTCATCTCTAATGATCTAAGTGCTAGAGCCCACTGTAACTACATAGCATTAAGAGTTGTTAACCTAATCTTAACGTAGCTTTTTCTCTGGTAATATTACACTAATAACTAGAGCATACAAAACATTTGCTAGACCAATACTCAAATACAGCTCATTAGTCTGGAACCCACATTATGTATCTGATATTAACACAGTTGAGAAAGTCCAGAAATATTTCACAAGAAGAGTTCTCCACTCCTCTACTCGTTGCAGAATACCTTATGCCACCAGACTCGAAATTCTAGACCTAGAAAACCTACAACTACGCCGCCTTCGGTCTGATCTAAGTATAGTACATAAAAGCATACATTGCAATATCCTACCTGTCAATGAATACTTCAGCTTCAACCATAACAACACAAGAGCAAACAATAGTTACAAACTCAAGGTTAATTGCACCAAACTTGATTGCAGGAAATACGACTTCAACAACAGAGTGGTCAATGTCTGGAATACTCTACCTGACTCTGTGGTTTCTTCCCCAAACCCCAAAAATTTTAACTTTAGACTGTCTACTATTGACCTCACCCTTTTCCTAAGAGGTCTGCAGGGAGCGTGCCTAAGTGCACCAACGTGCCTACCGTCCATGTCCTATTGTTTCTTTTATTTTTTATTTTTCTTATATGTATCCATGTATTCATAACTATGTTTTTACTTATACCTATTATCTTGTAAGCAATTGACAAATAATAAATAAATAAATAAATATAATAATGAGCAATGATGAATGTTGCAGCAGTGACAGCAACTAATTAACCTTGCTTGATCTACAGCCCTTCCCCAAAAAGCTTTAGGCCTGCTTAATAGTTAAGACACTACCATGAACTCCAGCAGCTATATAGTACATTGTCAAAAAAAATCTTGGAAGAAAGTAATGGCAAATTGTCTCCGTATTATTTTTATATTATTTTATATAATTATCCTAGCAAGGACACGTAATTCCCAGCTATTGAGTTCAATTCAATTAAGTATTTACCATTTTGTATGTATGGAAATACTAGTGTATTAAGTTAGCCACCACTATCTTTAGCAGTTAATATGGCAGGAGTGATGGAGAGCACTTTCTTTTTAGTGGTTTCCATTTTTGGAATTCAATGGACAAGCAATTGGTCAGATTCCCTTATTACTGATTTCTAGCAGGCAAGATCCTAACTTAAAACACAGCAGGGATCTTTGATGCCTTAAAAATATCTGGTAGGGAGATCAGATTTCGAACTTTATGAATCTCCGTTTAACTTTTTTTAATCTAAATTTTAACAAGTCATCAGGAACTGACCATTAAGTTAATCTATAGGTGATTTTACATTCTACTAAACTTGTATGTCATACATTACAACGTTTCTATATTGTGTTGACAGGATGTATGCACATAGATTCCTATTACTTTTTCAAACAAATATAATTTTAACTTTTTTTACCATGACAATCTGTAATCTTAAAGAAAAGAGTTCAATAATTAAAAGTACAAACTTCCAATAGAAGAAAACATATGCAGCTCAGAATTGAACTGTGGAGTCTCTGAGCTTCCTTGTTCAATTGTTTGTGACTGGCTGCCTCTGTGAAGGGAATTTTTTTGGGCAGTGTTATCTTTTATCTGTGGGATGCCTGAATGCCGGTAGGCATTCCGGGAAGGCTCCTTTCTTATCCCAACACAGTTTTATTTGTTCACGGGAATCAAGCTGCCGACCTCAGCGGTGTGCAGGCCCAGTGTCTTACCACGTGAGCCACCGCAGCCCCCTATTAGCCTGATCGATTGGGGCTGATGGAACTTTTACTTCCGATGTTTTGGATGTCATCATGCTGCTTATTCATGTTCTGTTCTGATCCGTAATAGAGCTGTAAGTGCTTTTTAAATTCTGCATAACTACTAAAAGGTAGAGAAGCCATGCTTTATTTTCGATAGCATTAACTTAATAAATGTTCACATGAAAATGTGCAGAATTCTAAAAGACATTAATATGCTAAGCATGACAAACATAAGCAGAAGAAAGTTCCATTGTGTTCAATGGAGTTTGTCCTTGTATATTGAATAGGGTTAGGCGTGAAGTAGCTCTCTCTGTCTGTCTCTCCCTCCCCACCATAAAGTGAACATAGTGCCCTTGATTACTTACTCACTTACTTATTTATTTATTATTACTTTATTATCTATTACCATACAAGCCTAATGCAAAGGTTGAAAGGCTGCTTTTTTTCCACAGGAGCCCCATAAGTGTAGTTGGGGAAAATGTTCTATAAACTTAGGAATCAGTGTTGTCATTTATTCACCTGTATATTTTGAATTATCAACAGAATAATAAAGGAAATCTTAAATTATACAGAAGCCATGCACGCTCAATGAACACAGTAATTTGAATAGAGTTCTAGATTACCTAAATTGTTGTCTTACTGTTAAGATCTGCCAAAAACTGCTCCTGAGGGAGGAAAAAAGAGCTTTTGATTCTAATCCAAGGAAACAAAGTAGATAGATTGGCTTATTTAGCAGAAGAGCTGTTTTGACACGTATGTTGGGGGAAAAGCATCATAAGCAGAGAATCTGGATCTCCATGTAGTGGGTGTTCAATATTACAATAGCATTTATTATTTGGTTTGGGGGGGGGTAGAAAAATTACTTCGATAGAGAGGAAGGCAAAAGCCATTGTAAGGATAGCAAGGATTTGATCTATACTTCTGGGGCCAGATATCTTCACTAAGTTATAAAATTTTGATATGCTGTTTTATTGTCCTTTTATTCCTTTCCCCAAATAACGAAATATTGTATTAAAGGAGAGCATCATTAGCTCAGGGTTGAAATGAAGGGTCCTTGGTGCTCTCTGAGTTTGTTTCCTTGCAGCCATTTCATTATCCAAAGTAGTATCATCCAATGTATCCAAAGTATCATCCAATGCTACCATAGTGCTAGCTGAAGTAAGGATGTTACCTTCGTTGAATAATGAAATGCCTGCAAGAAGGCAACCAAGCTCAGAAAGCACCAAGGACTCCTCATTAAACTATTTCCCTTTTTATTGTAATCTTTTATTGTAAAGGCTGGTCATAGATTGTAATAAAGATATTTGATGTGATTTGATTTGATATATACTCCTTCTCTATACTCATAATTTTAATGTAATATGTGGAAAGTTGAAAGAAATGACTTGTTACAGAATGCTATACCTGTCAAGAACATATTAGAGAAACCTGACTTAGTCACCACCTATAAATCTGCCTTAGGGTGAAATATCATATTTAACAGATTTGGAATCTAGCTAGGGAGGAAATGGTCTACAGAAGAAGCTAATCGTGGATTAAAAAAGGTCATGGCAGGAACTGGTATCCTCTGGTTCAAAGGAACCTAACTTGGTCTCAGGCTAGAAATAAAAAGAAAGAAGTCACAGTATTGGTCTACAAATTACTCTACATGCCATTTTTACACGTCCATTTTTCTTAGGCTTTCTTAGGCTCTGAATTCATTGTCCAACCAATTGCATGGTTTAAAAAATTGTTGTAATTAATAGTGAGACTGACTTCTGTAATAAGAACGGAGATACAGGAAGAGATAAGGTCAACCAACGGTTGAGGCAGCAAACGTGCATTGAGCAAGTTGTTGGCTTCCTTGGTGTTTTATCATTTCCATGGTTCTGATAACATTGAAGAATGACTCTACTTTCTGCCATCTCTGAGCAAGCATATGGCCAGCACAGTCAGACCCTGCACACTCTAGCACAGAGCCAGGAAAAACCAGCATTGTTCCCAGTTGTGCCAATTTGTCATGAATACATTGTAGTTACCAGGATTATATTCTGAAGTCTGTTCCTCCTGGGGTGACTTACCTCTCATGAATGATGTTAAAGGCTACAGGGACAATTTGCTCACCTACATATTAGAGCATACAAACAATGGATTTTGATGGCTCTAATTCAGCAAAAGCTGTTATTGAGCCTACCGGTTGTCACGTAAATTGTATGCTAAACTGATGAGTTCCCATCTTGTGCTGCTACTGCAATCCATTAATCATGTATGATATGATGCTGCCAACTGTAAACACATTTCATTTGTATCCTGCCTTTTTTCAAAGGCTAGGTGTGGACTGGCAGCAGTGGTTGGGGTGGGGGGAGAAGGGATGGTCTTGTGGGTGCACCTGCTGCTTGTGAAAATGGAGCTTTGACTCTTGCACACTTGCCCACCCTCTTGTGCGGCCTGATTCCCAATGGGCAGTGGCCTGGTATCGGGCCACAGGCCGGGGTCTCGGGGACCCCTGCAGCAGCAGATATCAGATGCATATTTCCCAATTTTAGGAAAACCTATGCAGCTGGCATCACTGGAAAGAGCACTTGAAGTGTTGAAATTACTTCCCTAGCCAGCTAGGTCTCTCAGGAGTGGACTCTCACTGCAGCTTCTGAAACATCAATCAATAGATGTCTTATTACTGGTGGAGGAGCCAGGTAGGATAGCAGATTGGCAGATTGCTGTATTCCATTTTTATTTTCCTCCTCCTCCTCCTCCTCACTTCTACTTGAGGCTGCTCTTGAAGACTATCCGTAAGTTGCAACTGGTCCAAATACAGTAGTATGTGCAGTTTTTGAGTGCCCTGCAGTTGATCCAAAGTGCAGTGTGAGCTGCACTGGTTTACAGTTGCTTCAAGATACTAGTTATCACCTTTAAGATCCTATCAATCAATTTTTATTGCAAGAGTACAACATGTGTACAATGAGATTGGCTGAGCTTTCCTTCCTGCACCTCTCCCCAAAACAACTCACAGTGAAGACAGAAGTCTCTAACCCAGTCCCAATCTTATTGCACCATGTGACCTTGTTGCACAACATGCCAGTCCTGCACGTTGTACAAGGTCACATGGTGCAATAAGATTGGGACTGGGTTAGGGGGTACATGCCATAGGCCCACCTCTCCCTGAGGGTATTGACCTGTCTTAACAGGTTAGAGTGGGTCGGTATGTTCCAGGTTCCCTTTCTTAAATGATGATAGTGTCTCAGATACAAACCTTTCCTTCCCCAGCCTTTTGGAAAAGCATCCTGCTTGAGAGCCAAGGGACTCCTTCATGTTTAGCCTTCTGGAGGAGGGCTGTGAAGGCCTGGCTCTTCTCCCAGGCACTCAGCTAGGATGGTGTTTGATCTATGAAGGTGATTAGCTTGGCGCCTGGAGGGAGGAAGGGTGCTTTGTTTTTAACTATGTTTCTTATGAATTGTTGTGAACTAGAATCATTATATGAAACAGGAAGCCAGGCAGGTGCGCAAGTCTTGTAAATGAATAAATAAGTAAATAAGCCCCGCCCATTTCTTAAGTGCACCACAGGGCATTGATTGCATAGTTTTGGCTGCCATCTTGACTCCCCATGCACACTCTTGCTACTGTTACTTCATCATGGAAAAGACTGGGGAAGAGAAAATATCCCTTTTTATGACCCAGTTGAGGATGCTGTCCATGTTCTAGTAAAGAAAGGAAGAAGGGGGGGGCACGTGTTTCCCACGGGAAACCTTTCAAGTTTGCAGGGTCCTTAAATTTCTTTCTGTCAGAATTCCATTTTTTGCTTTGGTTTTTTTTGTTCCTGTTACACTTTGCTATGAAGGAGGAAATATCCCAGTTAGAGATGTGCACATTTCACAAAAGGCTTTGAAGGTGGCTTTAAAACTTGAGCATCTACCACACCACCTTTGTGCCATTCAAGATATTTTCAAGGCTTCACTCAAGCTTCCCCTCCCCCCCCAAAAAAAAAGAAAAAAAGAAAAGCTGCTGTTGCTACCTTAGGAGGCAAAGTCAATGATTAATGTGACTCTTAATTAATTGTGGTAATTATTTGATTTAGTAAAGCAGCAGCAGCTTTTTTTAGACTAACACAGGATTTACCTTTGAAGTACACACAGCTCTAAACTCAATTCCATCTCTGGTGTGTCTCAGAAAAACAGCCTCCCTCTGTAGCCTCTTCAGACAGGCAAACCTTTGGCCCCAGGCTTCTTCTAGCCTCCGTGGTCAATCTTCTCCCAGTGCATCGCTGGGTCAATTCACTGTGTGTTGTGCTGACGGTGTCCAGAATCTCTTCTGGTTGGATCTCAGAGACAGTTGACACAATGTACAAACTTCTTTATTTTATTATTTTTCTTCAAAGACTAGGTAGAGCAGAATGGTCACCATAGGGTGGATGGATGGAGCCCTTCAAGTCTTCCCTGCCCCATTTGCCTGCATCTTTTACCCCACACAGATCGGGAAAGGAGCGTAACCAGCTCCCTGCCAGCGCCCAGGTTAAACAAAACAGGTTAAAGTCAGAAATCATGTAACCCTTTGGCTCTGATTCAGCTACACAGTTTACTTCTCAGCCTCCTCCCCCACATGGCAGCAATAACCTGAAGGGCCTGCAGGGAGCTGTGTTTGCACTGGATTGCCCATATAACCCATTTGTCGCATCACTGTGATAGATACCCTTGATGGTTGCAGGTGGGACGAGGACTAGCCAATTAGACACAATGATTCTAGAAAGCAGATGGCACAAGCAAGGCAGAATGGTTCATACAACCCCTTGGCTTAGTGCGTGAACTTCCTCAGCACAGATTAGTGAGAGGAAAGTAGAGAAGAGCAATTCCATGCATATGACAAGTAACTCTTGGGCACCAGCCAAGGAGGGGACAGGATGCATTGGAAGGCTGGAGTCAATTACTCTGACAATAGTGAATTCCGAAGCGATGTCCTATTCTAGAAGCCATTTGAAAAATAATAGCCCATAGTTTAACTGATTCTTGGAAAATAGATCCAGATATTTCTCCTGGCTTCATGGCAAGACATGCTTGTTCCCCAAGACCTGTACAGCACATAGACAGACAGACCCACTGGTTTGTCTTGTGTTCTCACACATGCGCTTGGAGGAAATGCAAGAAACACTCAACACGTCTTCTTGCTATGTATATGCTATTCTCTCTCATTCACCTTTCGCCCATGAATGCTTACAAATGGTCATTCTCTGACATATAAACATTCATTCATAGCAATGACAAGCAAATGCATCAGGGTGTGTGATACATGTGTACCTCCCATTATAGGCAAGCCTGTGCACATTCTTTGGCCATCAAAAGTGGTGGAATCATAAGGAATGTAATCCTCGGCCTCAGTCAAATTGGTCAATCTGAGCAAAGCAGATCCATGACACAGGACATGCCGCTTTTGGATATATGCATGACATATTGTTTGTATGTCCAAAAGGGACTTAAACACAACAAGATGACTACCATTATCATTTTGGCAAAAGCAGCTGGAATCTACAGATACTATCAGTCTGGGGACCTAGAAGGATATCTTAACCTTTATATGTAAGGTAAGGTGGAATTCTCCAAATATGGTGAGATTCAATTTGAAAACTCAGGGAAATAAATCCCAACACAATTGCAGGACATCAAGTTGGGAAAAGCTGGTTGAGGGAGATGGATCAAAAGCCATCACTAAACTTCTTTTGCCTTTTATCTCTTGTTCTTTTCTTTCCATTCTTCCTCTTATTCACTCACTCACATCACATCACATCCATACATAAAACATATATAATCTCTGCAGTTCATGTAGATTTCAAGTTGGAAGCTGATCTAGCTCCATTAAGTAAGATTTGAAGCAAACTATTAGGGTTTTTTCCTGGCTACCTCAATGACCTGGAAACTGTGTCCTGCAGCTCCTCCCAGTGACATGATAATAATATCAGAGGTCTGAGGTCAAAGATCACGGGGAACCAAAATGGTTCTTCTCCAGCAGGGAAGAGGAAGCTGAAATGAGGAGGAGCTGCAGAACAAACATGTATCTCCTGTGGTTTGAGGTTTCTGCTCCTATCCTGGTAGCAGAGGAAGAGGCTTAGATTTCTGATTTGTATATTTTTTGTTTGAGATGGGGCGAGGATGGCCTACTGACATTCACACACGATGAAGTTAGATTTAATTTTGTCTCACTTCTGTGGGCATTGCTATTTCATGTCCTTCCAATATTCTAAGACATGGGGGAAGGGGTTGCCTCTTTGTTCTTGCTCAGAATGGGGTTCTCAGATTGGCGGGATCCAGAGACTTACTGGTACTTACTTCTCTCTGCCTAAATACCAAACAATGGGTATAGTGGTAATTTTGTCAACTGAGAGCAACAGCGTCACCACAGTGTGGGAAGCTGGCTTCAGCAACAGCCCTTTGTCCCAAGTGAAAAGTGGATTTATTGCAATTTTCAGCATTCATCCAGGAGGATTATGTAGAGAATAAACAGCTTGTGTTCCCATGGCAAAGCCCTGCCATTTTAGCACGGAGTTGACTTGCCCTGCAACCAGCATGAAACTTTGAGGAACTTTCACAATCACACTCTTTTGTCATGTGGGATGACTGCAGACAAGCTCACGTTACATGGACAAAACAGGTGCTAATGGGCTGTCCCCTTACTGCCTCCAACCCGGTCCCTTTTTCATTTTGCCTGAGGACCTTTTCTTTCCAGCTCCATGGGGCTGTACGATGACCATCTAATGAGTGACTAGCAAAGACAATTAGACAGATAACAAGTGTTGGGGTGATTTACCCTGTTACAGAGATACCTATGCAAAACATGTTGGGCGGCCAGAGACACAGACAAGCAGGCAAGGGGGTAAGGGGGTGGTCCCTGACCCCAGGACGCTCCTTTATACAGCATGACAGAGCGCAGCCTGCAGAGTTTTTAGCGTTGATAGTATTGCAGTCTAACTGATATGGCTTTAACTATTAAGGAAGAAAGGAAGGATAGAAAAAGAGAATGGTGGGTTTTGGGTGCAGGGAGATAACTCCCAAACTCAAACTTGACCCCATCCCTAAACAAAAGTAGAAGGGACAGAAATTTACGAAATATTCCAGACCTTCCTTCTTCCCAAATAAAGACAAGAATGAAAACTACAAAACTTCCCCATAGAAGGATGGACATTTGATTTTGTTTTCAGCAGTGGCCAAGGACTGTTGGTACTGGGGAGAGGGCACCAGGCCAAATCAGCAGTGAGACTTCCTCTTTGTCTCATAGCCACCCCTTTTTGTGTAATGTGGCTTTGAAGAAACAATGGGGAGAATTGGCCACGGAGTGAATGCAACAATTGTGCAGTGAATGCTACTGGTGTATGCTGGAGGGTGGGTTCAGTGCCCACCACACTCTTAGACCACACTGGGTTGCAGAAATTGAAAAGTCGGAACATCTTCTCATAGACCATGAAGGACCCATCCTTTGGAATCAGCATGTGTGTCTGGGTATGTGTGCCTAGACACTTCAGTGAAAGAGGAAAAGGAAACAATTTCTACCTTGGATGCAAGAACAGTTCCGCTAATATTTGTGTTGGCCACTATGTTTCCATTGGGAAAGAGATTATCAGGTTCCCAGGATCAAGATATGTCAGGGATTGGCTTACTGGCTTTAACATAGACCCTTTGGTCTAGTAGACAGCTGAAACTCCCTGGCCTGAGAAAGCTGTGCTGCTTTCTCTATAAGTGTTAGTGCATTCCTACAACCTCCTAAAGAAAGCAAGGATCCTCAGTTGGATGCATGAACGCATCCCATTCCCTCAAGTGTCTTCATTTTGGTCAATTGATCTCTAAACTGATCTCCACATTCATTGCTTTCTTCAGCATGGGAAGGAAAGTGTGATTTCATGCTGTTTTTTTACTCTGTAAAAGTCTGCAAGAGAACTTTTTGAATAAAATACTACTATTGGAGGGTGGAAAGGGAAAAAAAAATCACCTCTTCCTCAGGGCCCCCTAAGCAGCCCATGTAATATTTTTTTCTACTAGTAACTTACAATTTTTTTTTGCAGTAGGCCTCCATGCTAGGCTTGTGGTAGGAGTTTGATTCTTTTCAGGAATGAGTTCTTCCTCTCCAAGCATATGACAAGACTATGATTTGCCAATAGCCCTAAAGTGAGGATTGAGATCAGTGTGTGTGCATGCGTGTGTGTGCATCTGTATCCAACTGGTCCTTCCCTTGGTCAGAGGTGGAATGTGAGGGGCTACCTTGGCCCCCATGAATTAGGCAGGAACAGCAGAACAGAGATTAAGAGGCCACAATCTCTGTTTGGCAGTCAGCACAGGGCTGAGGAATATGGGGGAAGAAGGCAGGCTCAGAGGATTGTGCAAGGGCCTGGCCTCCCTCTGGTGCCCCCTCCTCCAAAACCCCATGAGGTTGCACAATTGAATTTGGTCCCCATTCCCATTTGTGTTTGCTTTGCTTTGACTTTCTAGTCAGCTGGCCCTTTGGCACCACAGAACTCCACTCCAGCGTTGTGTTGGGAAGGGAAAGCCCAGGGGAGGGGAAGGAGATAAAGCTCCTGGCAGTGCCCAGCCTGTGGCTCCAAGGAACCCAGCAGACGAGAGTGATGATGGCAAGGGGGCAGAGGAGGGAGTATGTCCCGTGCCTGATGTGCTTCTCTTGGGGACCGAGAAGGCGGCCTGGGAAAGGCCTGTGGCACAAAGACATGTGTGAAGTCTCCCCTTGAAACAAAAACTGGAAAGGAAAACGCCCCATGGAACCCCAGAAGAAAGTCCCTTCACCACCCCAAAGCCTGAACCGAGTGTTGAATCAGCAACACCAGGAAACTCTGGGTAGGATTTGGGCTGGTATGGCAGCTACTTCTTGAACATGTCCTGCAATGGACCTGGCAGATACTTGAGCACTGTATCCAGAATGCTCTCCTCATCCTCATCTTCCTCGTCTCCACAGCCAGCTGGGATGGCTTTCTTGGGTCGTGTCAGGCTCCCCTCACAGGGCTGTTCCAGGGCTGCCTTCTCCTCTGCCTCTTTCTCCTCTTTCTTCTTCAGGCCATACTATGCGGGGGAGACACACAAGACTTGTCAGAGAAATGCAGGAGAAGGTAGATCTTCACTGCAACACCACTGGGCCTTGGGTCACAGGTGTCTTTAATTAAGATTGCATTGACTTAATCCCTGAGGCTTTTGAAGATTAACCAGCTGCTCCAGTAAATGACATAGTAATACAGTCTGTTTTTAGGGTTACCATCTGGAACACGAACACTGTATAGCAGGGGTCTCCAACCTTGGCTCCTGGAAGCCTGGCGGACTTCAACTCCCAGAGTTCCACAGCCAGCGAAGCTGGCTGTGGAATTCTGGGAGTTGAAGTCCGCCAGGCTTCCAGGAGCCAAGGTTGGAGACCCCTGCTGTATAGGAAAGACCTTTAAATTTTACCGATAATTGTGAGACAAAAATTGCACCTTCTATTGCTTTTATGTATTTCGCTTACTGTCTAAGCTAAGACAGAATCTAGATGGGTCACCAAGTACTAGAACAACACATGGACCATGAATAAGTCAGAGGTAAGTAACACTAACCCTTACCTTTCACATTAATGGAAAATCTGGAAAAGTATTTTATGCTTTTTCATTCATTTAGAAAGTAACTTCCTTGTCCACAGTTAAGGATGACTTACAATAACCATAGCTAGCATGCCACATGACTATGCTGGATGTATGCAACAAGAAGCCACATTTTAAGTGCAACAGAGACCTGAAGTTGCAGCCCTTCGGTGGGAAGGCAGATTGTTCGACATGACTTTGAGGCCCCATGTTGGAAGGTGGATTAAATAGTGTAAGTTCTACACTGGATATCTGGCTAAAGTATTTGAGGGTGCTATGTGCTTGAATAACATTTCCCTTTCCTCTCATGACAGTGAAGAAGACTAGGAACATACCGAACCTAAACAAGGGCAAAACATAATGTGTTCCTTTGCATAACCTGCAGCCTTCTCATCTGTCCCAGGTAAAAAATACACCACGGGCTGGTCCCTGGCAGCCACGAATGCCCTATCTACTTCTGGAGAAATAGTAAAAAATGGGTTTCGTGGAATCGATACTAATTTTGCATGCAATTATCTTTATAGATGTAAACCTCAACTTACAACAGTTCATTTAGAGACCATTCAAAGTTGTGTATATATATATATATATATATATATATATATATATATATATATATATATATATGGATCTTTGGTTATTCGGGTTTTCTCCCGCGTAAGATTGGAAGTATCTGGGCAACGTTTCGATGAAGTCTCATTCATCATCTTCAGGCTTGGTCTTCAGCTCTGTGCTTCTCAGAGTGATGTGAGCTTGCAGCTGCCTCTTCCTTTTAACTGCTCCTGGGGGTGTGACTTGATTGGCTGGGGGCTTGGCTGTGTTCTGATTGGATGGGGGGGTGTTCTCATTGGTTGGGGATTTGGCTGTGTTCTGATTGGTAGGGGGGTTGGCTGTGTTCTGATTGGCTGGAGGCGTGTTCTGTTCAGGTGGGGGCTTGATTGTGCTCAGGTTAGTCTTAGTTGCTGGAAGGTTTGAGCTGGTGAGCTGTGATCTTGCTGTTTGGCTTCGAGTTCGTGGTCGTGCTGCATCTTCATGGTGGGGGTCAGTTCGCTTCATGTATGGCTCAGAGGGGTTTGAGGTGGGTAGTGATGCAGCTGCAGTGCAGCTGCATCACTACCCACCTCAAACCCCTCTGAGCCATACATGAAGCGAACTGACCCCCACCATGAAGATGCAGCACGACCACGAACTCGAAGCCAAACAGCAAGATCACAGCTCACCAGCTCAAACCTTCCAGCAACTAAGACTAACCTGAGCACAATCAAGCCCCCACCTGAACAGAACACGCCTCCAGCCAATCAGAACACAGCCAACCCCCCTACCAATCAGAACACAGCCAAATCCCCAACCAATGAGAACACCCCCCCATCCAATCAGAACACAGCCAAGCCCCCAGCCAATCAAGTCACACCCCCAGGAGCAGTTAAAAGGAAGAGGCAGCTGCAAGCTCACATCACTCTGAGAAGCACAGAGCTGAAGACCAAGCCTGAAGATGATGAATGAGACTTCATCGAAACGTTGCCCAGATACTTCCAATCTTACGCGGGAGAAAACCCGAATAACCAAAGATCCACATACAAGTACCCGCGAGAACCTCAGAAAAGAAATATATATATATATATATATATATATATATATATATGTTTTCTTAAGTTTTCGCGGGTACTTACATGTCTGGCATTCAGCTTTGTTCGGGTATTTTCCCACATGGTGCTTTTAAAGTTATAGCAACGTTTCAGCAGAATCTCATCTGCCATCATCAGGCTTCTGTATGGTGTTTGTCTGTGAGTCAGACTTTTACAGTGGTTTCAGATTTAAATTTGGGGCAGCACAGGGCTTAGCCAAGCTGCACTAAAGGCCTCCAATAAAGTAACACAATGTTGCCAGCCAATCAAGATACAAAAAGAGCCCCCCCCCAAAAAAAAAAACAAAAAAAAACCCAGACAGAAGATATTAGTAGCAGAACACAGCAAACTCCAAGACCAATAAACTCAGACCAAGACTCTCAACCAATCAGGAGGAAGAAAAAAACCATTCTGACACAGCAATAGGCTGCCCCAAATTTAAATCTGAAACCACTGTAAAAGTCTGACTCACAGACAAACACCATACAGAAGCCTGATGATGGCAGATGAGATTCTGCTGAAACGTTGCTACAACTTTAAAAGCACCACGTGGGAAAATACCCGAACAAAGCTGAATGCCAGACATATATATATATATATATATATGACAGTACTCTCATGTTCAAGTCTTCAGTCATAAGAAAAACAGAAGAACTTTCCTGGAGGATGTGCCTCTAAGAAGCTTACTAACAAAAAATGAAGACAATTTCCCCTTCCAGTTAGTTTTTCTTCATTCATTTAGTATGCTACCATATCAATATGGAGGTTCTGTGGTCTTTTTTTCCAGTGAAACTTACTCTTATTGAGCGTTCCTCCATTGTTACTCCTTCCAATTCAGTTGATGCTTTGCATTTTTATGTGTACAATATTTCTACTCTACTTCTTCTTGATGCACCTGTTACACATAATGTTTTCAACTTACATTTCCATAATTGCTTCCTACAGCTGGGATAATTTCCCTTTAATTTTTTCTGGTATCAGTTTTCCAACCCTTGTTTTACAAGCTGTATTTGCTCTGGAAGAGTTCAGTAGGAGTACTTCAAACTCCACAGCATTCAAACAATGCAGAAGACTGATGGAATAATCGTATCAGTGCTGGTTCTCTCTTGGTGCTACAAAATGAGAAATTGGCCTAAAAGATATTATTAGCGAAATGAATGAATTGGCAACACTTGTGCTTGAGCCTGTCTTCATTGAGCTCAGTGTCTGCAAAGAAGGGCCAGGCATTAATACTTTTAAAAGCTGTGTTATAAAAAAGGGCAGATACACTGAAGGCTGAGCAAAGAGCAATGACTCAAATACTCCCATCTCTGCATAATTATTTAAGAGGACAACAGAACCTGCTCATGCTAAGCTATTGCTGCCTTAATTTTAAGGTTTTAAAAAAGGCAGATGACAGAGACTGAAATTTAGTTACTTTTGGTGCCCTGTATTCTCCTCTTAGAAGACAAATGAGCCCAGAGGAGAGGAGTAATAGAAAATAGCATAGGAGGATAGCAATAGCAATAGCACTTAGACTTATGTACCGCTTCATAATGTTTTACAGCCCTATCTAAGTGGTTTACAAAGTCAGCATATTGCCCCCAACAATTTGGGTCCTCAATTTACCGACCTTGGAAAAATGGAAAGCTGAGTCAACCTTGAGCCTGGTTAGATTTAAACTGCCAAATTGCAGGCAGCCAGCAGTCTGCAGAAGTAGCCTGCAGTACTGCATTCTAACCACTGCGTCATCATGCTAAAGAACATTCTATCAGCATCCAGATTCAGTGCAGGATATGATGGCTCATGCCTGGTCCAAAGCCAATTCATTTATTTATTAAATTTATATGCCCCTTAAGACCATATTCCAAATCTTTATGAATGATTCTCCTCTTGCTGCAGCGCAAATAGAGAAATGGGAATCAGAGAAAAATCATTCATGAGCAAGTATAATCCCAGGGCAGAGCCAGCCTGGAAGTTAGGGTGGATCATATCACTCTGCTGAACAGACTATCACTTCTCCAGGGGTGCACTCCTAAGTCTGCCTTCTGGAGATGAAAAAAGGAAAACTCAAAGAAAAGGAAAAAAATGTAAAAAGGAACAGTAGATGGGCACTGAATCAATAAGTTTAGTATGCAGCTGAATGAATTACTGTCGCTAATAGCAGAAAGCAGCCTTTCTTTTAATATCAAGAAGCTGAATACTGGCCAGCTTTAGTACATTTAAGGATTATCAGCAACAATAAAGAAAGTTCACATCAAAGGAGCTCTAAGATGGTAATCTTATGGCCTGGCAGAGACCACTTCGCCTCTAGTTGCCGGACTCTAAACAGAAGCTCTTTAAATAATTATAGCTGGCCCTGGAATAAGAGCTACAGAGAAGAGGCTGTTCTTTGTAGCAAGAAAAAGAAGGAATAATGTTTAGGAGGTGAACAAGTGTAACCATGTTGTGTACAGGTGGGTTTCTCTTTCATTCATCTGGAACGACTGCAGCGAGGAACAAGCAATGCTGGGATGTTCCAGTAGGGTACGAATAGATTCAAGAGCTCATGGCAAGAGTTCTTGTTGCTTTCCCTCAGTGAAGAGGGACAAAACTGTGAGGCTTTGTTCTTGATAGGCAGTGTCATCCTGCTGGCATAATGCTGCCAGTCAAGGGGGAAAACAGGATTCGATCCCTTACCAGAGAGCAGATGACTTAATGGCTGTGGACTGCTTCCCTTCCCATTCTCTGGATACCACCCTGTTCCTGGGCAGGAATCATTTCCAGGTGTCAGAAGCCCTTTCAAGAAGCTGATATCTGAGGGTATCTTTCAGGAATTCAGTTGTTCCATGTATTTCCCAAAGCACAGGGCAGTGAATTGGCCTAGCTGGCTGCACTCAGTGGACATCTAGTTGAGAATGGAAATGCTGGACTAAAATGGGCCTTGGTCTGATCCAGCAGGGCTACTTTTATAGTCTTACCTTCAGGTGCTGGCTGCCCAGGTGCCATCTTTGCCCAATCTTCATTGTTCCCCTTTGGGGAAGCCACATTTTAAGTGCAACAGAGACCTGAAGTTGCAGCCCTTCGGTGGGAAGGCAGATTGGGGGCAGGGTTTCAGGGAGAGAGCAGGGGGGTTCAAGGAAGGAGAGGGACCTTTTTGGGCCTCTAAGGGCTAGATGGAGAAATTGGGAAGGGTTTTATCCCATGGACTGGAAGATCTCCATTCCCGCTGTAGATAATTTTCCAAGATGCTGGATCTGTAAGGGATATTATCTATTGAGTTTTGCAATATTCTCATCTCCTGTAATTGCTCTAGCTCATGCTAGACAGGAATCCTATGCCATGGAAAGGCTATATTAGATATGACATAGTTATAGGACAAAATTTCTGTATCTCTTTTCCCCCTTTATTAAAAAGTTGACGCATGAAGGAGTTGGAGTGGCCATCTAAATGTCAAGCCTTTGGGTAGAATTACTGTACCTTAAACTACAACCCCCAGCAGCTGATGCATGGCCAATAATAAAGAATGGCAGCCTCTGTAACAAGGCATGAAGAAGTCAAAATGATGACACTGATTGTGAAATCATCATGAAAATGGCATGTTTATATAATGACATCAAGATGTATGAGGCAAGTATATTCCCCTCAATTCTTGCTCCTTGATGGATGCCCAATAAGAGAGATGCTCAGAATTATAGTTTAACAACAACCATTTAAAAGATGCAAATTTTTCTGGGTAATCAATGCTTTTCTCAAATAATTAAGGTTAGATTGAGTGGCTTCCCCAAAACTGTGTTTTTGTACTTTAAAAAAAAGAAACCATGTCTTGGCCATCGTGATCAAGTTCTCCCATTTCCTAAAGCTCAGTCTCCCTACTGTCTATCCTTTCCTTGCCATTTCTTCCAAACCACACTCTCAAAATCTTAGTGACAGAGAGATTAATTGAAAAAATGGCAGGAAGGTGACCCACCTTATCACGGATTTGCTGCCGAACCTTTTCCCGTTCAGCCTCCATGCGGGCATGCTTTGCCTTGCGCTCTTCCTCTTGCTGGCGTAAGGCTTCTTGTCGTTCTTCTTCCTTCTTCTGGGCATCAGGGTCTTTTTCCTCTTCTCCTCCCAACATTTTACCCATGTCCTTCGTGGCCCCTGCACATGGCATGGTTGAAAACATAGTAAGAGGGACTTCTGTGGGAAATCCTGTTTCTTTTCAGTATTTCCCAGAAGACTGGTGTTATCCACTTCTATCTACTATTAAGGAGAAAAATAAGGAGATGGTGGATTGACGAGTGAAGTTTCTTCAGTCAGGCAAAATGGCTGTCAGTTTCTCCATTGGCCTTATAAAAAAACCTTCTGAAACCTGCTAGACATTATTATAATGTCTACCAGGACCAGTGATTTACATTTTCTTTTCTAGATGGAAATGTAGATGAGTGTTTTAGGCCTGAAAGGGGGTGGCTTTGAGCCAGACACTCTCTCTCAGCTGAACACACCTCACAGAATTGTTGTTGTATTAGATATGCTCACTGCCTTCAGTTATTTATAACAATGGTAAAGGCAGGATAAAAGCAAGCAAACAAATAAGTATCTCTCCAAGGCAGAATCTCAGAACCAATAATCTTCTTTCTGGTTGTGAGAAGTCAGTATTTTCACTGAGACAATTAGCAAATTTCCATGGTGGATCTCTAGGGGGAGCTCAGATATCATTAGACATCTGACAAAGAGCACTGTATTTTTAAAAAGGGCTTCTCTCTCTTTCTCTCATATTTGTCTTGGTTTTCCCATTACGAAAACATTGTCTAAGCTTGAATACAATATTATATAAGCAATACCTTTGTACTTAGGAACGAATACTCATGATTGTGCTATTGTGGGAAAATGCCTGGACAGTTCTATCTTCATAAAGAAAAGAAAAGAAAAAGAGAAAACTTCTGTATTAGCAATAAGTAAAGTCCAAGAACTAATCAGACAGCATAGTTAAGGAATTGGGCTGGGACTCAGAAATCCAGATTCAAATCCTATTTGATTTTGGAGCACATACAATAAAATTGAGTCAGTCCTTTCTCTGAAAGCCACTACTTTACAGACTTTTTATGGTGAAGATACGATGAAAGGGTATCTCCCTTGATCTCTCAGGAGCTCAAAAGCAGAGATGGATAACTTGTGGCCAAGTCCTCTTTTTTAAAAAATAGGCCTTGAAACTCAATCACATCTATGGGCATTCACATTATGTAGGAGATATCAACTGAGAACTTACCAGGATAATTATTTTAGGTTTCTCTGTTGTAAATTGTATATTTCAGCCAGAGGTGGTATTCAGCAGGTTCTGACCAGTTCTGGAGAACTGGTAGCAGAAATTTTGAGTAGTTTGGAGAAGTGGCAAATACCATCTCTGACTGGGGATTTTACAGTATCCTTAATAGCCCAAGGCGTGTTGTATCCTTAATAGCCCAAGGCATGTTGGAACCGATTGACCACGCCCGATGGGAGACCCCAAGCCACGCCCACAGAACCAGTAGTAAAAAAAAATTGAATCCCACTACTGGTTTCAGCCATGAGAATGGGTCACTTTTACTTCCAGCTGTGCAAGGGATTTACAAATTTGATAAGCACTATGAGTATGGGAGGTCCTGCCTTATTTAAAGAACAGAATTCCAGATATTCACTATAAAAGTCTGAGCTTTGTAAGATAGGTTGTAGAAGTGTGTCACTGCTTGAAAAAAGCTTTCTGAAGAGCTTGGAAAAACAATTGTTGATGCCACCAGACTGAAAAAGTTTACAAAACTATTCCCAAAGTATTTATCCTCATTGTCAGCCAATTCATCATTATTGTTACCATCCCTAGGAGTGGATGACCAACCAAGATCATAACAAGAGCATGGCGTATAATATTTCAGGACATCTAAAAAAAACCTAGGTGAACGAAAGGCCTCTTTTGCATTGACAAATGTCAGTGTTTGTGATGCCACTATCAGGAGAGCACAGAGCAATAAACATGTGCTGCAAGGCAGGCAAGTTGAAGAAAGCCATTGTTCTTCAAAAAAAAAACATTCTTTCCTATCTACAGTTTTGAAAGACCATGTGGATAAGCCAGAAGACAATTGGAAGAATGTTCTGTGGTGGCAGCATCATGATTTGCTGCCTCTGGACCAGGGCTTGCCATCATTGATGGGACTATGAATTCTGAATTTTACCACCAAATTTTACAGGAAAATGTCAAGATATCTGTCCTTGAACTGAAGCTCAAAAAAGTGGGCAATGCAGCAAGACAATGACCCAAAACCCACAAGTTGTACTGCCAAAGGTTGGTAAAAGAAGAAGAAAGGAATGGCCAAGTCAAAGTCCTGATCTTAATTCCACAGAAAAGAGGAAGGACCAGAAGTAGACTGTCATGCAAGGAAGCCCATCAACATGCCTGAGTTGAAGCTGTCTGCTTCCACCAGAAATTCAGTCTTAACTTAGAATAGTAAAACTAAGAGAATATTGTGAGGAGGCAAGACTTACCCCCTAAGGCTTGTTTCATCACAAAATCCATTACTGCTGGCCACGTTAGTGAGCTCTAGGAAGTTGTAGAATTCTCATCCAGTGCTGCTGATAGAAAGCTTGGAGTCAAGGGCTACCTGGAAGGGAAATGAAATCAAATGAGCAGGATGAAGTGAAAAAAATTCAGTGACTGTTGAACTAAGCTCTGACCAGTGAGTCATCCATTCCTTCAGAAGCTCAAATCCAATGCAAGGAACTTCATATAATGACTAGCAATGCAAGAATAACTGAGCTGTTAAGAGGCACAAATGTACCAGACTTCAGGTGTGTTTAAACATATTAGGGTGTTATATCCATCCTTTTTACAGAAATGAGCATAGCTTCAATATTTTGTTTAAGGTCAAAACAACAATCATTTAAATTTATGAATGTATCCATCATTCTTTGGACCTGTTGCTTTTCTAGTACCAAGGATAATGTTCAAATAATGAACACAACAGGACTGCAAAACTGCAAATTGTGAACAAGCATAAAACTTCAACCATGGAACTACAATGAGTTACACACTCTTTAAAACTCTGCCTCTTGAATCTTTTTTAGAGAGAAAGATGTTTCCTGCAATATATTTTTAAGAATAAATGCAGCAAATAAGCAAATAAGCAATGCACATCCACATGTCTGAGTTCTGTAATAAAAATTCATTAAAATTGCCTCTAAGTGCTGTTCAGCTAAACTTGAATTTAAAATGTCCCGTCTTTTAAAATTTGATAACTGTCCATTAAGAACAGAGGCAGCTTATCCATTACAAAATTGCACTCTGTAGATCATGCTGACACTTCACAAGCACTATGTAGGAGCTATCATGGCTCAAACAAAGTTAGCATTTGCTGACAAAAATTCATGCCATCAATAATTGTTACTATTTCAGCCGCATAGATGAAAATTGAAACTAATAATTGTTTTTTCCTGCAACAAGCAAATATAGCCAACTTTCTAGAATGCATTTATTTTATCAACTGATGTTTTAATATTAAATTGATAAAACTGACAAAAACTGATAAAACTGACAAAATTTATTTTTAATGATTTTGATAAAAAGTATTGCAAACCTTCATGTTTTGTAGATTGACTTCTACCTATGTCTCTAGTTTTGACTAGCCCATATTTAGTGTTGGCTGGGAATGTGGTTGCTAGAATATTAGATCTGTGGGTGTGATGAAGGAGATTCATACGTGGACTTTATAAAGAATTTATGAGTGCCATTGTATTTTCTTAATCGGCATTTTCTACATCTTGATACAAAATTATCCCTGATTATTTGTTTATTCCAATTTTCATCAGCCTCTGCCCACTTCCCAGAGTCTGAAAATTAAAGCAGTCTCAACTACAAAGAACAGGTTATACCACTCCATTTAAACACCATAAATACCTTTTCTACTGATTACTTTCTTCAGGAAATGCCTTGCTAAGAGCCAAGGGAGCATTTAATAGGTACCTTCTCCAGAGAATGAGATACATGCTCCAGTGTATGTGTATTCCAAATGAAATCCTACGCAATTTATTAGAAATCAGTCCTAAGTAAGTTCATGTTAGTCTGAATTATGAAAGAAGGCTTTATTCCCCAGAGGGCTTAAAACATAATTCTGGATATAAAACTGGAAAGTTCATAAAGACAAATACACACACATACAAAACTAGTTCTCATTGTTATTGATTATAATTCTAACCTGTCCTTTTTTTTCTTTCTTTCCTAAGGCTGATTGCAACAATGATCTGGGTGGCTGGATCACTTTCAGCTACCTAAGCATGATAAGTTGACTTTAGTAAGTAAATGCAAGTCCTTTTTCCATACTCTTTTTTTTTTTTTGCCTTTCTCCAGAGATAGTTTGCCAGGGATTAACTGATTCTAAGAACAGATCTTTGAGGAACTGGAGCAGCCTGAAAGCAACTGTCCATATGTGATATATCTTAAGAACTAGATGTGAGCCAGGCTCCATCCTACGAATATGGCCATGAGCAAAGCTTAGATGATTTTAAGGAAGAGGGAGCTATATTCACAAACCCCTGCCCCAGTTTTTGTTTCAGGTAGAGTCTTTGCGTGCCATTTTCACTCAGGTTTGAATTAGGAGGACAAGGAACAGAGTGTTGCCTTACAATCAGAAACTATAGGGGCATAGTTTTGAAGGTTTGATCTTAGATACTTCACAGGTACTTCAGATAATTCTTTACATATTTGTTACACTACAGAAAGAAGCATATTATAAGGTAATATATTTTGGATTCATTTGTTCCTCTACAATATGACATAGTGGAAAAAGAGGGAGGAAACTCTCCAAGCACCAGGATTGTATTTTATTAGGTAAAATTCATTTTAAATATGGGTTTTATGCAAAATGATCCTTAATCTTTCATCAATCTTATTTTGTTTCAGAGTAGTTCCTGACACTGAATTTGCTTTTAGATTTGGAACAGACTAGGGATTACACCCAACTTAATTAGTTAGCAAACTGGGAATGAATCCCACTGACCTTAGTGGAACTTCTGAGCAGAGAGGGCTGTAAAATGGGGTTAAACAACTTTGTTTTTATATGCTGCCCATATGATTCAGTATTTGGTTCATGCAGTACTGTAGCGATGTTATTATGTAATGCGCAATCCAGAAGAACACAAAATAGCAATAGCACTTGGACTTACATACCACTTCACCTTGCTTTACAGCCCTCTCTAAGCGGTTTAGAGAGTCAGCATATTTCCTCCAATAATCTGGGTCCTCATTTTATCTACCTTGGGAGGATGGAAGGCTGACTCAACCTTGAGCCAGTGAGAATCAAACTGCTGAACCGCTGGCAGTAGGTAGTCAGCAGAATTAGCAAAATAATTACATGGATTACAACAATATGCATGCCATTCAGTTCTTCAAGGTATACTTCAATTGTCATCCCCGTATGTCCCCCAAAAATATGTTTGAAGGAACTAGAAGTAAAAAGGAGACAAAAGAAAAATTGGATTTTATCAGCCTCCTTTGCCATATAACTATACTGTTCACCAGTGCTCTCTTTATCATTTGGAATGTTTATGTCATTCCAAGATTTACAAATTTCCATTTGTAAAAATGCAGCCTGATTATTTCTGGGGGGACAACACCCAATACCACCTGATGTAGAGAGCTTAACCTGACTCATTTGCTCTATCTTGAAATGTGGGTAGCTATTTATCTCTAGGAAGTGGTTGCCAGCATCTCACTTAGACCTGTAATTGCTGTGGTGAGCTGAGGTGTGGAACCCATCTCTCTCTATGCTAGTTTCTAAAATGGAAAATATGAACTGATTTCTTTACATCACGTTGGGAGTGATGCCTGTGCAAGTATGTATTCCCCCCCCCCGCCCGCTGTTGACTTTCAGGAGGCCTCCCCACAAAATTGATCCTGTCCTGTCTACCATAGATTAAGCTACTGCTGCTTCTTAGTAATTAGGATCATTTTGGAAGGCAGAGAACACTGCAGCAGTGCAGGTCACAGGAGATAATGGATTGTTAGCAGTGTGGTGTATTCTGTGTTACACTTAACATCAATGCTCTATTCTCTAGAGTGCTTTTAAGCCCCACCACAAAAGCTGTATTTGTAGTTCCAGGCTATCTCTCTCTGATGCAGTGCTTTGGTACAGAGTCAGTCCAAAGAAGAGGAACCTCATCAGAGCCAGTTGCAGTAATGTTCAGCAGAAAAGTGTCCCATGTGTTCTGTTGATTTGAAAGAGATGTAGTATTATTAAGCTATGGTCTGCAAGGATTGTATTCTGGAGGGACAGTCTCCTTAAGAGCAATGGACTTCCTTTCGATCAGGGGTTCCCAACCTTTTCTATACTCTGCGCCCCTAGAATGCTTCTGATATATTCTTGCACCCCTTACAAAAATAAATAATTATATGCATATATGCTATAATTCT
The DNA here is from genome assembly GCA_033807585.1 of Hydrophis major. Classification (NCBI taxonomy): domain Eukaryota; kingdom Metazoa; phylum Chordata; class Lepidosauria; order Squamata; family Elapidae; genus Hydrophis; species Hydrophis major. The sequence goes on from CM066329.1 coordinate 123,258,448, forward strand.
GAAACTTCTGAACCCAGGTTTTCACACCCCCTGGAATATTGTCTTGCACCCCCCCCCGAGGGAGTGCGAGCACCGCAGGTTGGGAACCCCCGTTATAGATTAAGCACCGACAACTGCAACTTAATTTTTTTTGAATCATGTAAAGGGAAGGAATCATTTTCACAGAAGAATGGAATTCCAATAGGGTGTAGGAGATGATCTGGAATAGTTTCCCCCCCCCACTATGTATCAAAGGGATAGTCTATATTGTAATAAATGAGGCTTGGAAAATGAGGTCCGTAAAATAATTCCCATTGAGTAATAGGCAAGATAAATTCTAGCAATAATAATAAGCCAGGGAATAATAATTGTTGGAGACAGAAAGGGCTATGAGCTCATTTGTTGCAACTGCCCACAAATGGCAAATAAAACAGGCTAATATATTCTGAGCCTACAGACTATCTAGCTGAATGCAACTTTCTTTTCACCTATCAGAAACATTTGTATTTTGTGTTTTTCAGATTGTGGGAGAGAGACAAATAAATTATAAACTAATCAATAATGCACCACAAAAATGAAAAACAAGGCATGGAAGGTGATCCTTTTTTATTGGTCTAATTTCAGTGTGATCAAAATGTGAGATTTTGAGTCACAGCAATCTTTTCTGAAGACTCAATATTCAAAATTCTCATTTGAGAACTGCAGAATAATTCGGCTTAGTTCAGGGAAACGTGATCAGCTAGTTGACATATTTGATTAGAATCCTTCTTGCTTTGATACAGAAAGAAGATTGGACTTCTTTATATGGATAATCCTTGAGCTACGATCACAATTGAGTTTCCTAAGTGAAATATTTGTTAAGTGAATTTCTCCCACTTTATAACTTTGCTTGCCACCAAGCAAATGTTAAATGAATCATTGCATTTGTTAAATTAGTAACATGGTTGTTAAGTGAAACATACTTCCCCATTGATTTTTGCTTGTCAGAAGGTCACAAAAGGTGATCACCTGACCCTGGGACATTGCAACTGTCATAAATATGAACCAGTTGCCAAGCATCTGAATTTTGATCGTGTGACCACGGGAGCACTGCAATGATTGTGTGAAAAATGTTGTTAAGTGTCACTTTTTTCAGTGCTGTTGTAACTTTGAATGGTCACTAAATAAACTAGGACTATTTGTATACAAAAATTAAAAAAAGAAGGGATGGGGTAAGCATGATATAGAAACAACACTGCAGCACAGAAATATAAAGAAACTAGCCTATAGAAATAGTCCTTGACTTACATCTGTTCATTCAGTGACTGTTACAAGTTGTAAGGGAACTGAAAAAAGTTACTTTTGAGTGGTCCTCACACTTATGACTGTTGCAGCATCCGCATGGTCACATGATCAAAATTCAGATGCTAAGCAATGGCATATATTTATGATGGTTGCAGCATTCCAGGATGACTGGATTGTCACTTGTAACCTGCCCAGCTGGCTTCCAACAATAGGGAGGATGGATTAGTTCAGCAACTGTGTGATCCACTTAACAGCAGTGGCAAAAAAAGGTCATAAAATTGGGTGCAACTCAATTTTAACAACTATCTTACATAGCTATGGAAATTGTGGTCTCAATTCAGAGAGTACCTTGTAAGGCAATTCCTATTTTCTAACATCGTTAGGTTAAAAAGAAACTTTATAAAGGCTTACAAAATTATAATAACAGTCAATAAACAGTGTGACTTTTTAAATAATTCATTAATATAATAACTAATGTATCCCATGAACTTTACAGGATCAAGTTCTTCTTTATCAATCCAAATATCTTAGATATTACAATTTTAGTTCCAACATGTTTTATTTGTCACTATTTTTCTCACAAATACACCCTTTTGTACAGGATGGTGGGGTTACGCAAAAAATTGGCAAACCTAAACTAAACTTAACTTTGAGCCAAAATTTCCTAAGGAGAATTCTCTCTCTCTTTAGAGAGAGTGTACCAGTTTGGTGTAGAAGTTAAGACATCAGGCGACAAATTGGGAAACCCTGAGTTCTAATCCCACCTTAGGCACAAAGCCAGCCAAGTGACTTTGGCCTAGTCATTTTCCTCGGCCCTCGGAAGAAGGCCAGGGCAAACCACTTCTGAAAAACCTTGCCAAGAAAACTGCAGGGACTAGTCCAGGGAATCTGAAAATTAGACATGATTGAATGGAAGAAAAATAAAAGAGACCTGACTTTCTCTGTTGATATTTCATCGTGCCAATAAATAGAATGAGAAGTAGCAGCTATATATTGCATAACAGGACAGAGTGAGGATCCACATATAGTGACTGAACATCACGGTAAGAGAAATAAACCTTGAGATTTTATGGAACATCCTATAAACCGCTCCTGTCCATTCATCCTTGGACACTTGGGTAGAAACAATATTTTAGACACACGAAGCAAAAGAGATGGGGTTTTTTTCCCCAACCAGCAAGCCAATAAGCCCTCTTCCCTCAACAAATCACCTATAGAGCTTCAGCAGCTTGCATCCTGTGTGAGCTGATGACAGTCAAACAAGTCCCTGTGTAGATCTGCCAGGAATGCCAATTGCCTAGCCTCGGGACCAAGTTCTTCTTCATTGGCTGCTACACACACATTCAGAAATTAGTTCTGCTGTTGTGTTCTTTATCTGCATTGCCCTATTAAATACACAAGCATGCTTGCTTCCTCCCTGCCGTCTATGCATACATCTCTCAGTGTGCCTTCAAGACACAAAATCTTAAGATCTCCTACAAAGATGTTTCTAGAAAAAAACCACAAAGAGTGAAATTAGGTTTAACATGTGCAAGGATGGAAAACAATTATAATTCCAAATGGTGGAAATTTAACCCTTTCCTCTCCCTGAGGTTTGAGGAGCCTGAGGAAAACACCTTCTTAGAACTGAGATTTCCTTTGATTCAGATGTCTGATATTTAAATGGGACGAGACCATCATAACATGGGTGTGCTGCCTGCCTGCCTGGGGATCATGGGAATTGCACTCTAAGACATCTATAAGGCAGTAAGGAAGAAAAAGCTGTGTTACACTTTGCAACTAATGACGTTCTTGATCCTTTACACATACCCCTTTCATGTTTATAACATGCCCTTGCATTAAATATTTGCATTTTTATAGTATGTTTTCCCCTCCTTTTTAAATAGACATATTTCTTTATGGTCTCTCTCCATTTCTTGCACAAGCGCACATAATTTTTCATGTTACTCAGACCACTAGAGGCTTTTATAATTATTCTCACTGGCTACACATGCACACTCTCTCTTTCCCAACAATGCAGTTCTCTCTTTCTTCCACCCACATGGTGTCTACCATCAGCCATATGCTCATGCTTTTTTGCACAGAATGGACACATAAAGAGACATATACATCCAATTTCTTTCATACCTAATCTATCAAACACCCCCTCCTCCTCCACCTGATTTTCTCTCAATTAGGTGAAAAATATGACTCTCCCTTTTCATTTTTCCTGTTGGCGCACCTTTCACTGCCTTAAATGTCTTTAGCTTTCTCCAACATGTGATATTTGTATGGGCACATATTTATGTTAAAGACACTTGACTAGATAATGCACAGAGGTGTGGAAGAGGGAAATACAAGAAGGTAAGTTCAATTGAGTAGGTTGAAGTTGGTAAATTTACATTACTATCAAGCAATGGGTGGTAAGAGGAAACCATGAAGAAATGTTATCTATGTTGACTTTCAATCTAAACATACATGAATCATTAAAATGCTATTATGCGTGGGCCTCTGTACTGAACATTCTATCACATATTTCTATGAGGGTCATTTACTTTGACAGTATATAAAATGCATTTCCTCCTGCATATGACCAGCTCACCTTGAACAAGCAAACAATTTCCCAATTCTTTCACACAGATACTGTGAGCTACCTACTATATATATATTTTAGCCAAGTAAATCAATCTTCAGAAATCCAGGTAACTCAACAGGGTTCCCTACCCCCTGTAAAAACTATATTCTTATCCTTTCCAATCCCGTCTCAATTCTGTAATGATTGACAGAGTGAGAAATACTAGTCACCTTTCTGTATAATGTGTGAATTATGTGTGCGAGAGAGTGAATGAGTGAATGAAATTCCATTTGGATACTGATTTCTAATCTCAAAGGAGCCACAGGTGGCAGCATCCTTCAGCCTCTGTCTAGCTTTCCTACGGAAACTTCCATTGCAGAGTCTAGAAGCAATGAAAGTCAAAAGCTAGCAGGATTTGGACTTTTGACACCAAATAAGTAGATTGGAGGTTAGTTGACACAGCCATGTTTTGCACTGCACTGCACCAAACATGTGACCAACAAAAAAATCACAAAGAAAAAGACAAGCAAAACATCCTTAGACAGATTTAACAATTTTAAAGCAGCAACCCCAAATTGCCGAACCAGCTATTATATCCCCCAATTAAAACTATTCCACAGCTGAAATGCTCCCTCTTTACTATTTTGATTAAACGCATGCACAGAATATGAAAATAATTTTGACCCACCTGTTTTAGGCTCTGCTTCCTACTCCCTAAAAGAGAGCTGACTTCCTTGCTTACTCATGTGCTGAACTTAAAGTCTATCTGTATTATATAAGCATGCTTTATTTACTACTGAGAAACAAACATATAGTTAAGTTGCGCTGATGCTGCGTTTTGTCTTTATAAATGTACTCAGGTGATACCATATGAAAAAAAACATATACAGACTGTACATCTAACAGGTGTATAAAGATTGGATTGTAGTTTTTGTATAAAAGTCAAACAGGGCACACATGTAGTAAGTAAAGGTTCAGGACAGATTCTCAATTCTTCTATATCTCAGCCCTGATTTCAATATTAGAACACAGTAATGGAAAAAGTAAGGTAATCAGAGAGGGGCTCTAAGGATACACTGAATAAATTTTATACATCAACAATTTTGACATCGAAAGGTAAGAGGGCACGCTAATAATCCTCGGAGAGTATGAATAGTTAGTGTGTGAATGGTGACATTAACATCCAAAGCCATTCTGAGTTTCCTCTCAAAACTCCAAGTTCTGTTTCACATAAATAAAGCCCAATATTTCTATGAAATTATTTACAAGAGGCACCTGAGTTCCTATGACAACATGCACCCCCAGCACACAATTGATGCCTAGTCATTCTTAAACAGTGATAGCAGTGAATAAAAAATCAAAGACTATAGAATATTCTAAGAGTAGCGCATGGCCACATCAGATTGAACAGGAATGCTAAGGAACATTTTGCAGGATCCTCACTTATACACCATCTACAAATCATGTGCTGTAAAATACACAAAAATACATATGCACAAAATAAAACAAGTGTAAAGACGCCTATAAGACTAACTTGCTACTAAAGTAAGAAACCAGAAGAGGTGCCCCAAATAATTGGAAAGCCACAACAACCATTATCTATATGATAGAGACAAGCTATATGAAATGTATACATAGTTTGTGCTTCAGAGAACTGTTTGCAGACAAAATATAATCTATTTGTTTTATACAGCAACTCTGCAGATGTCTGAGCAAATCTACCACCTTTCTACGGCACAGAGATCACCCCCCCCCATTACCCAAAGAGGTAGATTTGTGTGAGGTGCATATTTGTGAAATAACCTCCCCCCCGCCCCCCCAAAAAAATTCTAGGTAGGAAAATGGGAAAGAGGGTGAACTAAAACCAGCCTAGAGAAACTACAGAATTGATTTTCCTTGGAATATTTCATGCAAAAATCTAGTTCAAGGTATCGCTTGATATTGGCATAAAAAAAAGCCTCTATGGCTTTTTTAAAAAAACTCTATGGCTTTTTTTAAAAAAAAGTTGCATTTGACAGACTCAAATATCCTTTTTGAGTGTCATATATGAAAATCCACATACGCACACAGGGGTATATGCATATATTCATACATACTGGGGTACATCCATCCATACATTTAACAAAAGAATAGAAACAGAGAGGGAGAGGTTCCCTATTTGCCTTTTGGGGTTTTTCTGCTGAAAACTGAAGAATTTTGAATCTCTGAACCACCTCACTAGGGGCCAGTGAGGCTTTCTCTTGCTGATTTTCTTAATATCCCAAAAAGGAGTTCGAAAGTGAGACATTGCACCAGTTGCTCCAACTGCTGGAAGGAGGCAGAGATAAAAAGAGGGAGGGGGCCAATCCACTATGAAGGGAAACAAGGGAACCATGCAGCAAGAGCAGGAGAGATGCAGACTATGGAGGAGTCTGGGAATCCAGATGCCTTCAGACCCACCACTTGAACCTCACTGACTGAAGGAAAAGGATACTGCTGGGAACCTTAGGGCTCATTTCTCACCAAGCTGGACAGAACGGAGAAATTATATTTATTATTTCTCTAGCAGATGAGTTAAAGGGACAGAGAGCAGAGATCTCCAAAACAAGAACCACCTGGGGGAGGTCAAACGCAAGCAGCTCTGGGGCAAAACATAAAAGTGGCCATGGCTGGAAGTCTCCTTTTCCCTATCGGATTGAGTAAAGGTATGGACACAAACTCCCCATCTCTCACCCCAGATTTGGTCCCATTTCCTAAGCTAGAGGAGCAAGTGAAGGAAACCCATAGAAAATTTTCCAGGGTTTTGCTTTTGTGCAGAAAAGGCTGTTCCATTGCCTCGTCTCTATGATCCTGAGGATGGGTTTACTGGCCTTTCAGTCCATTGCAGTTTGGAGAATGTCATCCAACAAACACACTTCAGAGACATTGTGTACTGAGTACAGGAGCGTAACCTCATTCAAACGATGGTTAGTCACTGGATTTAGGTGGGGTGGTGGTGGCAGAAGCTAAAATCTACAATCCTGTTAGGGTCAAGCCAAAACTGGTTCGTCCCCATCCAGAGTCAGACAGCCTTGGCAGCATCCTTTGGCTGGCTTGGGACTGAATATCATCAGCATTTATTTCCTGTCTGTGAGCAGCCTTCCCTCTAGAATATGGCCAACCTGTCCTATTGCCCTTTCATGTGACTGGGAAGACATGGGACCATGAATGACCTAAGGCCATTAGGGTCAGGATGTTGGTAGGGGAGTTCTGGCATGGACATACCTGTCTAGTGGTTTACTGTGAGCATCAAGCATCGATGCAGTTTTAGCTGTTTTTTTTTTAATGAATTTGTTTTTGTTTTGTTTGCCATTCAGAGGTTCTTAGAGATAGGTGGATTAATAGATGAACTGTTTCCACCTCTTGCTCACTAAGCCATCTGTCCCATATCTTGTCTGGAGATTACCCCGAGGAGAGTTTGCTTTCCTGTCAATGAGCAGACACAATAAGTTGCTCATTTATTTCCATGGTTCACCTTTCACTGGCCCGGTTCCAAACTACCAGGATGATGGACTTGTGGGGAATACAGGTGCACAGAGCAAAAGGAGAAATTGGCAGAGCAGCCAGCCAAGCCCTGTAGACAGGCTGCAGGTGGAGCATCAACCTTTCTGTACCAACCTTTCTGGGGACTGGCAGCATTTCCTAATACTCATGGGGGTTCATCCACCCCTCCCAACTAGGTGTCTTCTCATTTGCTTGAAAGTCTACCTGTGACAGGTTGTAGGCAAGTTAACTGCCCTGCACACCATATCGCCCTTTTCTCTCCCACTCCTTCAGTTTTCACTCTCCAAGTTCTCTGGTCCATTCCTCCCCCATGGCAAAGACCATGCAGTTGCCCTCCACCTTCCCTCTCCGCACCCTGCATTATCCAACCACCATCCGCACTGCCGACTTATTAACATGCAGAGCAGGCAGCTCGCAGCTCCGATCTGCTACGGGTAACGGGCAGAGATCTCAGCCTCCCTGCTAGCCTGCTAGCCTGCTAGCCTTTGGCTTCCGCCAACGAAGCAGGGAGGTCAGTCCAGAACTTGGGACAGCTCCTCCCCGGGAACTCCCGGCTTGGGGCAGGGCGATTCCGAGCACAGCTTGCAGGCAGCAAGCGGGGACCTTGCCCGGAGCTCTCTGAGAAGTCCGGCCCGCGCACTGCAAGTTCCCGCTCAGGGCTTAGCTGAGGCGAGGAGCGCTCGCGGCGGGCAGCTCCGAAACCTCTCGCCCTTCTCAGGCTCGAAGCTGCGGCATGAACAGTCAAGCTCTCCCCCCCCCCAAACGCCGCCATCCCAGACAGGGCGAGCTTCCTGAGGCGACTCTTGGCCCTGCGGACTCCCCATGGACACTCCGCGGCTGGAGACCATCCTCCGTCAGTCCCCTCGCGCCCCGCCCCTGCTCTTCCCGCGCGAGGCTCCCGCCTGACCCGGTCGCCCACTCACCCGGAGCGGTCCGCAAGCCCGCGGCCGGTAGAGGGAAGGGGCTGCTCTCTTCAGTCCGGCGGCGCCCAAAGCCCGCCTCACGCTCTCCCCGCAGCCTGACGGTACCGCTCCAATCACTCCCCTGCAACCCTGACGCGCCTGCCCGTCTCTCTCCGCGCTGCCTGACAGAGTGGGCCGGCTCCTGATGCCCGGGACCCTGCAGGCTCAGGCTCCTCAGCCTCCCTGGCTGGGGAACCAACGCGCGCGCGGCTCGCTCTGCCCCCCCTCCACCTCCCTCCTTCGCATCTCCCCGCAAGGGCATTCCTCCTTTTCCCTCCGCTCGTCTCCCTTTCACCCCACCCCCGCCCGGCTGCCTACTATTAGTCACGCGTCCGAGCTAGGAGCCGTGTAGCGTCGACCGGTGGCTTATTTGGCTCTCTGGGACCCCGGCAATTAGGCACAGAGCCATTGACAAGAACCGCTGGCACTTCGGAGGGAGTATTTCCCCCCCCCCCATCCCTCCAAAGCGTGTGTGGCTGGGTGTGAGTGTAACAGGTCAGAGATGCCGGTGGGAGAAACCGCTATAATGTTGCAGCTCCTGAGACTGATGTCCGGAGACCCCCTTGCTCTTCTGCTAACCTCAATGATGATTGCCAAATACTGACGGGCAAGGCAAGGACAAACCCAGACCCACACCAGGAAACGACAGGTCTTATTTAAAGTATCATGCTGCAGCTAATTGAAGCAGTGGGATGCAGTTTGCCCAAGCAGGAATCACCCTCGCCCTTTCTCTCCCTATTCAAGAATTCCCAGGGAACAACCCAGCTGGTCAAAAGCTTTTCTGGTCACTAATGGGGCTTTCAAGAACAGAGAAATGCTGTGGGGAGGATCTGGTTCTTTTGAAACAGATCCTCTTAAGGGGCAGCCTGGATCTGAATCAGAAAAGTGGAATTCTGTCTCACTTCAATAGGGTTCCCTGAGGGATGAATTCTGGTGCACCACTATCCTTCACCTTCAGGGTCTCATCTGTAACCCTGGAACAGTAATCATGATTTATACGAAAGAGATGAGACTGAGCAAAAAAAAAAAAAAATACATCACAAGAAGAAAAAAAAGAGTTTCCTAATCTCTTTACTTTAAGGAACCTCAACAGATGGCAGCATCTGACTGACTTGTCTAGGTCTGGAGGCTGAGCCCTGATTAGTCCTTGGACAGGAGACCAAGTAAGAAATTCCAAGGCCAGCGCATGATTTTTTATTTTTTATTTACACATGTTCATGAAGTCACCAGGAGTTTAGCCAGCTCAACTTGAGGCTATCTTTACTTCCCCCCAACCTTTTTTTTTTTTTTTTCATGGAGGTTATATTTATTCTTAAAGGCTTAAAAGCAACATTATGCAAAGTCTAGAAGAGATGACAAAAAATAGAAAACTTTAGAAATTAAAGGCACGAAACATGGAAAACAGAAGATCAAGCAGTGGCATAATAACAAGAGTCTCCTTCAAGCTCAGATTGTGACTCCATGGACATGCCCGTACAATGTCTCTTGAGGGCAGTGTGGAAGGGGTTGCTTTTCCTATGTAGGAGTTTCCTGGATTTTCTGATCAGCAGGAGTGCCTATAAGCCTGGTGCTATGAAGGACTCCTTCTGGGCAGGAATAATGTGGATACCTGTCATGTATCAAGAGAGAATTGTGGGGCATTCCTTTAGAATCCACAATGACTAAGAGAACAAAAATGCTGAGATTCTTTGAGGTAAAGAGCATAGGAAATGGTTTATTATTACAGGTAGTCCTCAAGTTACAACCACAATTGAGCCCAAAATTTATGTTGCTAAGAGAAACATTTGTTAAGTGAGTTTTGCCCAATTTTAATACCTTTCTTTCCATAGTTGTTAAGTGAATCACTGCAGTTATTAAATTAGTAGTAGTAGCAATAGCAATAGCATTTAGACTTATATACCGCTTATATACTTATATACTGTAACCCAGTTCTTAAGTGAATCTGGCTTCTCCATTGACTTTGCTTGTCATAAAGTCACAAAAGGTGTTGACAGGACCTCAGGACATTACAACAGTCATGAATATGAACCAGTTGCCAAGCATTTGAATTTTGATCAAGTGACCATGAGGATTCTGCAACGGTCGTAAATGTGGAAAATGGTCATAAGCCACTTTTTTCCAGTGCTGTTGTGACATTGAACAGTCATTAAATGAACAGCTGTAAGTCGAGGACTACCTCTATTATTTTGTTGTTTTACAATGGAACATGCACTGCCCCTTTATGCCTGACAGATTTATATTCTGTCCAAATTCTCTTTGATTTCTGATTACAGTGGATTAAAGTGGCTCTCCTCCTACAATGTCCTGAATATTAACTCTGGAAGCTGGTTGTTGAATATCAGGGTTACAGTTAATCCATAAAGGTAATAAGATATAATACTAGAAAAATGGCATTATTTAAAAATCTGTTGCCTCTGCATTCTCATGAGTATTTTGTTATAATTTTGTCATGTCTTCAAGTCAGCCAAATTAACCAATTGCAACAATTATTATTTACACTTCAAACACAACCTTAAAAAGTGTTACCAAGAATAGTCTTAAATTTGAGTTGTTCAAGAAAGTGGCATGCAAATGTTGGAATTAATCAACCAGTAGAATTCAAGGTGACCTGTTCCTTTTTTTAAAACTCTAGCTCTCTTTCTGTAGTTGTATATGTAAAAGAAAGTCATGCATACAGTACACATATCCATCCATCCATAACTACCCTGCTATTTATTTTTCAGGTAAGCAACATTATGCAAAGTCTAGAAGAAATGACAAAAAATAGAAACCTTTAGAAATTAAAGGCACGAAACATGGAAAACAGAAGAAAAGGGTGTGTAGCTAAACCAGGTTTACACCATTTGCTATAGCTTTCTACATTATATTTGGGCTTTACAAACCATCCTTTCTTCCTCCATATTTATATATCACTTCACACTCATATTTTGTTCTTTAAATTCCTTCACTTCCATCTTGGGAACATTATTTTCCCCACCCAACATAGTTTCTCATCCCTGCTTAATCTTCTCAACCCATTCATTTTTATTTCATATATTTGTTTTGAATTTTATTATTTTCTCTTTCAGGGAGAATATTTCAGAGTACTTCCTTTCTACTGAACACTTTAGCTTTCAGTTCACAGTCACTCCAGAACCATGCAGTCGTGACCTCCTTATTTTATCACATACTACTTAGGTAAGTCCTCCATTCCTCCATAATTTAATTTTTGTTTTTCCTGCCACATTCAGTGTTTATTTCATATAACAAAATAGTTAGTCAAGCACTCTTATACAGGAGTTTTCAATTATTTCAATAACATACAAACATACAATGTCAAGACTTTCTCATTTTTTCCTATTTTAATAAATGTTCTACCAAATTATACAAATTCATTTATTATGCTACATTTTCACCATGAAAATGTAATTTGCAATTGTTCACTCTGTTCTCTATGAAATACAGTTACCTTATCTTTGGTGCACTACATTATAGATTCATATTCTTTGTTGCATTAGAATCATAAAATTTGAAGGGTTTTTAGAAGTCATCTTGTCTAAAGATCCACTATAGATGACATCTGGACACTTTTGAAGATCTGTAGATCTGAAGATCTGTCGTGATGGGAACTTTATTTTATGTGTTAGAGTTGGTGGACAGCTCATACAGACAAGGAGTTCTTCCTGATATGTAGCCTGAAATATCTTCCTTTAAGGCCTGGTCACACTGCAAGAACTTTGCTATAGCGGTCCTTGAACGGTAGGAAGAGGGGGACAAATTTCGACACCGCTCGTCACCGCGCACAAAATTTGAAAAAAATTCGAAAACACGGGCGTTGCCTTAGCGGTGCACCGCTGAAGCCGGCGTTGCTTTAGCGTTGGTTTAACGGTAGGGAACGTTGGTTTAGCGGTGATGCGAGCGTTGATAAAGCGTTGTTCTGCGCATGCGTGCGTTGGCTCGGTGGGGGTTTTAAGTAATTGCGACATGCCGCTTTGGACTACCGTAACGGAGCTGTACGGAAGTTCTCAAAGAGTTTTGATAGAAGTTCATCATGGGACGTGGACAAAAGAAGAGGAAGGCTGGAGGAGGAAAGGCAGCAGCCTCCAAGAAGATGCAGGCAGCAGTGGAGTCAGGTAAATATATGTGGCCCACTGGTTGCGTCAAGAAAAATTTGAAACCTCAACCATTAATTTATTATTCCATTGTTATATTTTGCAGAGACCAGTCAGGCCACACCAGAAGCCACTGCTAGCACAGCCACTGCTAACGCAGCCACAACCACTGCTACCATCGCCCAGGCAGGGGCAGCTGCTGATGAAGGTAATCACCAATGAAAATGTATGAAATTCAATATAATTATGATGATAATAATAATAATAACCATAATCTTTCTTTCATGTTAATTGTCATTGTTCATTTATTATTCATGTTGTATATTATGCAGACTCTGATGATGAGCCCCAGGAGGCCCTGACACAGGACCAGCCTGATGGTGAGGAGCTATCCCCTGGTGATGACCAACCTGAGGAGGGCCATGCTGCTGCTGAAGGTAATTATAGTGTGATGAATGCATTGAAAAACTAGACTTTCAATAGAGGAGTTTTGTAATGTAGTCAAATTTATTCATGTTTCCCCCAAGACAAAATATGTATTCACCTGTCAAAAGACAACCACATCACAATAGTTAGAAGGCGAATTGCATACATTAGTGTTGCCAAGTCAGACAAACATTGTAGCTTGTCCGACTTAGCAACAAGGACTGCGGGTGACGATAATTCCATCCATTACAATGTTTGAATGTTATTGTTTGTTATCAGGAGAACAACTATTTTCTCATTGAAAATTTAACAAAGATGTGTGCATAAAATGTGACATTACGAAACCCCTCTATTCGTCAAGTCGGACGAATTAGGTGATCCGAAGGATATTCGATTACGTAATCAATACAAGTTGATCTAAATAATATATGTTTAATTTATTTATTTATTAATATTATTTTGATTCAATTGCTATATTTTTCAGACTCTGACTCTCAGCACCCATACTTGGAGAAGAACGATGAACAGCGTCAGCCTCAGAAGAAGTCTCGCCGCAAGGCCCTCCTGCTCGACGATGACACTCAGGAGCAACTCATCGAGTGGATCCGGGAGCACGAATTTATTTGGAGGAAGGGGGCCACCGACTACAAGGATACAAAAAAGAAGACGGAGCTTTGGACCAGGAAGGCAAGAGAGCTGGACATTGAGGAGGGAGCTGAAGCTCTCAGGACATGGTGGAAGTCAGTCCGGGACCTCTACACTAAGCTTCTCACCAAGAAGTCTGGCCAGGCTGCAGCGAACTTGACGGACAGAGAACTGTTCATCCAGAGGAACTGTGCCTTCCTGCACAAGGAGGTGAAGCCCAGGAAAGGTCGGCCACTTAGATGCATACTCCTCACACCGGAACCTGTAGCCAGCCAGCCTCCAGCAGCCCAGCCCTCGGCGTCGCCCAGCACCTCTCGCCAGCCTTCCCATGACATCGAGGAACAGGAAGGGAATGAGGGCTCACTCTCACTCATTGAAATGCAAGCAGCAGTCTCGAGGTCCATGGGCAACCCCTCACCAGCTCCCGCCTCCACCACCACCAGACAACGCCGTGGCGCCACCAAAGGCGAGCCTGAAGACTCCCCTGCAATGCTGGAGATGAGAGATTGTATGAAGGCCACCAACGCCCTCATGGAGAGACTGGTCCAAGCCCAAGAGATCAGCCATGCAAGGCAGCCCTTCATCACGTCCATGTCCCAGTCTCTCCAACGGCTACCTGAGGCCCAGTACCAGCTCACAGTTGAGAGGATGACGGCCATCCTCCACGACACGCAGCGACCCATGTCCCACCCCATTCCTCCAGCTCCACCACGTCCAGCATTCGCACTTTCACCCCCACACACATTCTACCAGCAGCAGCAGCCGCATTACTTCCAGCCTCAGCATCACGGCTTCCAACAGGAGCCTTTCCACTTTCGGCAACAGTCTCAGCCTCAGCATCAGCCTCAGCTCTTCCAGCAATTGCAGACACCCGGAGTCAGCCAGCCATCCTCCACCCCAAGGAGCTCCAACGAAGGCCTCATGTTGTCAGACATGCCGAACCTTTCCTCCAGTAACCACACCAACATGAGCACCATCAGCGAGGGGTGTATTCTCCAGGACCTCCAGAGGCAGGAGATGAACGCTCCACCCTTATCAATCACCACCTCATCTCAAAGGACTGCTGATGTACTTGCAGAGATAAGGGCCACCACCGAGGAGAATTGAGACTGTTTGAAATGTGTTGAAGGGACTGCTCAGATATTTCATGTGATTTTTGTTTAAAGGTTGAGCTGGTCAGCTGTTTTGATGTTTGTTGTTTATTGTTGTGCACTTTTGTGTTTGGGTGGTTTCAAAAGCTTTGAGCTTTAATAAACAGCATTTTTATTAAACTATTCTTGACTACTTTACTTAATAACGAAAAAAACTCTTTGTAGTTGTAGAATTCTGAGCCAGAGTTGAGGAGCTTTATATGCCACGTGCTTGCCATCAATGGCACCAACTGTGTGGGGAAAGTTCCATCGCTGGTATCATTGTTCAGCCAGGTCTCTCCATCCTTGTTCAGTTGTTGGGCAAAACAAGAGTTCATCTGTGTACTCCTCAATGATGGCCTTTACCACTTCTTTGACTACCACACTGATGGTGTTGTGATGTTGTTGGTGTTGTGACTCAAGGCCTATTCCAAAAGGGCTACTGGTCCATTTCTCCCCGTATTTATAGGCAAATTCTGGTTCCGCTCCAACACCTCCATACCAACGCCAAACCAAAGTTCATCACTGCAATGGATCGCTGCTTCAACGCCTGACACCGTTCCAGGAATCCCGTGTCCGCTTGTAAAACGCTTACAACCGCTCCACCAAAGTTAGTGCAACGTTTAATCACCGCCCGGGCAAAGCTTGCAAAACAGCGGTGGTCCAGCGTTGAAGATTTCTGCGTTGGCCTAGCGGACCCAAGCGTCCACGAACTTGCGTCTAGCGGCAACAAACTTTGACCGGGCGTTGTTGGAGCGGTGGTGAACTTTGCCAGAGCGGAAAATTGTGCGCTCCTCACCGCTCGCAATATTTTGTGCAGCTCAAAACTTTCGGAGCGGTAGGAGGAACCATCAGCGGAGGCCGAGCATATATGGCGTTGCCTTAACGGAGGCCAACTTCTGTTAAACGGTGGTGAACGGTTACGAGCGGTGATGATTTTTTTTCACCGTTCAAGGACCGCTATAGCAAAGTTCTTGCAGTGTGACCAGGCCTTTAAAAGCTAATTTCTTGCTTCTGGTCCTGCCAACAACAACAGAGAATAACCCATTCTTCCTTTGTGACAATCGGTCAGGTATTTGAAGACTGTGACTCTTTTACTGTTAACTCATTTTTTGCAATTAACTTTCTCTCTTTCTATATGTTATACAATATCTGTCAATTTCTTTTGGCATGCACATTCTCTTAATGTTTTTCCTCATACTCAGCTCTTTTACCTTATCACTCCACCTTTTAATTTCTGTACTTCATTGCATAATTATTTTTATTCTATGAAAATGAAAGCTGTTTTAACATCCTTTTCCCCTGTCTGCTTTCTATTCATTCAGTTGAGAGATTACAGTAGTCTGTCTTCTAATATTTTTTCATACCAGACCCTTCTTGCAGTCATTTTATTTTCATTTTAATTTCTTTCACTTCTTTGATTTTCTTTCCTATGAATTGTTCTGAACATCTACTTGTAACACTATCTTACAATGGTCTGTTCAATATGTGGAACCTCTCATCATACACTTCTGCTTAACATATACATTTGAACAAATATTTTATGTTTCTTTTTTCCAAGCAGATGCTCACCAAACAGTCTCCATTCTCATTCATTCTTAGGTCTCCAAATATCCCAGTCAATTTTTCTTGAATATTCTTGTTCTGTTCCTACCTATCCATTTATTACACTGTTGGCGAACCTTTTCGACACCAAATGCTGAAACAGGAATGTGGGGGGGGGGGGGCACCAGAAACCAGAAGAACAACTCCCTGGCATGCGCACATGCGCTGGCTACCAGGTCTTCCAGTTTTTGCCCACATGAAAACCAGCTGGCCAGTGCGCATGTGCATACCGTAAACCGGAAGCTCAGCTTCCCAGCATGCTCATGCATGCTCAGGACCTGCTCTTCCAAGTTTCAGTGCTCACATGCATGCGAAGAACTACTAGCTGGCGCACATGCATATGCCAGATCCAGGAAGAGCAATGGGTGATGGCTGGTGTGCCTGGAGAGATGGCTCTGCGTGCCACTTCCGGCATACGTGCCATAGTTTCGCCATCATGGATTTATGACAATTGACTGAGTATTTCTCCTATCCCCTCAGATTACATTCATTCAACCACTTCTCCTTCCCCCTCTCCAGCCAAAATTTTGAGGATCCTCCTGTGGATGCTCTGGCTGCCTTTAGAAGGAGGAACTCACTTATTCACACACTGATAAAAAAGACCAGTGGGATCCTGAGCTTAGTGGATGCAAATGGAGTGATCTGTAGCGAGACTAGTTTCTAGAAGTGGTCCTATCTAATCGACAAAATTGTTTTATATTATATGAAAAAATGGCTCATTCATAATACTAAGTGAATTATTTAGAAATAATAATGTGATAAGGATTTAAATACCAAGGTATATATTTTCCTTTCCTTTCTTTTCTTTCCCCTTTTCTTTCTTCTTTCCTTTCTTTCCACTTCCATTTCCCTTACTTGTTTGTTCATGTATTTATTCCTGTATTTATAAAAGTAATTCAAATAATTCCATCTCTCCCAAGATGACTGGTTATGATTTAAACGACAGTTCTAAGAGCTTGTGAGTTTTCCTATAAGCTCTGGATTTTTCTGTAAGAGCAAGAGTGTTCTGTAAGAAGGTGCGAAAACATGGGGTGTGTGCATACTTTTTGCTAACTCAGATTAATGCTTCTGTGCCACACTCTTCCACACAGCTGCTGCTCTGAACTTGTTCCAACTCTCAGGAGCAACTGAGGATCAAACAACTGGCTTCTATCAGTCTGAGGGAATACCACCCCTCACTTCCTTTGAACAGTAGACTCCCACATTTTAAACCAGCAGTTTTAAAATAGTAAGATATACAATTAAGTAAAATGTAACCACATAATGTGTATTGCAAAATAAAATGAAATAAAAATAGTGCACTTCATACCTCTAGGTATTTTGATCACATTGCACAGTGGATTGTCAGCTGCATTGACTCCAATGTATTGCTGGGCTTGCTGTAAAGCTGCTATTTTAAGATTTAAAATAGCTTGGGACCAGGTTATTCTTATCTCTGTCTCTGACTGTATTTAAACACTAGAAACTTCTATAGAAACTCTTTCCCCAGTGCTCCTTTCAATGAAGTGGGACTAATAATGACCGGGACAGGACCTTCTTGGCCAGGGTGTTCTGCTTTTACAACAATCTTCCCAGAAATTCTTCCTTACAACCACACTTTTATAAGTGTCCAGTTTCAATGCCTTTTCAATAAGACCAGGTAGGATTGGTATGTTCTGGATCCCACTGGCTGAACAGTGTAAACCAGTATGTGGACCTTCTCTGTGAAGGGTCTTGTTCCCTGATACTCCCCCCTGAGATTCATGAAACCTCCCACCTTAATGATGTTCAGAAAATCATTAAACACTTGGTTGTTTTCTTATGCCTTGAGATAGAGTGGATGCCCCCTAGTTTGAGTTTCATTTTAATTGGTAGAATGTAGTCTTATGGTTGGTTGTGGGTGCCCATACAACTTGTTTTTCCTCTTTTAATTGCCCAGAGTCATTAAACTCACACTATCCTTTTCAGTACCAGATAAAGACCTATTTATTCAACCAGAGCTTTTAAACTATGGATGCCTTTCATTTTAAACCTCTTTGCTCTGAAATTATACTTTTATTTGAAGAGTAATAATTTTATTGATTTCAATTGTACTTTAGTACTCAAAGAAATGGTATTTTAGAGAAACTTAGTAAGACACTAAGAGAAAGGAAATCTCTTTTGAGATTTATATCTTCTGAAAAGGAAGGGCCAGATAAGGAGCCCCATAGCCTGTTCATTGGTTCAAGACATTTAAGGGAGTATGTATCATTATTCATAATCTCTAATCATCTGATTTTTAAAAAACACCTTATTGCTTTTCAGTGGTCCTGGTTTACTCATTTCATATCTGCCATAAAAATCAGAAAAGGAACAGTGAGGGGTAAAACAAGGCACATACTTGTTTGAAACAGCAGGTTTAAGCTCCTCTTATTTAGAGGTCAGCATTCCAGCTCTTAAAGGTATGTTTACAAGCAAACATTCCAGTTCACCTAGCGGTAAATGTGCAATAAATTTTCTTGCTTGAAATGGCACAGGATTTAGAACTTCATGAGAAATTACATGGTTTAAGGTCTGGGAAAGCAGTGGCTAGTGCTGGCATCATCTTTGACATGGGAAGATCTTGAGACCTGCTGAAACTGCAGATGGCATTCTTTCTCTTCATTTTGTAGGATGGTTCCATATTATTGACATGTCATTCATACCCTCTCTGATGCATACTCCTCCCCTTTGTGCCTCCTTTTCCACTGGTCATGGATTATGTAAATAAAACATCAGAGCGTGCAACCCTAAACAGAATTGTTTGAGAATGAAGTACCACTGAGCTTAAAATAATTTGTTTCTGAGTAACCATTTCCACCACTGTGTGCATATTTGCACAAATGTTTATTATGCTGAATGATATTTGCTTGCTTCTCTCATGCTTGCTTTGGATTTTGGAACATAAGCCTTTTCTTAAAAATCTGAATTTATAAAAATTAATGAATTAAATTAATTCATTATTGTATTGTAAAAATTAATGATATTGCTGGTGATATTACTGAAATGATGCCTATTGAGTCACAAAGTGTTGGAAGTGAATAATGAACAAAAAAACAACAAAAAGACAACAAAATGGATCTAAGATATATTCAACATACTATGTCATTACCATCAGTGTAAAAAATGCCCATTTTCCTCTAATACAAGAATTTATTTAAGATAAAGCAGCATGGCTATTATCCCAGAGAGTAGTGCCAAACCTGGAAGTGTTTCAACATCAACTTGTCTCTCCATACAAACAGATTTCTTCCTTAGCCCCAATGAAGTTATCTTGAAAAAGCACTGCTCTCTTTTGCATAGCTAAAGAACCATGGCAAGAAATAATACAAGGTAGCCTTCTTTAAGAAACTGTGGAAATGATGGTGGTGATTTTGGAAGAAAGATTAATAAGATAGTAATGTTATTCATTTCCTTGAGCAGGAAGGAGAAAGATGATGAAAAAAAAAAATCTCCATCAACCACTGCTGCAAGAGCATTGTTGGTGCACATAGCAGAGCATTGCAAGGAGAGAATTTGGAAGTTGATTAAAACAATCCCCATAGAGATACAAGACATTTGTGATGATAGGTACAGATGCAGTGGAAGGACTAAACTTAAGAAAGCACATTGCTGAATGCAACCAAACAGCTACAGCTCTGTGGTCTTTTATCATCTAACTACCTCAGATGTCTGGCTGTGAGACACAACTGAGTGATCAAACAATGCCATTCTAACAAAAGCCACAGTCTCACTCTATGTCACTATTAACATAGCTAGTGCTTACAGGCCATTTTTGGCAACTTAGGGAAGAGAAAGAAAGAGAACCTGAAATGGATTTCCATTCTACACATATTTAATGGAACTGAATCAGTGTTGAAAGAAGCTAGTCCCTGAGACAAGTAGGGGAATGATCTAGCAATTATCTCCCATCAGCTTCCTACTCACTGTTGCAGAAAAGTTATTTTCTGTGTCCCAGGCACTGATGCTTACAGGGAAGCTCTCGTAACACAATCCCAGAAGAGCAGATGAGTAGGTTGAAGACAGGTTGGTCAAGGCAGGCTGCAGTTAAACAAAAATCAGATAATAAACTATGGATAGTCCTGCTCAGGTTTCGCTCATGAAATTGTGTACTTATTGGGGGAAACATTTTTAAAAAGCAGATTTGGATAATAAGCATAGAGTGCCTCCATTAAGCAAGCCACACTGGAATAAAAGGCTTTTGATATGAGAAATATGCTGTTATATAACTGCCAAAAATGGCTTATGCAAGAGACATTTTCAGCATCATTTTATTTCCTGAGCATTAAAAATGTGGGAGAGTCCTACTGAACTTGTGACAGATTTTACCGCCTTACACAAGCATTGCAGCAGAATCCAGTGGTAAAGAGGTACAAATGTCTGCTATGTGTGCTAGTTTACTTTATGGGAAAGAATCATGGTGGTCAAGGTCAAGACCTTAAGTTCAAGCTGCCAAAGGAACTGTCCATACAGATGGAGTACAATAGATGTTTTCCCAGCAGTGATTCCACTTAAAAAAATTTATTATATTCCCTGCATTTCGGTTTGGACTACAACTCAAAGCATATTTCCTCCTCATGGACAGAGTTTTCTGAAATACTGCTTCATTGGCGCATGCTACAAAGATTTTTTTTTTTACTATGAACTACATTTTAAATGAGGTCTTCCTGTCAAAGCCACTGATAAAAGAATTTGAAAGTAGGAAAGAATCTCTCAATTGTCCCTCCCCCCCCCTCTCATTTTTTCAAGTTAAGTTGGTTCTGAGCTGCTTCGGCCACATCCAGGTTGCGTTTAAAAAAAAATTCTTTGAAAAATTTATGAAACATTTCTCCACACAAATTTGTGTATGCGTTATGTCCTAATTTACCCAGATCTGATATTTTTCCAACATCTTTCCATTTTTCCGACATATTCCCCAGTATAATGTATTTTGGTGTGTATATTTTTGGGTTGTGATATTTTTCACATTTGAAAAACTTAAGATGGATATTTCTGTTCCAACTTGGCAACAGTCAGGAAGTGTGAATTGGATAACTTTGTACTTTGATAGAATTTGAACAAATTCTGTTCCCTATTCTCTCTTTTCTGTGGGCTGAATAACCAGGATCACTTCCACTTCAGTGCTTGAGAAATTATTGCCATTTGTACTTTGAGCAGCTTCATTACAAGCACAGCCAATAAACATGATTATATTTGTTTATTGCCATATTCAGGTACTTAATTTTTTTGTCCAATAGAAAGGCTAACTGCCAAAGTGCAGCCTGTGGATGGGAAACTACTGAAACTTTGCCCCATTTCCCCATGTTAATTTCTTCCAGTAGCTTCTTGTGATGTAACATGTCCTCTGCTTTTCTTCTATGATGCTGCTGTCAAGAGCAGCAGTGCAACAGTCCCCAAATCAAACTCATTAATGAACATTAAGGACTATGAAATTCTTAACATGGTATTGCTGTCAGCATTCTGACATCAGAAAGACAAACCTGATAGTGAAAGGATCCATGACAATTCTGCATGGCCAACTTGCCATGGCAGCGTTGGCATGGCCAACTCCCTACGGCCAAGTTGTCATGGCCAATTCACCATGGCCAACTTGTCATGGCCAACTTGCCATGGCCAATTCATTGCAGGACAACTCACCACAGTTAACTTGCCACAGGATACCTTGCTGCAGGACAAGAATTACACTAATATCAAAGAACTAGTGGAATAGAATCATTAAAAAAAATGATGCACAAGGAGGGGCAGAGTGAAATGTGAATGGCAAAAATTAAAATATTTTTTATTTATTTTAAATAATTAAATAGAATTGTTAAATTGTCCCACCGCAAGTTATCCTGAAGCAAGTTATCCCATTCTGTAATTGAAGTAGAACAACTGCATTCTTTTTTCCATTAGTCCAGTCAAACAAAAAAATCCCACAGAAAGATTTACCTCAAGAACAAAAGCCCAACCTACTGAAGCCAGCAAGCAATCCAATAATCAGCAAAACCGTGGGAGCAAGCTATGAATAGGGGTGGGGAATGACATTTTGTAGGGCCGACAAGCTTTTGCTAGAGCCCTGTGGTGCCTGTGTAGATCATGCCCCAAAATGCCCCTATTCTTGCTTCAGTTTTTGAGTCTGAGATAACAATTAGCCAACTGCATGTTATGTGGGAGATGGATTTCCTGGATGTTTTTCTCCCCCAAACTGAAGGGAAGTTAGTGTATGTGTGTATGCACGCATTCATTTATCTGGAGAAATAGCCTGCCTTTGATTTATTTCCCCCTTTGTTTTGTTTGTCCAATTAAAGCAGTCTCTCCAGACTACAGTCGGTCTCACTGACGTGCACTTTTAACTGAGAAATGACACAAGGGATCTCCTGTAAACATTTAAACAAACCCTCAGATCTCCAGATAAATGATTTGCCCTTCATTTCAGCATTTGAGGCTGAACTTTTGGAGGTCTGGTTGAACTTTTGAGGAAAACAGTTCAAGGTGCTCAATCTTACATTAGCTGTCTTCAGTTTCATACTTTTCAATTGTGATGAATTAAAAGTCCATCATTACAGTACAGATTAGCCTTTGAAAATGAAGAGACACACGGTTCAAGACATCTTGGGAACACTTTGTTGGGGGGTATGTGACAATTCATTTGCTATAAAGGTAGCCTTTGACATATGACTACGATTGAACCCAAAATTTCTGTAAGACAAGTTGTTAAGTGAGTTTTGCCCTATTTTACATCCTTTCTTGCTATAGTTGTTAAGTGAAGCACTGCAGTTGTTAAATTAATAACACTTAAGTGTTAGGTGAATCTAGCTTCCTCATGGACTTTGCTTGTCAGGAGGGCATAAAAAGTGACCACAAGACTTTGGGACAGTGCAACCATAATACCATACATGCCAGTTACCAAGCATCCAAATTTTGATCATGTGATCATGGGGATGCTGCAACGGTTGCAAGTGTGAAAAATTGTAATAAGTCACTTTTTTCAATGCTGTGGTAACATTTAGCATTGTCACTAAATGAATGCTTGTAAATCAAGGACTGGATGGTATATGAGAATGACCTTGGGAGACAGGAGGAAGAGTCGCAGCCTAGAAAACTGTCATGCAAAATATATCTCAGCCCAATGTCTATGGAAATTCTCAGTCATCCAGATCATAGTTGTCTCAAAGGTGCTTTTTCAAGAGGCAACTGGACTTTCTGGTTTTTCTTTTAAGACATCTTCAAAGTTGCCTCTTGAAAAAACACTTTTGATTATCTCAGCCCATAGAAATAGGAGATGTGGGAGACAGCTCAAAAGGGCCACTCTTTAGTTTTCTGGAAAGTATAAATAAAGGAGGAAATAATTTTTTTTTAGACTTGTGAGATTTTGTTCCTGTAACCTCATAATAAAGGCAATGTTAACACCCATGGTTGATGCTCCTTTTTGTATTACCTCGAAGGACTGACATTTGCATAGGATCCTTGCTCTGGCTCAAAGATATCCCATCTGTCATTTGTCAAGGACACATTCTCACAACAGTGGTTTCACATTGTTGCCAGCCTGTTGCTGAAGCAGGCTGAATTTAGATTAGAAAGATCCAGCAAGAAATCGAAGGAGGCCTGGTGACTTCAGGACCTCTCTCTACTTTCCAAAACAGATGAGGAACTGTATGCCTTTGTGCCTATTTTTACTGTGCCTGCTGGAGAGAACAGGCATCTTTTTAAAACACAGATATATCCTTTTCTTTTTTCAGCTTAAAATTTAAAGGGAAATCAGATGTATATGGATATTCCCTGTTGTGAATGCATAAATGTTAAATAAAGTTATCTTGAGCTTGAAGTCAAGTCACTTCTGATTGGCTGTTAATGGCAGGATCGGATTGGTCCGTTCAGGAGAATCTGATTGGCCATTAATGGGCCATTCGCATTGGTTAACGGAACTAGTGCTCCTGGATTGTTATTGGTTGAAATAGTTATTGGGTTGCCTATATAAGGAAGGCTATAACAGCCATCCAGTTAGAGCTGTTACACCATGTAAATAAAGAGTTGAAGTTCACCGTTTCACCGGCTTGTCTCCATTCTTTCTCGCCCATGCTCCAAACTTAACACTGGCGACAAAGACGTCAGAGCTGACTGAACAAAGAAGAAAATAACCGAGCACGTGACTGACAACGCACAACGGCGGAACCATGTCCAGCGGCGTCATACCACCCGCTCCGTTCGACCCAGCACAAGAGGACTGGGAGTCCTACATGGATCGTTTCCAAATGTTCTTGGAAACTAACAACTTGAAGGATGCCACAACCGGGAAGAAACGGGCGGTATTCCTAACGCATTGCTGGCCAACCGTATTCAAGATGGCCAAGGCCCTGGCAAAACCGGCTGAGATGAAGACTATGGACTGGGACGTCCTCGAACCCCTACTGAGGGCCCACTATGCACCGACCGTACCAACGCTTGTAAGGCGGCACGAGTTCTACCAAAGAAACCAGCGGAAAGGAGAGAGAGTTGCCGATTTCGTCGCAGACCTCCGAAACCTGGGAGGCCTCTGCGGGTTCGCTGACCTGGAAGAGGCTTTTGAGAGATCGAATAGTCCTGGGACTAGATGCACTAAACGTACAGAGTAAGCTGATGGCGAAAGGCGACATCAGCCTTGCCGATGCCATCGCTGATGCTACTGCAGTGGAAGCAACCAGGAAGTCGGCTGCCCAACTACATTGAAACCGCGCTCCGGTACACCAACCGACCGGCGAAATTTCACCCAAGTCAGAAGGACAGCTTCTGACGACCCACCATGAGGACCTCTCTTCGTCATCAGACAGCGACGAAGAAGAGGTCCATCGATTGTGGTCCGATCGGGACCAGTACCTGAAGTCCCTGCACCCATGCGCTGGCTGTGGGGCCAACCATTCCAGGTCTGAATGAAAATTCCGTGACGCACTCTGCCATGAGTGCAGGAAGAGAGGCCACATCGGACAGGTCTGCCGAAGCTTCCAAGGACCCGGCCAGGCCTCGAAGGGGGCTAACTATCGCCAATCGACAGGAAACCGTCCTGTAAGGCGAGAACCAGTAAACCACTCCTACAGAAACTGAACCTTGAATCAGCCCAAGGAACGAGAAGAGGCTCACCAAACTATCACTATCGATCACGCCTCTTCCTTGGATGCCAAGAAAATCTGGAATTACAGTGGCCATAGAAAATCAGCCTTGCCAAATGGAAGTCGACTCGGGATCGTCTCTCTCGATGGTTTCCTGGAGGACCCTCAAGCAACTCATCCCTACTATCCAGCGCCAAGACCTCCGTTCCCAAAGACTTATCCTTAAAGACTATCAAGGGAATCGGATTCCTGTCGTTGGATCCAGCCCAGTCCGGGTCTCATTCAAGAACCGCACGGCGTACTTACCTCTGACTGTGATCGACAAAGATCGGCCCAGCCTGCTAGGCCTCCAATGGTTCATGCCACTCGGCACTGAAGTAGCAGGCATTAACTGAATCGGTGGCAGTGACTGGGAGGAGGACCTCGTCCATGAATTCAGGGACGTCTTCACGGAAAAACGAGGCGAGTACAAGGGACTCCAATATCGTTCAGCCTTAATCCAAAAATAGCTCCCATCCGCCTTAAGCCCTATCGAGTTCCGTTTGCCTTAAAGCCGAAAATCGACGAACAGCTTGATAAGTTAATAGCCCAGGGAGTGCTAGAGCCAACCGATCACTCTCCCTGGGAGACCCCAATCGTGACACCAATTAAGCCGGATGGTTCGATTAGAAGTTGTGGGGACTACCGGGCCACCCTGAACCACGCCCTACAGCAAAACGCATATCTGGTGCCGGTGGTGCAGCACTTCCTCCATTCCCTGGGTGGCGGAAAAGTCTTCACTAAACTAGACATAGCTCAGGCATATCAGCAACTACCAGTTGATGAAAAGACGGCACAGGCACAGACGATTGTGATGCACCGAGGTGCCTTTAAATGTACCCAGCTCCAGTTTGGAGTCAGTGTAGCCCCGGGGATTTTTCAGAGCCTTATGGAAAGGCTACTACAAGGGATTAAAGGCGTGGTCCCCTACTTTGACGATGTGTTAATTGCTGCACCTACTACAAAAATCTTATGGGATCGTTTAAAATTAGTTCTACAGAAATTCAAAGACGCAGGTCTTAAAGTGAAAAAGAATAAGTGTAAACTGTGTACAGATCGTGTCGAATTTTTAAGATATTTAATTGACAGTCAGGGTATTCACCCTACCAACAGTAAATTGAGAGCAATAAAAAACGCTCCCAGACCCCGGAATAAGGCTGACCTCCAGGCGTTTCTAGGCCTTATCAACTTTTATAACGTATTTCTGCCACACAAAGCAACTGTCGCTGAACCTTTACATCATTTACTGGACAAAAAAGCAATTTGGGTATGGGGTCATAAAGAAGAACAGGCGTTCCGTAATGTGAAAAAACTACTGACTTCTGACGCTTTACTCATGCAGTACAATGAGACCTTGCCGTTAAATATCACATGCGATGCTTCGCTTTTCGGAGTGGGCGCCATCTTGAGCCATGTATTGCCTAATGGTAGCGAAGCCCCTGTTGCCTATTTTTCAAAGACGCTTTCAAAAACTGAGCGAAATTATAGCCAGATCGATAAAGAAGCTCTTGCGATTGTGTCTGCCGTTAAAAGATTTCACGAGTACGTGTATGGCCGGGCTTTTACTATCGTGACTGACCACAAACCATTGCTGGGGATAACAGCCGGAGATAAACCAACTCCCTATATATTATCTCCCAGGATTACTCGCTGGTCAGAATTCTTGGCTGCTTATAATTCTTGGCTGCAATACCGCCTGGGGAAAGCCATTCCCCATGCCGACGCATTGAGCCGAGCACCGCTTCCAGAGACTCTCGACGACCCCGCGCCTACAGTAACCACGTTGCACATCGAGACACTTCACACACCGCCATTAACCGCCTGTGATATAGCGAGAGAAACAAGACGTGACCCCACCTTAGCGCGAGTCCTCAGTTGGGTGGAACGCGGATGGCCATTGGACCAAATACCAGATGACTTCGCACCATTCAAAAGTCGACAAACAGAGTTATTTTCTCAAAATGGCTGTATCATCTGGGGTGATAGAGTCATTATCCCAGAGCGACTCCAACAAGCAGTACTGAGAACCTTGCATGATGGCCACCCCGGCATCGTGCGAATGAAAGCCCTCGCACGAAGCTAAGCATGGTGGCCGGGCATCGACAAGCAAATCGAGACTTGGGTCAAAGCTTGTCATAGATGCCAAGAAGTGAGCAACGCTCCACCAAAGGCAATCCCAACCGAATGGGAGACACCACGGAGACCCTGGTCCCGTATTCACCTGGTCTTTGCTGGGCCGACCAAAGGCCACACCTTTTTGTTAACCGTCGATGCCTACTCGAATTGGCTCGAGATCCACCGTATGAGGAACACGACCACAGAAGCGGTCATCAAGAGACTGAAAAGACTGTTTGCAACCCACGGATTACCAGACGTTCTGGTATCCGACAACAGGCCCCAATTTACTGCGCTGTCCTTTGAGCAGTACCTGGCTGACCGCGGTATCCAACATGCGCTCACTTTGCCTGCGCACCCTGCGGCCAACGGTAGGGCTGAGCGCATGGTCCAATTCGTCAAGAAAATGCTACAGAAAATAGACTACGACAACATCGACGAGAAAAATCAACCGAATCCTTTTTCTACAGCACATCACACCTCACAGCACCACCAACAAAACTCCCGCTGAGCTGCTAATAGGATGGAAGCTCCGCTCCCACCTCGACCGGTTACACCCAGCTTATGAACCGGAAAAACCACTCAGATCCAGCGGCCGATGCCGTACCTTCCAGGTAGGCGATTTGGTGTACGCTAAAAACCTATCGGGCGATCTGCTGTGGGTAGAAGTGACGGTAATCCGTGTAACCGGCCCAAGATCCTACCTTGTACAGTGCCCTGACGATAGACTTTGGAAGCGCCATATCGATCAATTACGATCACGGCTCCAGTCAGGCAATTCCGAACTCCCTTATGACCAAACTGAGGGGGGGGGGAGATACAGAGGAAGACGAATTTCAACTAGAGGAAAATCCCTTTGAAGGGAACGATAGCGGAACATAGACACGGGAACTGGAACCAGGGATGGGAGTAAGTTCACCTCAGGGAGTTGCCGAAGATATTGGTGACAACGGAAACGCGAACTCTGAACCAGAGGCACCCCTTTCACCAAACAACGATCTACCTCAGCGAGAGTGCAGCCAAATGCAAGACGCACAGCGAAAATCAAAAAGACTAATAAAACAACCGTCCTACCTTAAGGACTATGTGACCGCGCCCCGTAAACAGAAGCCGGGGGAAGGGGTGTTGTGAATGCATAAATGTTAAATAAAGTTATCTTGAGCTTGAAGTCAAGTGCAGGGTTCTGGCCCTGCACTTCTGATTGGCTGTTAATGGCAGGATCGGATTGGTCCATTCAGGAGAATCTGATTGGCCATTAACGGGCCATTCGCATTGGTTAACGGAGCTAGCGCTCCTGGATTGTTATTGGTTGAAATAGTTATTGGGTTGCCTATATAAGGAAGGCTATAGCAGCTGTCTAGTTAGAGCTGTCACACCATGTAAATAAAGAGTTGAAGTTCACCGTTTCACCGGCTTGTCTATATTCTTTCTCGCCCATGCTCCAAACTTAACATTCCCATTTGTAAGTGGGGAGCTGGGCCTCACCAGTAAATTTTTACTTATCTTACAATTTGAGTGTTTAGTCCATACACTTTATCATAATCTGCTTTTCATTTCTTCCCCTCTCTCCCACAGATGCACCACAAAGCACAGTAAAGCTACACATAGTACTTACCAAATAGTATGAATGATATCAGTCAAATAGCAAGTGATCAGTCAAATAGCAAGCTGTCAGCCAACAATCAGTTGGTAAGAATGGAGAGGCAGGTGCCGAAAGCCTTTGGTGTCTTCCCTCTTCACCACCTGGCACAGATGGAAAATAAAAGCAGCTGCAGGGAAACTGAGCAGGGTGGGGAGAGATGGCTGAGTTCTGGTGAGTAGAACTGAAGGAGAATAAAGAGAGCTCTTTTCCTGCTCTTTCTTTGCAGTGACTCCAAAGAGCTGCTCAGGCCAAATCACCCCTGTCATTTTACTTCCTCTTAGACCTCACCCAAGCCTGGTTTGCTGGCCTTCATGTGATGGTAGCAGCTGTACTAGCCATGTTGCTGAGGAATGGTGAAATATATGCTGGAGGGTCACCAGATTGCAAAATGTCTTGAGAATAGGAGGAAAATATGTCACTCAGGATGTGTGTGTAAGTCCCTAGTTGAAGCCAAACATGCTAAAAATGTTGGTTTCATAAATTTTGATCCTTAATGAAATTGTTGGGAAAAAAAAAATTCACTGAAATTTTAATCGTCATAATGGATCTGATATCAGCTTTCTTTTTGGTGTGGGCTTCCACCCTGCTCCTCTAATTTTTAGTTAGTACTCAAGAAGCCTGAAGAATTGCATTTATCACTTTATTTGTATCTCCAAGTTGTGCATGGCTGCTCTCCCCAAAGCCCTGAGGGTAGTTGTAAGTTGAGGTATCAGTCTGATGATCTATCACAGGGATGTCAAACTCATGTCATCATAGCAGCATCAGTGAGGTATCATGATTTCCCCCCCCCTTCACTAAACTGGACGTGGGCGTGACCAGCACATGATGCGTCCGGCCCATGGGCTGTGAGTTTGACAGCCCTGATCTATCAAGTACTGATGCTGCATCAGTGTTGGTGTGGACATTTTCAGCAAATTTGTTCCATCTCCATCTCAGCCCAATATTTAAGAAGATCTGCCCACCTTAAACTCTTTTTGCCACAGAAATACTGTCAGGAGCCTAGCTCTATCCCTCTTTTCTATTATGGTAATTAATCTTGTTCTCCCTCTTCTGTTGCAAGTTGGGTGGGAAATTATAGGCCTTTTATTCCCTTGCATAGCAAATATTTCCTTTCAGGTCTCTTGGTAATTGCTTCCTTCCCCTTCACGCTACTGTCCAAGCAGCATTAATAATCCAGCCCTGAAAGTTCAAGGATTGCAAAATGAAACAGTCCAGATAAAACCATTGCTGGATACAAACTTCATATATTTAAGCAGAACAAGCCATCTTCTGAACTCAAAGGGTTACCTTTCAAAAATAAAGCAATAGGACCATGAGTCCTTAGGCTACTCCTGTCATAGCCCAGAGTTTTTCAAAGAAAATTGCCTAATTGTAAGAATGCTTCAAACTTTTGTCTCACATGCTCTAAGCAATCCAGATCCAAATGATCTTCTAACTGAGATTGCTGGTAGGTTAATGAACATCAGTTAGGAAAAAAGGCACAGTCAGCCAGAAAGTAATAAAAGTACTGTGCAGAGTCCCAGGAACACAGAACCATGGAAGCTTGAGAGTTGAATAATTACAGATAATATCCTAAAAGCACTTGACAAGAATCAAAGAATTTATAGAATGGACTACAAAAACATTTGGGGGGGGGGGTTTGTGTTCACCTTTCAGTCAGTGTTGAACCAATGGTGACTAACTGGACAAGTTCCTGCAGTTTCATTGGCAAGATTTTGAAAATGCTTTGCCACAACCTCCCACCACTCTACCACCTGGGTCTGCATTTCAAAAGTAAGCCATTACTATTTTCCTTTTCTTCCATGGTTGGGTATGTCCCCCACCACCCCAGCTTTAATCTGAACCAGTGAATTAAACTGGAGGAAAAAGCTGGGATCACTGAATTTGCACCAAGGAAGTAAAAGGGAACCAATGATTTCTTTCTTAAGGCCACCTGCCTTGGCAGGGTTACAGATGAATGCTAAGATCCCTTTGTGTTCCTTTGTATGTCTGGGAGCTTTGTATTCTTTTTAGTGTATCTCCATCTGCAGGCACGCTTCCATTTAGCCAGTAAAGCAGGAAGCAAACAACACAGAAAAGTTTGTGTTTGGAAGATGCAAATTCTAATGGGTGTAATGTTGAGGGAGTCAAATATAAAGTGAAGTGCTGAGGAGATGTTATCTACCAACAGAACCAGCAGACTAAAAAAATCAGAACATGCTAGTGGGAAAGACTTAAAAAAAGAGAGAGATCTGATGCTTCCTTTCTACCTTCAATAGGCCTATGTCACTTGGTCAAACAGCAAGTTTCCTTTGGTTCTTAGATCCAGGCAAAACATTTGATCATTTCAGCCTGACCTGTGAACCTAATCTCCAGCTTCTAGTATTCCGGCCTTGCTTTCTCTTCCTATAGAAGCTTGAGGGCTAGAAACTACCTTCACCTCCATTAATGTTACCTCCTGGCCACAATTAGCCAGTGAAGCCACATGTCTGCAGGCCATCGTACCCTGGGAAGATGTCAGAGTCACTGGCCAAGTCAGCTTCTCGGTTCTTACATCTTCTCATCAACCTCGAGGGATTGCTAAATGAAAAACCACCTGAGAAAGGATCTCCTTCCTCACAGAGAGGTAAATGTTCATTCCACATATCGCTTTTCCTTTCAGTCTTGTCACTTTATGTGTGTGTGTCTGTAAGGAACAAGATTTATTTCCTAAAGAGAAATGATTGTATGCATAAAAAAAGGTCTCAACACCAAAGAATGGAAGTATTTTAAGCACTCTCCCCACATGCTCCAAGACCATGGAGATAAGAACCCAGAGGACCTGTATTAATAGAGCGGAGGAAGAGAATTTTTCCACTAAAGCAAAGGGGCAGCCCAAGTCAGTCTGGCTGGGTCTCTCAGATGAAAACAGTCCTGCATATAAAAGCAATACATGCGTATGTATGTATGTATGTATGTATGTATGTATGTATGTATGTATATATGAAGGCATATATGAAGTCCCCTGTGTATCATACCTGGCCACATACATTGGACAGACCAAGAGAAGAATAAGTACTCGCCTTGATGAACACAAAAATGCAGTAAAAAAGCTGGAATACACCTCCTCACAAGTCCAACAGATGAAAGCCATAGGTCATAGCATCGACTTCAATGGCACCAAAACCCTAGCCACCATAGAAAATCCCAGCCACAGAATTATCAGAGAAGCCATAGAGATAGAAAAAACAACCTGAAAGCATGAATAGAAGAGATGACTCCACCAGACTGTCAATTGTCTGGAAGCCTGCACTCACAAACAAACAAACAAAAAATCTCCATACCACAAGCCAGGCAAACACCTGGGCACAAACAGATCACCCCTGATACCTCCAGCTCAAACACACCCCAACCAGGCACCCAGATGAAACCTAGCCTCCTAACAAATGATAGCCGTCCATTTACTCGGAGCCAAGCTGCACTAAAAGCTTCCAATACAGAAACACAATGTTGCCAGCCAACCAAGACAAAAAAAAGCCACAAAACAGACAGAAGATATTAGACACACCAATCAAGCAGAACACAGCAAACTCCAAGACCAATAAACACAGACCAAGACTCCCAACCAATCAGGATGAAGAAAAAAACCAAGCCTTCCACTTGATGATTATACACCACCCTTAGTTTTACAGCTCTGAGTCTACTTGTCAGTAGCTTACATCATTTGTTAGGAGGCTAGGTTTCATCTGAGGCCTTATAGAAGCTATGCAGGTATTCCTTCCTTCCTTCCCTCCCTCCCTTCCTCCCTCCTTCCCTCATAATATTTTTATTGATCTCAATCTTATGACAAAGGCCTCAAAGCCACTTCCCTAATGGGGAGGCTTATCCTATAAATGTACAACAAAATTCAGACTAATTTAAACAGGGGGAATTGTTCACATAACAATAAAATTGGGATTATGGAGGATTTATATTAACATATTTTGTTCTTGTGCTTTTCCTCCTCTGGCTCCTGCTGCCTGGATTCTTCTGCTTTTTGGCTTGGATTCTGAACCTCAGCTGGGAAGAGAGAACAAATCAATGATTTGCAAAATGGCCAAAGGATGCAGAAAGTGTGGAACAACAACAAAAATCACATCCTCTCTCATATTTTCCTCTTTCCATGAAACAGAAACAGACAATCTTTTGATGCTAGGGACAAGTGGAATTTGAAAAGCAAGTTGTAGAGTGTAGAGTTCTTATGAAACACTTGCCTATTGATAAAATAACTATCATCATGAACATGACCATTCATAAAATTAGGAAGTAAATATAGTAGATGAATGTATAACCTCACTAACTAGGCAGCCTCTTTCTCACCATCATAGCTCTAGGATGTGTCTTACCTTAGTTTTGTATTTTTTCTCCTAGGTTAACAAAGAGTTTTGGTTGCAGCCACAAATTTTTTTATTTTCTAAGAAAACCATTGGAGACCCTGTGTCATTCTCAGAAATGTACATGATTCTGATAATTTGTAGCAAATCAGTTCTTCCTTATTTTTAATTAAAAGATTTTAAGCAAAGCTAAAAAGTCATCTGAAGCAAGAAGCTTGGCAACTATTAAAGGACATATAAGTAGCAACAGGGATAGCTACAAATGCCAGGTTGACTTATCTCTACTATCTTTGCATGACCTCCACATCTATTCTAACCCAAGAAACTAGGTAGGACCTGGTGGGACATTCATCTAAAGGAGTTCTTACAGAGACTTTTGCATGAGAGTGAATGAAGCAAAAACAGAAGGCTGGATCAAAATGTTATGAAGTGGGCATTATAATATACAAACAAACAAGGGGACAAGGTGGTATATTTGCTATTCTTGTTATATATGAATCCCCTCAACACATGGGCAAATTTATGATGAAGGCTCTATGCTGAAATAGTAAAAAAATAATTCCTTCCTATTTGCCTTTATGGACTTGTTGTCCATTGCTCAGCTTCCTGCTGATTTAAAGGAGGATGTGTTTGTGGGCACATAAGGTTCAGAATAAAATTATTTTCACTACATTCATTGTTCGATTCTTGCTGCAAAAAACTCAATCTGCTGTTGTTTTTTGCCTTTAAGGACTAAATGCAATAGAGAATTCCATGCAACCGGCCAAAAAATACAAAAGTGTGACAGGAGGGCTTTAAGTTTCTAGCTTTCATACATACAAAAAACAAAATAAAACAAAAGGCTGGAGAACATACAAAGGATGCTTGATAAAATGTCAGATATACTTTTGTAAGATTTCCACTGGCTGGTCCTGTTTTCCACATGATTAGGAACAGAAATCAAATAAACAGTGCAAAGTCTTGAAGTACATTATAGGTTCAATTTGATCGATCACATAATTCAGGTTTCTTGGCTTGATGCATGGTTTCTTTTGCAGGAGACATGTAATTTTGCTTATGGTTGCTAGCATCTATCTATAGCTTCTGTCTGTCTGTAGCCAGCCACGTTGGGAAATTCCGGGTATAAGTCTGTGCATCTCAAAGTTGTCAAGGTTGAGAAACAGTGCTCTAAAGCAGGGCTCCCCAACCACCGGGCCGCGGACCGGTACCAGTCCGTGGATCACTTTGTACCGGGCCACAAAGAAAATAAAATAAAATAAAAATGGCGGCTTTCTTCGCCTTCGGTGAATGCTGCTGGGATCAGGGATCAAGGACACAAATGAAAGAAGGGGAGGGAGAAAGCAACCAAAGCCTGTCCTGCTCTCTGGCTCAGCAGCTTCAGTTTCCTCCCGCCTTGTTCCTCTCTCAGTCGTTCTCTTGCTCCTCCGCCAGCCCAGGAAGAAACTGCTTCAAAGAAGCCGGCAGGGTGGCTTCCTGTTGGCACAGCTCTTCCGAAGCGCCCGTTCTGAAGCAGTTTCTTCCTGGGCTGGTGGAGGAGTGAGAGAGCGACTGAGAGAGGAACGAGGCAGACACCTGAGGGAGGGAGGGAGACACCAGAGGGATTGGGCTGAGTAAAGCAGGGCCGAGAGCCGTGGGCCGCCACCACCCAGCGCTCAGTTTTGGAGGCGCTTCTCAGCCCGGCGCAGTTCCTGAATCTGCAGCTGAAACCCTCCATTTTAAATGTCCCAATAGAAGAGAATATCTGTCGCTCAGGGTTGCAATGAGGAGGCATTGGCGCTCCCTGAACTTGGTGGTTTGCTGGCAGATGTTTTATTACCTGACTAGGTAACAACATCAGATGTTACCTAGTCAGGTAATGAAACGTCTGCAAGCAAACTACCAAACTCGGACTCCTCCCCCCCCCAGTCCTTGAAAAAGTGTTTCTGCTTGAAACTGGTCCCTGGTACAAAAAAGGTTGGGGACCACTGCTCTAAAGTAAGTAGTGTTCCCAGCAGAAGGACAGCATGGTCTTTTGCTTTACATTGTGCATAATAATGTATTCAGGATACCGATAGGAATACCCTACTGGGCTTAATTCCCTGGAGAGATATCTAAGGACAGTTGTTTATCAGAACAGCTTGAATGAAACTGTCCTGCTAGGATTGATAGTCTCAATGAGCCTGATTAGTTTGCATAGAAGTGCTGGCAGGAAAACAGAGGTGAATGGATTCTGTGGGAAAAGAGAGAGGCAGTGGCGGTAGTGGGAGAGGGGTTCATTGGGCAGATGCAACATATGGGTGAAAGTTTATGGAGATTCTCAGTCATTCAGATCATGATTGCCCTGAAGGTTATTTTTCAAAAGGCTTTGTTTTTCCTTGAAGATGTTTCACTTCTCACCTGGGAAGCTTGGATGAGAAGTGAAACATCTTCAAGGAAAAACAAGGCCCAGCTGCCTTTTTAAAATTTCATTTTATTCATAAACATTTTGAATACAGTGTATTGTCAGGGCATATCATTTACACTGCAGAAAAAAAGAACAAAAAGAAATAGTAACATACGTATATCTAATAACAATAATAATGGTGCAACAGAATAATTTTTTAAAAATTTCTCTTTATATTAGTATATATTATATTAGCTTATTTGTTATTCTGTTGGTTATACTGGCATATTTACAGTTATAAACCATCTTTATATTTAGTTCATACATAGCAACAATCTTTCTTCATCTAATTTCTACCTCTTATCTCTAACAGCCCAGTTGCCTTTTGAAAAACCACCTTTGGGACAACCACGACCTGGATGACTGTGAAGCTCCATAAACTTTGGGATATGGTTGAAAGTCATCAGGTCTGCTCCAGTGTGTTGGGACCAGGAGGAATCCTTCATGTTACAGTATTGGAACCTATTAGCCTCTGATTGCTTAGCAAGCCCTGTGAATGTCTCAATAATCGGTGTTTGGCTCCAGGAACTTGATGGTGATGAATGAGAAAGAGAGAGAGGTGGGTTGCGATCAAAAATGATTAAAAGGCCTGATAAATAGTCACAGTGCCCCCTGCTAATGGCTGCAATTTGATGAAGAGCTGTGTCTCCCTGTGCCTCGAGGTGAAAAACTGATCTGAGTGACAAACAGGAAAGCAAACTCAATCTGGACGAGTGAAAGGTTCATTGGATTCTGCTGCTGAACTAAACAGTTGACTGACCCTCTGCATATTGAATACTGCACAGCAGCCTTTTAAGAGAGATGCACAGCTTTCAGGGCTGTACCTCTTGCAGCACATCAACCTTTGCCAATCTGATATCTGCCAGACAGCTTGAACTTTTTGCTTTCCATCTTCCCGAGCTGACTGGTGGGATTCTGGGACACAACAAAGCCAAGGGCTCCGGGTTTGAAAAAGAGGACCTGAATAATTAGCATCACTCTGGCATTGATAAGACTGAAGAATTTCTCCTTCCCCTCCCCCTCCCAATCCAAGGCACTTTTCTTTAACCTTGTGCACTGCAAATGTGGACGCTCTCAAAGGTTAATAACTATAGGTAGTGCATGACTTAAGACTATAACTGGGATTGGAATTTCCATCATAAGTCAGTGCAATCATAAAGCAAGTCATCACATGACCAGACTTGATTTTATGACCATTTTTACCGTGGTTGTTAAGGGAATCCAGCTTCCCCAATCAGTGTTGCTTTCCAGACTGTCGCAACTTGCAATCACGTGGCAGCAGGATGCTGCAGCTAGTTTTAAATATAAGCCTGGTGCCAGGGATCCAAAATGTGATAAATAGGCCGCAGGGAAGGTGTGATGGTCATAAGCGTGAGGACAGGTTGTAAATCACTTTCCAAGGCCATCATGACTTTGAACTGTCATTAAGTAAACAATTGTAAGTCGACCTGTAACCCAATCTCTCTAGAAGGCTGTCTTAAGATCTCATGTACTGTACAGTATATCAAATTAACCTGCCTGAAAACAGCAGATAAAAAATGGACATTGTGAATTACACAACAATAGTAATATTTTTTTCCCTTCCATTAACCATTATGCAAATTCAGGTAGTGGCCTGATACTATACCTCAATGCTTTTTCCCACCTTCTTTTGTCCTGACTCCAGTGAGCCAGTGGGCAATCAAGCCAAACACAGACAAACCTGAAGCATGTTGGAGTGGAGGTTTCATGTATCCTTTGAATGTTCTCCCTTCCCTCAGTGCTGTTACCAATTATTCCTTAGCCATTCTATTTTTGCATGGGGGACAGAGCCCAATGTACAGGCCAGGGGTGTCCAATCTTGGCAACTTTAAGACTTGTGGACTTCAACTCCCAGAATCCCCCCAAATCTTAAGGCTACCAAAGTTGTACACTCCTGGTATAGGCTTGGGATGTTGTAGGTTTATAGTTCATCCCCTGGTATCACCAGTTGCTACTAAAAAGAGAGACAAAGCTTATCAACATAGACATAGGCAGACAATCTTTTTCATATGTTAGCTACAAGTCAGTCTCCTGGCAGCTGGCAGTTTGTAAGAGACTTCCAAAATACAGTGTTTGGGGACTGTAAATGGATCCTTGAGAGCTATGTGTGGCCTATTGTTTATCCTCCCTTGGGGGTAAACAGGGAAAATTAGACGGTCAAATGATTTACTTCCCACACTCCTAAGCATCATACTAGTCTATCTCTGGCGGAATCCCACTCAATATTGTGATACGTATACCTTGACCAACTGGCACCAGTTCTATGCAACACCTATAAACCAAAAAGGCTAAAACAACAAGGTTACTAAGCACACTTCTATACCAATTCAGTAGAGGAAATAAAAACTCAGGTAACCAGAATGCTTAAAGTGCATAAAACCTGCCTCAAATAGGAAAACAGCATAACAAAAAACAAGCTAAAATATTTCTGCTTAGCTTGGAATTCAGCCAAGATTACCTAACTGTTGTCCTGTTTAGGCACTGCCCCAATGTCCCAACCAAATGATCTCAGCAGCACAATAATAGCACATAGACAGTCTCCTGTCCAGGAGCTTCTACACTATCAGTAGAGGTGGAAATTATGCCTTACCTCTCAGCCCAAACAGCAGTTATGACCCTAAATTAGCACTGGTACCTTAGGGCTGGGCATAGGCCTGTATCCCAGGTCACATTATCAATAGAAGTAACAAAAAAAGTGAGACTATGTGTGAACTATGTACACAAGAAAGGAAGATTACATAATGCCAGCTGTTTGATTTGCATCATATCTTGTTTGTAGACAGGGAAACACATTTACTGACACATTCTATAACAGTTCTCTTAGCAGATATGGAATGTATCTTTAAAAAAATCCAAAAAATTTATATTTTGTGAAGCAGTTGATGCTCTGGATCACAAACCACCCAAATGATGCTGTTGGGAATTCACCTAATTCCATGGAGCTACTTTCTATTTTTTCCTTCAGCATTAACACTTGCAACACAAATAGCATCAATCAAGAACCTTATATTTTATGACTCAAGGAAGTTGACTTTTCCTGTTCCTGAATATAATATGCAAGAGAATTCAGATCAATAGGCTAAGAGCTTGGGGATATTTCAGACTTGGCTTGAATTTGAGCAAGGTAATTCTTAAGATGCTCAAGAGTAGAAACAACTTTCTTGCCAAATCTCCTACAGGTAGTTAAGACAGGCAGATCCATTAGAATGCAAAACTTCCTTAGTTTGATTTCAACCTTGGACATAGCACTCATTTGTTTTTTCTGACACTAGAAAAAAGAAAAATCCCAGTGATTTATCCAAAAGCAAGACCTTTTTTTAATATCAGGCATGCAACTGGCCGCAAGTTCAGTTATATTCCCTTTGCAGCTGAACCCTAGTATCTTGTTCTCAAAGCTGATCAGTGAGTATTAACATGCAGTTGATCAAAGGGAAAAATATATATTCATTCCAAAATTCAGCGTCTCCATATAAAGAACAGAGAGGATTTTGTCTTTTAATTTCATCCCATCCAGCATTTAGATCATTGGGCCCCCCTCTATCCTCCTCTTGATGGGATACTAAAAATGGTTTAATGAGTTTTAATAAGTGTGCACTAATTAGAGCTGGGTGTGTTCATTAAGTTCAAGGATTGAAGATTAATGCACCAATGCTTTTTCCTGTGGGATCAGACTTCACTCAGACTAAAAGCCACACTGGTGCTTAATAGGGCTATGTTAGTGGGTATGTTAATTATGGGCTATTCCTCTTCTAATTTCAAAATAATTCAGTGAGCAGAGCAAGAGGCTTTTGATCTGGCTTACTTGGCTTTATCAAGGAACACTGAAAACTAGATCTAAATATTGCAACAATAAAACTGTCTTTGGTTGATCATCCAGGCTTAGCTTGAGTTTCTTGGTATAGATAAACTCTGGCTATCATTTTATGAACATGACACCAACACTATGCTTTGTGTAACCTTAGCAGGTTTACTAATACTACCATGTGTTGAAAGTACCTACCAAGGTTGGTTGAAATATTAGCTATTGCCCATCACCTATTTATCTATTTGTATTTACATGCTTTAAAACTGAGATTAGGGCAAATTGACAGAAGCTCATTTTGTCACATGGCTTGATTTTGGGTTTTGAACTGCCAACTTTCAACTTCTCAATTGTCAGAATTTTACCCGCACAAGCCACCATGGCCCCTAAGGTCTCCTACTTACACCATCTGAAACAGCTTCCTAAAAAGTCCATTTTCAAAGACATACCTTGGTCCATATATAGAGATTTGTTGTCTTTCTCCCTACCTCAAATATTTAGATATATTCAAGGTTCCTCACTTGATATTTCATTTTTATTTTACATTTATGAAAAAAAATTAATTTAAAGAATACAGGTGTAACCATGCTACAGAGAAAAATAATAACAGTAGTCTTTATTTCCAAAAATATCTCTGATTCCCACCGAAGGCTTATAAGCTAAATTAGAAAAGGATCTGAGGGCAAATTCAATTCAATACTGCATTAGGAGATACGTCCTTTTTCCAAGTATGAGGCAGGGTTGGGTGGAGATGGGTCAGCTATGAAGGAATGAAAGGGAATAATGCACTGAGTTAAACTGGCATGGAACAACTGTATGAATTTTTTCACAAACCAAAATATTGGATTCACACAACATTCTAACAACAAACAAACAAATTTTGGGTTAGTTTGAAGTGTTAGCCCATCCATAAGTTCTTAATCAGGATGGTTAGGAGACTGGAGACTAAAACATACGAAGAATGACTACAGGAACTGGGCTTGGTAGTCTAGTGAGGAAAAGGACCAGGGGAGACATGATAACCGTCTTCCAATATTTGAGGGGCTGCCACAGGGAGGAAGGGGTCAAGCTATTTTCTAAAGCGCCTGAAGGTCAGACAAGGAATAATGGATGGAAACTGAACAAGGAGAGATTTAACCTGGAAATAAAATTTCTGACAGTGAGAACAATCAACCAATGGAGCAGCTTGACCCTCGGAAGTTGTGGAAGCATCATCACTTGAGACCTTCAAGAAAAGAAGAAGAATCATACAACTTAACCTAACCTAAGCCTTAATAAGCAGAAATTATTCTCTACACTAGTTTGTTTCTCTCACTGCCCATCAGGTTATCTTCCCCCTCCCCTCTGCAATCACTTGTGTTTTTAAAGTTTAAAATGTTATCATATTCCATCCCACTAACAGATAAAATGGGTCTAGAATTGAGTGGTGTCAAAT
Organism: Hydrophis major; assembly: GCA_033807585.1. Classification (NCBI taxonomy): domain Eukaryota; kingdom Metazoa; phylum Chordata; class Lepidosauria; order Squamata; family Elapidae; genus Hydrophis; species Hydrophis major. The sequence continues at coordinate 123,299,515 of CM066329.1, forward strand.
TTAAACAAAGTGACACTAATTCCTCTTCCCAAACTTATAAGCACAACTTGATATGAACTCTATAGAAAAAAAAAACTCCAGAAAAATAATTGGTGAACATTTGTTTATTTGTTTTGAGTTTATTTATCCAATTTATATGGGTACCCATCTTAACATACTCTGAAGAAGAGAAATGATACAGATTAAAAATGTAATAATAATAGTGAAAACTGAAGGATTTAAAATGTCATACAGAAAAAAAAACATCAAGAGTCTAGATGAAAACAATCAAGAATTTGGATGAAAACAATCATTACAAATACTTCAAGTGCACTTGAAGTCAAGAAAAAGGTTAGAAGTGAATATATCAAGAGAGTGAGTGGCTGGCTCCGGTTCCGCGTGGCTTTGGTAGCAGCAGGAATTCGCGACTGTTCGCGATTCCTGCTGCGCTTGCCGCCGAGGTACCCCCGATCCAAATGGGACAGGGGGATATGGCTGCCCTGTAGGGACAGCTGAAGAGAGAGGGGAGCCGGACAGGGGGTTGGAGGTGTCGCAGACCCCCTCCTCATCCAGAAAAACCCCTTTTTCCCAAGGTGGGGGAGCAGCGGTCAGCAATGGACGCCACGAAGAAGCCTGCAACCGGGTAAGATTGTGCTGGAGGAAGCAAGAAAAGTGAAAGTGCTAGGTGAGCCGGGTCAATCAACATCTTTTAAATTCACTGGAACTGAGCTGTCTGAATTGCTAGAGGATACATTGTATCCCTAAGAAGATCGAAAGCGGCGGAGAAGCTGTTAAAGGGAACTTTTTTTTCTTCACTCTCCCACCCCATGGAAACAGCAGATGAAGATTTGAAATTTCTTTGAGCACTGAAGGTGAACTATTCTGAAAGTTGAAGTTAAGGGACAAAAGAGTTCTTGGACATTGGACTTAAAAATTTAAGAAATTGGAAAACCCTTATTAGAGGTATGGATTTCTGATCATTTAAAAATTGATGTTGCAAGTGGGAAGGGAGAGGAAAAAAACTGGAGCAGAAGTGGAAAAAGGAGGAGATTGCCTAGAATCTCAAAGAAAGATATCTGGTAATTGGACCTCTTTGATTAAACAGTAGCCCCAGAAAGAGAAATAGAAGAAGGAAGAAAAGTATTAACTTTTGGAACTTTTTTTGAATTATTTTTGATTAAAAATACTTGGGTGGTTGTTTTGGGGAAAGTTTCTCTTTTCAGGATGCCATCGCTTGTGGATGAACTAAAGACTGAATATCAAAAATATAAAAAGGAAGAACACTGTGGAGGTACTTTTACATGTTCTTGAAATCTATTGGAGCATTCCAATTGTATTAGGGAATGAGATTAAAGTAATTGTTTTCACCCAATTAGGTTTCTATTGGACTTTACTCCTCTCACCATCTCATTCCAGGAATCTCATGGGTTTTTTTACAAGAGGAAAACATGAAGCATGGTACTTACTGTTCCTACTATAGGTGACACGAATTTGTTGAAAGGAAAATCAGGCCATTGAGTTTTATACCCTAAAATGGTAAAAATAGGAGCTGTTATCTATTCTGTAGAAAGGAAGATGGGAGCAGCCAATGTACTGACCTGCAAGGCAGCAGGAAGGAAAACTAATTCTGTGAACCGGTCCCTTCATACTATTACATTAAAAGAAGTGAACTTCAGGAGGAAAGTTCACATATTAATATAAATGTGCACTCAAATGCCTACATCAGGCGGTGTCCCAAGTCAATAGCTTCAGAAGTCAAAATTGCCCTTTTTCACCTGACTCCCTCGCAATTTCTTTTAGGGCATTTATTGATGGAACGTTTGCTTACATTCATGTGGGCAAGCTATCTGCAGTATTTCAATGGATCAACAATAGGTTCAGTCTCAAAAGAAGCCCTATATTTGTGTTAACTAGCTGGTTCAGTCTGATTCATGAGGAACCGGTTATTAAAATGTTGTACACATTACAGCAGCTAAGCCAAAATCTCCTATTTTTCTTGCTTGTCCTGGCAGAGCAGGAAGGAAAGCCTGGAGCATATTTGGCAGGGATTGGGCTCTGCTCGTAAAAGCAAAGCCACAGACTTGACAAGATTGTGCTACAGACTTTCTGGGCTGCTAGCTTGTTGAAGCACAGTGGGGAAAAATGCGAGTTTATGGTTTAGCTCTAATTGTATTGAAAACACTGGGAGTTAAGCATCTAATGAAGAATGTAAAGAACGTTGCTTCTATTGGTTCCTTTTTAACATAACTTGATGGGTGTAATTGGGGCTTATCAATGAAAAATTATCACATTTTATATGTGTACATACACCTGTAATTGTTCTATAGGACTCAAGGAAAAATACTTATATTATTCTACCCGATAAAATATGCTAGAGATTTAGGATTACAGTTGCTGCTCCTAGGCTTTTACATTTGTTTTTATATCAAGCAGTATGACATTAGATATAACTATTTATTTTTACCATCCATGGTCAAGAGGGGCATTAGACAGATTCTTTTATGCCTTCAGTTCTAGGATCTATCCTAGCAACTCAGATAATTTTTCTCACATTTTATTATCAAGAAATGCCATCTGCTTCAGAATTTCATAATATTATATAAAATAATATTTTTGGTCAGTCTCATCTTCGAAAGCCAATCTATTTAGATTGGGTTTTTTTTTTAAAATTAATGATACCAAAGTGATGAGAAAAATCAATCACAGTAAAATGTGAGGGATTCATGGCACTGCAAGGTGTGAGAAATTCCATCAGAATGCTGCTATTGTGATTCATCCCCTCCCCCCAAACTGTCGTGAAATAATACAGCTTTTTTAAAAAAAGCAATGTTGACAACAACTTATTCTGATATTTCTCATTTGGAAAAGCTAACATGATTTATTGTCAGCACTGGGTGTTGGCTAATTTAGATAACACCGCTGGAGCACTGCAGAAAAAAAAAAAGAACAACTCATGGAAACAGGAAGGATTAGGAGAATCTTTTGACCTTCTTGTTGCAACAGTAGGAGGGCTTTTCATGGATTTCAACTATGGTTGGAGAACTTAACACAACAGTTTTCATGAATTGCCTGCCATAATGTGCAATTGTTACCCTTCATCATCTGAAGATTTACCAGTTTTTAAAGATTCCTTAAAGATAATACATAAGGGGTTTAGCTTGATAATAGCTAGTTCTTTCAGTTATCTGGCAGGAGGTTCATCTGGTTTCCTGAGAGTAAACTGATTCAAAATAAAGAGATATTCCCGGTCTATGTCTCTACTTTCAATCTCTCCCCTTCATCTTGTCTTTCACAATGTTCTGTTGGATCAGAGCATTTTTGTTGAAGGAAATTGAACCAAGATAGGTGCTGAGTAGGTTTATCTTTTTTATGTTACCCATTTGTATTTTGCTTTCTTCACTGAGCATCTGTTATATGGATTGTTTTATTTTCCTTTTCTTTGGACTTCTATAAAGAAGCCTGTTAGGGATAACATTGTTTGCCCTAACTGGTTTAGGTAAAATAATAACTAAGTAATCATAGTTTGTTAGTTAAAGTGTCTGCAACTTTAACTGTAGGACTGTAATTAGGGGAGTGATTGTGAAAGCACTTTAAAAGAAGCAAGGAACGTCAGCTCTCTCTCTTTGGCTTTGATGATCCCTAATGACTGCATGGACTCAAGACTGCTTTACTCGAACGGGAGAGAAACAAAGGACTGATTTGTAAGTGAACTGACATAGGATATTCTACACGGACTTTGCTAACTGAATATCCCTGAATGGACTGACTAAATGATACATGACTATTAAACTGTTATTTTGACTATGCTATGAACTCATAATGGAATAAACTATATTTTTGATAGCACAAGTGTATCTGTTATTTTTACTGTATGTTAATAAACATACAAACTTATATCACTCATTTATCTGTGTGCCTATCTGACTAACGCTGCACATTCTGTTTAGCTTGTCTCCTTAACCCTGGTTGGGGAACACAGGCTTAACAAAGCCCTATGCCAACCTGAGTTCATTCTGACTTTGTACCTTCTTGACAGAAGTTCTACAGTTCTAAACTTTTCATCTATGAATTGGCGTTTCCACTTCCTCAGCCTTTTTTGTATAGCTTCACTGGCTTATTGTGCCATCTTAAATTTTTCCTTTCTCATTAGGCATATTCACCTGGGGAAATCTAAAAATTGTTATCTTTGGAGAAAGCATCTATTCGTCTACTTTCATCTCACACCATGTCTTTTGATTTAGCAGTCATTTTCAAATGATGGATGATCAAATAATGTATGGATATGTGTACAGGTATCTTAGGGGTAATTAGGTTTTGGAAATATGTGCTAGATAATATGTATTTTTCATATAGTGTAATGATAAAAACCCTGATTTTGTTATTTTGCCAAAGATTGGATGTTTTGGGCAATTTCAGGATAGTTCCTGTCAGACCTATTAATTAAACCAGGACCAGGAAATCAATTACAGGAAATTCTTGACTTAAAACAGTTTGTTTACTTACCGTTTGAAGTTACAACGGCACTGAAAAAGTGACTTATGACTGTTTTTCACACTTAGGACCGCTGCGGCATGGTCACGTGATCAAAATTCAGACACTTGGCAACTGATTCATATTTATGACAGTTCCACTGTCCCAGGGTCATGGGACTGTGGGAGTGTGGCTCCTTTTGGTGATCTTCTAACAAGTCAAGTCAGTGGGGAAGCCAGACTCATATAACAGCCATCTTATTAACCAAATAACTGCAATAATTCACTCAACAACTGTGGCAAGAAAGGTCATAAAATGGACAAAATTCCCTTAACAACTGTCTCACTTTGCAACAGAAATTTTGGCTCAATTGTGGTTATAAGTTGAGGATTACCTGTACACAGGAAAGCTAAAACTACTTCTAACATACTTCTAACTACCTCTTACAAATGTAAGAGGTAGTTAGTGTTGTACCTATCCTTTTTATACTCCAATAAATCAGGGAATTATCTGTCTGTCCATTTCCAAATGTTATCTTGTTGCTCTGAACTTGAAGAAAATGTTTCTTATGTAATTGTAATTCTTATGACAGACTTGAAATTCAGCACTATCTAATAAAATGAAATCCAATGGTGAAAAAAGTAAGATTCTACATTTAAGCAAGAAAAACAAAATGCATAGGTACAGTATATGTGGTACCTCGCTCAATAGTGGTGGCTGTGAGAGGGATCTTGGAGTCCTAGTGGACAACCACTTAAATATGAGCCAGCAGTGTGCAGCAGCAGCCAAAAAAGCCAATACAGTTCTAGGCTGCATAAACAGAGGGATAGAATCAAGGTCACATGAAGTGTTAATACCACTTTATAATGCTTTGGTAAGGCCACACTTGGAATACTGTATCCAGTTTTGGTTACCACAATGTAATAGAGATGTTGAGACTCTAGAAAGAGTGCAGAGAAGAGCAACAAAGATGATTAGGGGACTGGAGGCTAAAACATTTAAAGAACAATTGCTGGAACTGGGTATGTCATGCCCCTGTCGGAGTCTGAATCTGAGGAGGAAGATGAACAGCTGACAGGGAATGGGAGTGTGGCTCCATTGGATGTGGAGGAAACTGGGGAAGGGCAAAGTCCAGCTGGGCAGAGCAGGAGAGAGGTAGAACAAGGGAGAGGGAGTTCAGAGGAAGACCCAGGCCTACCCCCTGTTCATCCTAGGGCACACAGGGAGGAACAGAGAAGAGAGCAACATGGGTTGTGTGGCTTACGGGGAAGGAAAGGGCCCTGATTCCCTTCATTAGGCACACTTGGGAATGAGAGTTTAAAAGAGATGCAAGCTGTGTGTGGCATTTGCTGGGAACAAACATGAGCTAATCTTGTGTTGACTTTGGTTATCTGCATTCCTGGCGTCCTCCCAACCGGTTTGAATTACTGTCGTCTGGAATTCTTTCTTCTGCCTTGTTGAACCAATTACCTCATTTTGCCTTGATTGCACTTATAGTTACGGTTTTTGTTGACCACATTATGGACTTGATTCTCTGCAGCCAAAGGCTGTTCCTGGGAGAGTTTTCTCCAGCTCAGAAGGTAACCAGGACATTGGGGACAAAGTTGGAGCTAATAAAGGGACTCCTACTGATTATCTGACTGTGTTGTCTTTGTGCCATGCCCCAGGGGTCATCACAGGGTGTGTCTATGTGACATGGTAGCAGTGCTCCAATATCTCAGGGACTGCCACAAAAAGAGGGAGTCAAACTATTCTCCAATGGGTGAAAATAATCAAAGAGAGAAGCAATTTATAATTAAGGAGAAATTTTCTGACAGTTAGAACAATCAATCTGTAGAACAATTCGCCTTCAGAAGTTGTAAATGCTGCGGCCTTGGAAGTTTTAAAGAAGAGATTGGATAACCATTTGTCTGAAGTGGTGTAGGGTTTCCTGCCAAAGCAGGGGGTTGGACTAGAAGACCTCCAAGGACTCTTCCACCTCTGTTATTCTATTCTATTCTATTCTATTCTATTCTATTCTATTCTATTCTATTCTATTCATTATTCTTGCATGTTTGCATCATTATCACTCTTCTTACTTGCTACAGTTTGTTAGTAAGCAATCTGACAGCCTAACAGAAAATATGCCTGGGGACTTCCGGTTTGAGTCCCTTTGCTGAGAGACCGAAACTGCGATCGTATGCAGTTTCGATCTGTGCTCGCCACTGGAGCGCCCTGAGCCAGCTGGTTTCGGGGCTAAGGCAACCTGTAGAGGTGGTGAAGAGGGGGGAGACTGCCAGCAGAGTTGAGGAGAGCCACATCTCTCCTCCTCAGCTGGCCATTACTCCCTTTCCCGAAGGCGGTTGCAGCAGTGGTCAGAAATGGCCACCTCAAAGAAGAACTCGACTGGAAAAGAATGTGCAGGAGGAAGATAAGAAGAGAAAGTTTTGGTTGACTGGGTTAAACTGCAAAAGCAACAACGTAAGGTCCCCTGGAATTTAAAGTATAAAAAAATAACACTGTTCCCAAAGAAGATTTTGAAACAGCAAAGGAGAGAGGAAAGGGAAAGGATTTGGGTTTTTTTTTCTTCCTTTCCCTATACTGACAGCTAAGAGACTTAAGCAAGAAATTGAAAAAAAAAAATCCACTTTGACATCAATAGGCATTTAAGCTGAAAATAAAATGCCAAAGGGATAATTAAGATTTTTGGATACTTAAAAGGTTTTTAAAAGCAGGAAAGGAGAGAAAAAGAATAAAAGGGCAGGATCTGGAAAAATGGAGGAGACTGCCTGGAATTAAAAGGAATTTACAGTGAAACCTCAACAAGATTCCTAAAAGATACATTTTAACTGAAACTTGGGAACAAAATAATAAAATCCCAGGAAGAGAAAGTGGAAAAAAGAAGCAAGAAGAAATAGCTTTGAATTATTTGGTGATCTTTGGATTTTTGGTTATTGCATTTAAATGACTAAAATCAATTGGGTGGTTGTTTAAAAGTGTCTAAAATGGCACCACTTTTAGAAGAACTGAAAATGGAACTTAAAAAGTATAAAGAAGATGCACAAGAAGGGAGAGGTTCTTTTGGTTTCGTATTTCAACGCTTAGAAATGGAGATCTGGAACTATGAGAAACAACAAGAAACGCTTGCAGAACAAGAAGACCGGGACAAGGAAGGAGCCATCTTTAATGATCAAGTAATTTTATGTGGGGGGAAAAAAGGAAAGGGGGGAAAGATAATGAAAAGTTTAAGATTTGAAAAAACAACCAAAAAAGAAGAAGAATAGTTTGAAATATAAGTATAATATTAGAAAGCAACAGAAGAGGGGATTACAGAAGAGAGAATTAGAAGTAGAGTCACAAGAGGATAAAAAGGGGAGGGAGAAGAAGAGGGGGAAGAAGGAAAGGAAAAGAAGTTATAAAGGACAGAAACAAGATATAGAGAAACAGGGAAAAGGTATAAGAATTGAAAGTATAAGCCTGTTTAGAGATAATGGGTGAAAACTTGATTGTAAAAGGGATTCTGCAAAGGTACATAAGATAGTATTGTTATATTACAAAAAGAAATATGGAAAAAAAAGAATTATGGAAAGTTTATAAGTGTTCCCAAGGAAGTATGATATTTAATTGAAAAGAAATGTTAAATATGTTAAGATTTTAATGAATATTAATGATATAATTGAACTGGAATGGAATGAGTGCTTTATTTACATACATACATACATATATAAAATCTTTTTTTAAGAATATAGTGTGTATCTTAAGAATGTGCCAAGCAGAATTCAATTGGAAGTTATGTATTTTATTGAATGTTATAATCTTAAAGGTACACATTGAAGCTTCAAATAGAGTTGAATGGATAAAATTAAAAGATATAAAGGTGTCATACTCCAATTAGTAACTACAGGAGAAAATTTGTTTAATGAGAAAAGATAATATGAAATTGAAACGGGACAGACAAATGTATAAATATAATGATTTGAATTGAGATGAGATAATCAAAATGAAGTTGAGAAAATTAAAAGGGGAAAAACTATGTAGAAAATGTAAAACAGTAATAAGATATGGAATAGAACACAAAAATGAGCATGAAATTGAATTTGTGTCTGTATGAAGAAGTGATAACCCGGGACCATGCTATTTTCAAAAAAAGATGTTTTATTTGTATTATGTTATTTTTTGTGAAAACCCAAATAAAATTTTCAAATAAAAGAAAAAGAAAACATGCCTGAAAAAGCATAAGAAGCTTCAAAAAGAAAGGGAGAAATTGCAGAGAGCTATGATTTACCAATAGTGTATATGCTCCAGAATAAGGTACAGATTTTTGACATCTGCATTAACTGAACATATAACAAGCTACTCTCAGTCCTAATCATTGGTCTGGACAAAAGACTGGCTTGTTTCAACATAAGACATCCCATTAATTACTAAACAAGATTATATACTCTGGCTGTTTGCTTATCAAGCCATCATTTTTTCTTAAATAGCAGTGGGCTTTGTTGGTTGGTTAAAACTGAGCAGGTTCCTGGAAATCTGATTTGTTTTTCAGATTGATGATTTCTAGAACCAATTTCCCCCTTTTTTACATGATTGTCTGTGTGATACTGAGGACAACACTCCTCAGAAAGTCTTTTATATTAAGGTCAAGGAAATTAATCCTGACCTCAATTTGAATTGCAAATCTATTTTGAAACATGTATTTTAAAAAGCTACCTTTTTAAAGAAGAGTTGAAAACTATTTAAGTGAGAACATTTCTAAACTGTTGCTAACAAATGGGCCCAAGCAGTAGATACAATTGGTGGCCCACCCAGAAGAAAGTGAAAAGAGAAACACGAGGCAAGGGAAATAATTCTAAGGGATCCTTGGTACTCTCTGAGTTCGTTTGTTTTCTTGCAGACACTTCATTCCCCAAACTAGGTAACATCATCAAGAACACTGATGATGTTGCCTAGTTTGGGTAATGAAACATCTGCAAGAAAACAACCAAGTTCAGAGACCATTAAGGACCCTCCATTTCAACCCTGAGCTACAAATATTCTCCTTTATCAGGAAATAAATCTGTTCCTACCAGAGGAAGATGTGTTAAATAGTAATATGCTATATAGTTGAGATATCTATGGTGGGGTATATTTTAAATCTAAGAACCACTAGAGCAGTGGTGTCAAACTGGATTTCATTGAGGGTCACATCAGGGTTGTGTTGGACCTTGGGGGGCTGGGGTGTGTGTGGCTAGCTCAACATCACTCATGTTGGGGTGCCTGTGGTGGTCCGAGCACTCTGCCAGCAAAAACGGGCTCCTGAGCTCCATTTTTGGCTGCGATGGCCTCCTGCAACCCTCTGCCAGCGAAAACAGAGCTCAGGAGCTCCATTTTTGCTGGCAGAGGCACTGCAGGCCAATCATTTGCGGTTTCCAGGGCAGCCCCATGGGCCAGATCTAAGCACCCTATGGGCCGGATCCGGCCCCTGGGGCTTGAGTTTGATACCCCTGCACTAGAATCCTCTTCAGCCATTCAAAAGTCAAATTATGGAAGACAATTAAGGACATACATACCAGTCCTGGCCCATCCACTCTAAGTTTTCCACAATAAACTGGGAATTCTAAAAGGAAATTACAGCTTCTTTTTTGCTACGGGAATGTACACCACATCTTTCTATTCCTATGGTAGGTGCTCAAGATAGAACAAAAGAAAACATAAAAGGATTACAACAGCAGGTATGGTAGTCCTAAATAGAACTCAAACAAGTCTCTGGAATAGGAAAACCGTGATGTATCTCTGAAGAATTATGATCCCAGCATAATTCCCATGACAGTGTGTTCCACAGCTGGAGAAAACACTTTGGAATCCCCTGTGCATCAGAATCAGTGCTTACTTGGAAGACTATAGCTGCCTCCAATCCTATGTAATTACAATCATTTTGCAGTTCTTCTAATTCAATATTAAAAGGTCAGGGGTACAGGAGGCTGGGATAATACTACTACTACCTGTGTCCCAATCCAGAAAGGGTCCCCAGACCAAATACATGGGATTGAATTTACTAGTAAATGTGTACCAAAATACTCTTAGTCAAAATATCACCCAAGACTGAAATGAGAGACTTTCCGGTCTAAGTTGTTCAGAAAGGATATTAAAAAAACCCTGAGGATCTCAGAGCAAAGTGATGAAAATGATTAAAGGTCTAGAGAGTGTGTCATATACAGAAGAGCTGAAAATAAAAGAGATTATAAGATAGTTGCTAAGATGAGCCGAGAAACTAATAAATGGTACGGAGAAGGCAGACAGAGAGCCATTGTTCTTGTGGTCTCCTAATACAACAAAGAGATGAATAAGATGGATCACAATTTTAACAAAAGGAAGTGTTCTTTGACAAAGTGCCACTGGCTGATGGCACACACTGCCTTAATATATGATTGAAGATAACATTTTAAGAAGATGCAAAGAAGGTGGAAAGAAAGGCAATCTGTTAGCATAGCAGAAAAAGTATGAAACTTTTATATCTTCACAATTAACAGCAAAATTAAAACTGACAATATGTGCAGCTAAAGGGGAGAACATTAAGTAAAAAACAAACATCAACTTAAATGTGGTTGTTGAAAAGGCCAGTTCAAATTAGGAATTGCACATAAAATCTTGGGTTCAGATTCTGATTATCTCCAGGGAAAGGAAGGCAGTTTCAAAAATATAGGGTGAGTATCAAGTAACACTATGGTTTATTTTATTTATTTTATTCTACTTTCTGTCTGGATGGGGCAAATCTTCAGGGAATGATATGCTCCCTGATTTGGAAATATATTTGTGGAAGAAAATCATGTTACTTTCCCTCACTGTCCTTTGGAAGACAGTTTCTCTGGCTTCCAAAAGAGGGATGTTACAGCTGCTGTAACCTCGAAACTGATTGTAAGTACTTTTTAGGGAGTATGTCGTAACTTTGAATGGCTGCTAAGTGACTGCTTGTACATCAAGGACTACCTGTATGTGTTTACATCCAATATAGTGACTAGCCATTGTTATAAACAAACAAGCAAACAAACAAACAAACTGATAGCTGCAAGTAATTCACAGTGTCTTCAAAGGGGGCCACAATAAATAAAGTGATGAGGAACGAATTGCTTTCTATGACATAGTGTGATGATTCCCCCAGACGCTTCCCTGAATACCTCTCCAGATGTCAGTTTGGAGAAGGATGAACAGGGGTGGGATGCTACTGATTCGGCCCAGTTCTATAGAACCCGTAGCTCCAAAGAGCAGCTGACACCAAACTGGTTTGCTTCAACGACCATCTGGTCATCTGTTTGGCCTACCCACCCACCTAGGTTCTAGGCTGTCCTTTATCCTATTGCTCTTACCTCCTCAGCTGCTTTGCATGGCACAGCTGAGTGCTGCTTGTCACCTGGAGAAGGTAAATGCTTGTTGGAGTTGGTGGAGCACATGTGCATGCAGTATGCATTTGGCGCACATGCCCCGAACCAGTTGTTATGTCATTAGGATCTCACCCCTGAGGATAAACCAATTCCAGGCACTTCTGCAGGGGAATGGCTCCAAGCCACCTGAGAGGGATTGGGCTGAAATGCAGCTGCAGCAGGACAACCCCAAGGGTTCAGGCACAGAAAGCATGCAGCTGCAGTTGGTCAGTGATGAGTAAGAGGAACTGCCTTCTGTCCCCGATCCAAGAACACATAGGGCAGAGAAAAGGCAGGAGCAGAGAAGGTCAGCCAGATTACTTGCGAGGAGAAAGCCTCACCATTCTTGATGGGCTGCATCAGAAGCTGGCTATTTAGCACAGATGGAGGTGATGCTGGGAGCAACATGTTTGTTTCCTTGCTGTGTGTTCTTACCTTGAACTTCCGATTGTATCTTCAACTGTTGCCTTTGTCTGTGGAGTTGCCTTTGTCTTGGAACTTGCCTTTGCCTAGTGCACTGGACTTGCTTTGCCTTGAGGACTAATGTTCACTTCATTTGATAGCCTGTGGAACTTATTGGGGTTGAGCTGGCACAGGGAATTCCTGGGGAATACCAATTCAGGGTCAGAAGCCTTAATAAAGACTCCTTATACCCGTAATGTGTTTGTGTCTGTGGAACTGCACACATGTTCTGATGTATTGTTGGAAAAGAGACTTTTCAGCAAAGTATCAAAGCATGTCACTCCTTTGAGGTTTATGTCTAAGATGACATTTCTATTTAGATCTCTGATTACAGCAAGCTTTTATTATGCTATATCAGAGGAAATAGAAAATCATTGGCTAAGTTTTTCGAATTTTAATCAAAGCTAAGAACAAAAGTCATTTATGTAATAAAAAGGTTCACAGACAATCTAATAAGAACCCAGAGGAGGAACACGGTTAGTGTCTCTAATTAATCTAACTCTAAAAGACAGACAGGTAGATAAAGAGTTTTCAGATCAAATAAACTGGCAAAGGAAGGGAAACTACCAACAAATATTTAAAATTCATATTATTACAGGCTGAAGCCTTTCATTCACTTTATTAAAAGTACAAGTGACATTGCACTGGACTCATATCTCAGCTAATTTTGGAAACTGAATTGGAACTTGCACAGCTCTCAACAAACATCAAGAGGTCTGTGATTTGTGGAAATGCAGCCAGGAGCTGGGCAGCTAAGCCAAGTCTTCCAGGGATCCCTGTTTTTCTTTTCTATTTTGGGGCCTAAGAAATGATATCAGGAGTTGGCAGAGTGTTATCAGTAGCTGGCACCAACGCAAGAAGTTAAGTTAGGATATAATGAGCATATATGTTCCATTTGAACTGTTCATTGCAGATCTACAAAAGAAGGGGCCAGGTCACTGTGGAAGATGTAGGCTTTGAGTATGTACTTGTTGATGTTTCTCCATACTTTTGTATCTTTATCAGTGATTGCTACTTTCAGAGATTTTATACAAGCAGTCAAGAATTGAAGAGAACCAGCATGATACACAGAAATTTACTAGGCTATTAAATGAAGATTGATCCAATTTGCAGAAGCTTGACTAGGATGATTTGAGAAAAGGTCAATGTAAACTGGGACAAGAGAATACATAAAGGTGAAAGTATCCCTTTGATTTTGATTCTAGTGTGAATTAAAATTGTTAAGAGGATGAAACTTGAAATAATCTCACATAAATTCATATATGTAGCCAGACCAAACACACACACATCACAAAAGTGTAACACAAAAGGAAGAAAATTGTAGGATGGAACCCTACAATTATTATAGTCAAAAATGTAAGAAAACCAGTGGTGTGTTTCAAAAATTCTTACCACCAGTTCGGTGGACGGGGCTTGGTGGATGCACTTTGCACACGCATGCACACTCTGCACACATGCATGTGCCAAATGCATACTTTGCACAGGTGCAGAAGCATTTTGACTCACCTCCTGCAATCCTGCACTCTCCCTATCGTTTCAGCAGCTACTGCGCAGCAATCTGCTGTGCTGCACAAAGTAGCTGCACTTCAAAAGCAGGACATAAAGGTGAGCCTGGGAGCCTGGGCGGGCAGATGGGTCCAACAGCATAGTGTCGGAGAGAACCGGTTAGCTATCCACTGCTCATCGGCGCTACCGGCTCAGCAGAACCGGGCCGAACCAGTAGAATACTACCACTGAAGAAAACTAAGCAACCTTCTTGTGTTCTTCCTCTAATGTGATATACAGTTTGCCACTGTTGGAAGAAAAGTTAGATCCAGTTCCAAGCCAGGAGTAAGATGCTGAAATAAAATGGAGGCAGGCTGCAGGAAAGAAGGTCTCCATTTTTTGATAGCAGAAACTTCAATGACAACAGCATGGCTCAGAGATGGTTGACAAAATGGGATTGAGAATTGCTGGGTTTTTGTACATTCTTTGGGGCTTTGTGATTGTGATGCTTGTTCCTGTGCAAAAATATGTCCTTTAACATTTTAATGACTGTTGATTCCTATGGGGTCATGTAGGGGTCATGTCTAGTTCTACAGGCAAAAGGGGAAATGCAAATCCTAAGTGTTTTTCTTTGTGAGCGAATCTTGTCATTTTGGCTCCTTGCCTATTGTGTTGCTTATTAGGAGTTTCTGGCTGCTCTCTGCTAATGAAGAGTGACCCAGCTTTTCTGAATGGATACAAAATCTCCATTCCTAAAGACTGGTCATGCTTCTGCTTGAGGCTGTTTTCCTATAGTAGGAAGACTGGGGCTGCTCTCTGCCTTTGAGAAGATGTCTCTCCTATTCTCCTTTAGGAGAAATATTCTATTTTGCCTCTTTTTAATATTAAGAATAAAGGATACTTTTTTCCCGCAAGGGGGGGGGCTTTCTTTCACCATCATTTGCCAGCAATGCCCCTCTGGTGTGTATGTGGGACAAATAGACCACACTTCTGAAAAAAGAATTAATGGACATAAATATGATATCAGGGTTCAAGATAAGGGCAAAGTAATGGGAGAGTATTTTAACCCACAGATCATTCCATTACAGATTTCAAAGTAAACATTTTAGAAGAAAAAGAGACTCCATTGCATAACTAGATTTCAGGGTATTTCAGAAGGTCTGAACAAACTCAATGGGTGCTTTAATACATTAAAATTGTTAATTAGCGAGGTGATCATAATCTCTTCTCCTAGACCCTTCATCTGCATAACCACTCTATCTCCTTCCCTCTCTTATTGCTATTTATTTAAGTCCTAAGGGACTGCACATGAACTAATTGGAAGCGCAGGAAAACTCATGCCTTGTTAATTTAAAAAGGTGCTTAGGATGCTTTCGGAGAAAGAAACAAATAATGACAAGCAGATGTTCATATACCACTATTAATGTAAAGTATTGGTTTCCTTTTAGGAGGGATAGCACAAACTATCTGATATTAATGATTTGGGTGCCTTTCTTTGTACTTCTGTTGTGACAAAAAGAAAAAGCTATAGTTTTCAAAGTTTTTAAATAGGGTATTAGCCTTTTTAAACAGGGTATTAGCCTGAAAACAAACCACTGTATGCAAATCCCAATAGCACACAATTAAAATGGTAATGGATAAGCTTATCCTAGTTCCACTTTTGCTCCCACATCGCAACTTAATCACAGAAGAGCAATTATTATTTTAACATAGGGTATATGATAATATTAGATAATGTTATGAGACTCTCTCCCTCCCTCATATATATACTGTACATAGATCTAATGCATACAAGTGGGTGCACAAATGTACAATTTTCTTGTGCTCACACCTACCTAAACAGCAAATAGCTTAAATGGGAGCAAATGGAAAGATTTCAGTCTCCCTTTCTCTTATTCCTCAGCCAAACAGCAGGGATTTGAGAAATTGTGAAGATGGAGAGGGCTAAGTAATCTTTATTCATAGCTTTCATTCTTTGGTGATGCTCAACTTCCTGAATGACAGACTTATTTCTTTGGGAACTAATTAAAAGTTCTTGATCCTTTGAGCCAGCTTTACTTCATGCTTCCCAATGAGGCAAACAAGTTATTTAATTCAACTACAAAATGGCCCAGGAACCTTGCACCAATTCTCCTAATCACATCTACCCAGGGGGCGGGCGGGGGAGGGGACTTCCGAGCCAAAGGCTGTCTGAGGCTGGATTACTGCTGATATATCCCATCAGGAGGGAAGCTGAATAAAAGAAATATCAATCCCATCTTTACTGGGCTAATTAGCAACTGTTAAAAAGCTCTCTCAGCCACTTTTGGTGATGGACAGTAAGGGAGAAAAAGGTTTTCTAAAGGTTACCAGAGCACCATCTTTATCTAAGATGAACAGTGATGCTTGAGTTTTGAGTGGCTTTCTGTGTAAAAGGAGAGTAAGAAGCAGCTATATGTATTGATTCTAGCTTTGCCCATACATCTCAAAGGTGACATTAGATGAAATCTGAAGTCTTTTATTAGTCAACAGAATATTCCTCTGAAACAAAGTGTAAACAACTCACACTTCTCTCTTCTTAAGAAAGGTAACAATGGGCTTTGTGTGCAGGCATAGACTCTCCCTCAGTCCTAATTAAGTCCTATATCTTGAACAGAAAACCTGTTCTGAGTCTCAAATAAGCACAAGAACCATTTCCAATTACCAGCTTCCTGGAGGCATTGGTGTTATTCAGATATTGAACTCCTGAGTAGTGGATGCTCTTGAACCCAGAAGCAGTGGTGGGATTCAATTTTTTTTTACTACCGGTTCTGTGGCTTGGTGGGAGTGGCAGGGGAAGGATACTGTAAAATCTCCAGTCAGAGGTGGTATTTGCTAGTTCTCCGAACTACTCAAAATTTCCACTACCGGTTCTCTAGAACTGGTCAGAACCTGCTGAATACCAACTCTGCCCAGAAACTTCAATACATCAAATATCCTGAGGAACCAACATGCTAGATTTGTAGGAAGATGGGTGTAAGAATGTTTAAGATCTCAATTACTGCATAATACCAATTCAGAATTAACAGATGAATAGAAGACTGAGAAGGCAAGAAAACAAACAGCCTTCAAAGGCAGGCAGAATTAAATGGCTATAATAAGGCACACACTTTAATTCTGTCAAATAAAGCTTGCTGCCTTGAGATTGCAAACAATGGATAAATGTGGTCCAAGGTTTATTTTGTTGTTTAAAATTGAATAACTGAATTTGTATAACCATGATATTATTTTTACTACTGTAAAAAAGTAGAGAAATGTTACAGTAGTATGTGTTTTCCTTTTTTCTTTGCACTTGTATCATTTTGTTTTACTTTTAAATCCAAATATTTTTGGGACTGCTTTGGAAATGCAATTTATGAGTTGCATATTTGTTATTTGAACTACTTCTTTTTAAAAAAATCAGTAAAATTATATTAAAAAGTTGCAAATTTAGTTACCATTGCCCCAAGTGTACAGACAAGGAAATACATCTTAGCAAAGAGAAGAGTTAATGTACATGAATGGAAAGTACAAGTAAAAAAAGGATTAGAAGCTACTTCTAACATTGAACAATTTTGATTCAGAAGAGTTTTGTACTGCAGTCAAATATGTCAAATAAATGCAACTTATGGCTCATGATAAGCGTTTGTAAAATCCCGTGTTACTACACATTAATTTACCTCTACTTCCCCATCCCTCTATGCAGTTTCTACCTATTGTAGATGACAGACAGAGAACAATGATTCTTTTGGTGCCTGGTTGGCACCAAATTGAAAGGACTGTTCTGCAGGTGCTTCCCAGGCAGATGTAATTAATGAAGTTACTTTCCAAGAACAGAAGGAGTGACATTTTGAGGCTTTTTAAGCAAACAGTGAAATAATTGCTTATAAACATTGTGTGTGGGTTGGTTCTGCATAACTGGGAATGATACTACTGCAGTTTTTTTTTAAATGGGGCTTTCCCCCCTTCCCTGAAGAAAAAGCCTTCTGTCTTCAGCAGGGTGGCTGTGAAAAAATCGAGTAGAAACATTTGTTTCAGCATCAGGGATGATGACTAAGATGAAATAAATGATTTAATGCAAACTCTTTTGTCATGTTGGAAGTTAAAACCCACCCCTCTCCTAGGAAAATGAAATATTTTAGGATATACTAAAAAGGCAGAATATTTCCCTTAAAAAGAGTAGAAACTCAAAAGCAGAAACTCACTTCAGAAGCAGAGACTCACCCCCCCCCTTTGCCATGGGCCATTATTCTGGCCTAGGCCAGCCTATTTTACATAACAAAGATCTCCAGGTAGAGCGATAGGAATTGCCCAGCCCTTTCATTACATCATCACCCAGCAAGGCTCAACCAAGCCTGGGACTTAGGACAGCCTACAGAGTTGCCCCTGCATGGCCCCATGGGAGTCTGACAACCAATCAGAATAAAAGCTCAAATTCAAATCCAACAGAGGGTATAAAACCCAGGCACTTACAGCATCTTAGCCCTTCCTTCTTTCTTCTCCCAAGGCATGTAATCCTGGCCACCATTAAACCATCTTTCTAAGCAGTCACCATGTTTCCAGTGTCTTTCTTCCCTACTTGGAACTGAATCCAGAAGGATAATTCTTCCAACAGTCAGAAAACAGCAACCTCTCCTTCGGGTGAAAGCAATATTTGACATGGGGTGAAGTTTGCCTGGGAAAGTCTTGATATTAAAAAAACCCCTTCGATTAATAACATTTGTATGTTTCCCATATCTTTTGAAAATTAAAATATTTGTTTCAAATGCAGACATTCCCCACCCCACATTTCTTTTTTTCTCCCTTTTACCGGGTTTGAAAATGAGAGTGTTGGTGGCAGCAAGGGAGGCAATAAAAATTTTAAGGGAAAATCTCATAGTTTGCATTTGAAATCTGCATCCTTTCTCAATGAAAATGTTTATTTCCTGTCTTACAATGTTTAATTTGCAATGATACAATGCATTAAGAGGACAAAGAAGAAAAGTAGATCTGGTTTGTGATAGAGAATTTTGACAGCAGATACACAATATAAAGATTGAGAGAGGAGCAGTGGAGGGGGAGATGGACCAATGAAAGTAGAGAATTTGTGACTGATGGTTTTTGGGAAGGCTCCAAAGACATTTGTGACTCTGCTTGAAAAAGCCTCCATCTCCTTTTGCTAATTGGATTAATCTGTTGGTGGGTAAACTGAAATGATGGTTCACAGGACCATGTCTCACAGTGAAAGGCACCAGGGACAGCAGCTCTGCCCAATTGTTTCTAACTTGGGCAGATAATCCATAAATGGTATGCAAATGCCTGATGCAGAACCAAATATGCCTGACTAATCTTAAACTCAGAATGGGAATGAGGAATTTGAGCTTAATTTCCACATTTTAGATTCATTCTGTGTTATTTCTCCAAGTTCGGCACAGGAAAATTATGCACATCCTGGCAAGGTGCTTGCTTTATTACATATTTTTGTATGTACTTTCTCTTGTAGATAGATTTTACATGTCCTTTTCCTAATATGCATATTTCAAGAGATCTGTTCCTACAGTCCAACATTTGTGTTCAATTTTTCCTAACACATAATTTTTTTCTCCTCAGGAAATGCATCCTTATGGAGTTTAATGTATGCACTTTTGTACATGCTGTCCCACATTTTTAGAATTGTAAAATTCATCACAAAATTTAACTATTAGCATCTGATTTACAGATGGTTTACTATTAACTCTGGTTTACAGATAAATTGAACAAGAGTGAACTTGGTAAGCTTTCATTAAATACAAGCCCAACCAATTTCATGATCTCTAGTTTTAATTCAGAACTTTCTCGTCTGGTTTATGAGATCTGTATGCATTTTATGGATTTTTGTTTATGTCAGATTTTCAGAATTTTGTCTTGACAAGATCATTAACCATAATTTTATCTAGCATTGTGTCACCATAATCAAGAACTTTCTGATCCTAAAATCTCTCACTAGGTCACAGTTTTACTTACTCTGTCAAGATAGAGCACTCCAATCTGCATTATTCTAGTTCAAAAGACTCCATAATACTCTTCCAGTTTTGTTGATTTAGATAGCAGTAAGGAAGCCTACCCCAAAAGATTAGGATTTACCTGAGAAAAGTACCCTGATAGGAAGGAAAGGGGAGGGGGGGGAGAAAGGAGCAAATTGAATTCAAGGATTGACAGAGTGTGTCCCTTGCAATAAGACCACCACTAAATGACCCTGCATTGAGAAATGCAGAAATTTGGAAGACAGTTTGATCTATCTTGTTTCCCATTCTTACAGTTATTTGATGGTAATGAATGTTGATGATGTTTTGTGAGCTGTTTTAAATTATCTGATTAGCTTAACAACTATTTTATAAAAAGGAACAGTGAATTAATTTCTTGTACTTCTCTCCATTCTCACCCCTACAATCAGCTTCATCACAGCTAGGAAGATGGGTCATTATTTCTTAGTATTAATCTTTCCTTTGTTCAAAACTCCTTCAATATACTCATCTTAGGTTTGTAATGGAATTCCTTGTTCTGTAATAGGAATATTTCCTCATTGTCACTGTAATTTTTTTCTCATTCAGACTCTAAAAGAATAGCTATGAGCATTAAAAAAAGTAATGAAGCTTGAAACTCCTACATCTTTTTTTTATAAAATATAATACATTTCACCTCCTCACTGTATCTAAAATTCGTCTGCAAATTTTGTCCTGCATAGTTTAAAAAATAGTCAAAAAATATAGGTATTTTTCTATGGTAGATGACAAAATGGCAGAGCTCTCTGGTTTTCCTAACTGCATATTAAACCTGTGATAGGTTACACCTAAACTGACCTGAGATAAGACAGGCTATTTTAGGAACAACCAATCTGTCACTTGAAATGAATTAAATGGTCAGTACCAGTCTTATTGAAAATCTGATCAATTATTATCTGTTCACAACACTGTGAAATCACAGCTGCCCTTGTGTTGGTCTTGATACACATTGTTCTTTACAAGAACTAGGATATTGTAATATATCAATGCAGTATATGTGCAAATCCAAACAGTGTGACCTTTTGCAATTGAAAATGGAAATTTTGTCGATGCATAGATTTTTTAAGTGCTCTCCAAGATTTTTTGGTATGGCATTCACTAGCCTGATAACCACTGGTACCACCATGGCTGATTTACATCAAAATCATTCAATTTTGGTTTTCAGATTTTGATACTTTGTGATCTTCTCAAATTTTTGTCTTCTATTCTACTATCCACTGGTATTAACACATCAATTATCCACACTTTCCTTTTTTTTTTTTTTTAACCAAAATTATATCTGGGTCAGGATTTTCTCAGACTGTATTCGGAAATCCCACAATATTTTAACCTGCTCATTTTCAATGACCTTTTCCATTATACGTCCCTCCCAGTTTTTTCACTACTGGTACATGATAATTTCAGGGAATCATTTTGGCAACTTTGTTGTGTCATTGTTTATGATCAGTTTGTGTGATCTTCTTGTACAAGCTGAGTAAATGAGCTACTGTTTTTTATGCTTCTTTACACAGTCTGCACTTTGAATCATTTTAGCATTATTATTCTACTTTTTCTATATATACACTGGTCAAAAAAATAAAGGGAACACTTAAACAACACAATGTAACTCCAAATCAATCACACTTCTGTGAAATCAAACTGTCCACTTAGGTAGCAACACTGATTGACAATCAATTGCACATGCTGTTGTGCAAATGGAATAGATAACAGGTGGAAAGCATAGGAAGACATCCCCAATAAAGGAGTGGTTCTGCAGGTGGTGACCACAGACCACTCTTAGTTCCTATGCTTTCTGGCTGGTGGTTTGGTCACTTTTGAATGCTGGCGGTGCTTTCACTCTAGTGGTAGCAACCCACACAAGTGGCTCAGGTAGTGCAGCTCATCCAGGATGGCATTTCAATGCGAGCTGTGGCAAGAAGGTTTGCTGTGTCTGTCAGCGTAGTGTCCAGAGCATGGAGGTGCTACCAGGAGACAGGCCAGTACATCAGGAGATGTGGAGGAGGCCATAGGAGGGCAACAATCCAGCATCAGGACTGCTACTCCGCCTTTGTGCAAGGAGGGACAGGAGGAGCACTGCCAGAGCCCTGCAAAATGACCTCCAGAGGGCCACAAATGTGCATGTGGCTGCTCAAACGGTCAGAAACAGACTCCATGAGGGTGGTATGAGGGCCCGATGTTCACAGGTGGGGGTTGTGCTTACAGCCCAACACCGTGTCGGATGTTTGGCATTTGCCAGAGAACACCAAGATTGGCAAATTCACCACTGGCGCCCTGTGCTCTTCACAGATGAAAGCAGGTTCACACTGAGCACATGTGACAGACGTGACAAGGTCTGGAGATGCCGTGGAGAACGTTCTGCTGCCTGCAACATCCTCCAGCATGACCGGTTTGGCAGTGGGTCAGTAATGGTGTGGGGTGGCATTTCTTTAGGGGGCCGCACAGCCCTCCATGTGCTCGCCAGAGGTAGCTTGACTGCCATTAGGTACTGAGATGAGATCCTCAGACCCCTTGTGAGACCATATGCTGGTACGATTGGCCATGGGTTCCTCCTAATGCAAGCAATGCTAGACTTCATGTGGCTGGGTTGTGTCAGCAGTTCCTGCAAGACGAAAGCATTGATGCTATGGACTGGCCCGCCTGTTCCCCTGACCTGAAACCAATTGAGTACATCTAGGACATCATGTCTCGCTCCATCCACCAATGCCACATTGCACCACAGGAGTTGGGGGATGCTTTAGTCCAGGTGTGGGAGGAAATCCCTCAGGAGACCATCTGCCACCTCATCAAGAGCATGCCCAGGCATTGTAGGGAGGTCATAGAGGCACATGGAGGCCACACACACTACTGAGCCTCATTTTGACTTGTTTTAAGGACATTACATCAAAGTTGGATCAGCCTGTAGTGTTTTCTTCCACTTTAATTTTGAGTGTAACTCCAAATCCAGACCTCCATGGGTTGCTAAATTTGATTTCCATTGATAATTTTTGTGTGATTTTGTTGTAAGCACATTGAACTATGTAATGAACAACGTATTTAATAAGAATATTTCATTCATTCAGATCTAGGATGTCTTATTTTTGTGTTCCCTTTATTTTTTTGAGCAGTTTATATATCTCAAGGCAGCACATATACCTAATACTCCTTCCCCCCTTTCCCTTACACAACAACTCTTTGGGGTGAAGTGGGCTGACAGAGAGTGACTGGCCCAAAATCACCTAACCAGTTTCCATGACTAAGGAAGTCTAGAACTCACAGTCTCTTGGCTTTCTAGTCCAACACTTTAACCACTACATCAAATAGCTGTCATAATGTCCAATATACAGACAAACAACATTTCTATATTATTGCCAAGAAAACTACATGGACTTATCAGGTAGTCATTAGAAGGCATACTAAACATAAGGGAGTCTTCAACTCAGTGAAAAATCATGCAGAATACCTAAAAATCCCCATCCTCTTGTCAATTCAGCTGTACCACAAACGTTTGCAGCTGGCTGTAGATGCCCATAGTCTCAATATTCTAGTCTCGGAAAAGGTGAGATTTTTTAAAACACAGAAATATCCCTTTACCACCCAAAACGCAGGCCATTATTTGCAGGGGAACTGAATATTGGATACCATCTTTCCAGATTTCAAGCTGACAATGGTGGAGGCTTGGAAAGCTCTTGTTCCTCAAGAATAACTTAAGAAGTAGGGCAGCTTTTACTTCCTACCGTATCAACTGCAGTGGAGTAGAAATTCACTGCTGTTAAATATGACAGCTCAGTGGAACTATTATCTATTATATCTATTATCTTATAACTATTGTCTGTTATACTATTATCTTGTAAGCGATTGACAAATAAACAAACAAACAAACAAACAAACTAAAGAGTCACTCTAGGAATGCCTGGCACATTAGACTCTTTTGTTCCCCAGCTTGGTTTTTAAAAGTTTCTCATTCTCAGCAGTGCTTCAGCTCATTTGAAGATCTGTCACCCCTTAGCTGTCAAACGATGCTCTCATGATTGCAAATAGTAGCTGGTAAGCCAGGCTGGAGAAATGTTGATAGTAGGTAACTGATCCATGGCCCTTTGAAGGCCTATTACATCATGAAGGTTGTCTGGTCACAGATTCTTTGCAGTTCTGAGTGAATAGTGTTTGGAAGAGGATGGTACAGCACAGGCCAAAGAGCCACAATTACTGGATTATTCCTCCAGGAAAAGGCATCTCTTCTTTTTACTGCTGCTTTGACGTAGAAACATTACAATGAAGGGTGAAAAGGGAAGTCACCAAGGGATATTCTTAAGGCAAGATACTTTTGTATTTTGGAGAACACTGCTTTTATTTTGATGTCCCAAACAAGAGGATGATGCTTTCTCTCCTTTTTTCCCATGAGATTTCTTTTAGATGAAAATTTGAAACATCATAGGAAAACATTTCAGTGCCTGATGTTCGACTAGTTGACATAGACGCAACAAATATTTAATAGCAAAGATCCAGTATGATGCTTGTAAATTATATGTTTTGACACCCCAATAATTTCAGTGATGGCACAGGCATACATCATATTTTAGGGGGACTTACTACACAATGTTTGACTTCTTCACCCTCAGAATCTATGTTTTGGAAAAATTAATTTTTTATTGTGGACATTTAAAATCCTTCTATGCCTCTCTACATCTACTGCTCCCAGGTGATTTTACACGAAAAAGCTGGAGAACTGGGCTGAAGTTTGATTTATTTCAATCTCAAACTTTAGACAACACTGCAGACTACAGGGTTCCCTACTAAGAAGGTCCAACTCATTGAGTAATATAATCAGGAAATACTTGTTGGAATGTATTTGAATCAAAGTTCACTACAAGCAATTTCCCACTTACTGAACTATAGTGATTAAAAATTGATACAACCAGCAACACGCCTCATTCCAGCTATTAAAATCCCAATTCATGAATAATGGAACTGAAAGGGATCATCTAAATCATGACCTAACATGATCAGCTGGAGGATTATAAGCTTCTCTCTTGGAGTGTAGCTAATGGGGAGAAAGGATTAAGTGCAGTAGATTAAGTGCTGTCTACTTTATATTTTTGTTTTTTAAAGAAAAATAAAATGTTTTTGGTTACTTTGTATTGATTTTGTGCTTTTAGCTTTGCATGCTGCTCAGAGTCATATATGTGAGATGGGAAGCTAAAACTAGACACAAAGACAGTTCTCCCTTACACACCCTCATGCCATCACTCTGCTAAATACATAATTCCCACAGCACTGTCTTATGCCTAGACTAGGGATACCTAACCACGTAGTAGGACTGTATTACTATGATCCTTCTCATCTTTCCTATTACCTACTTCTATTACCTATTATTCTACTTCTATATCTTATGACTATCACTTTATTGGTGATTATGATTGGTTCTTATGATTTATGATTTATCACTTTGTTGCTTGTATGTATACTGAGAGCTTATGCACTGGAGACAAATTCCTTCTGTGCCCAATCACTCTTGGCCAAATTTTCTGTTAAATTTATCAAATTATAAAAAACAAAGAAAAATGAAAATAGTGGAAAAAGTGGAGGAGAAGAAAAGAAAGAGGAAAAAATATAGGGGAAAAGTGGGGAAACAAAAAGCATTGACTTCTGACTCTTTTTAATGCAGAATAACAATAAGCCTCAAATTTTTACTTTTACATAATAATATGTTGTGGCTCTGAGTCCTGAGCCTGCATTCTTAGAGGAAGAGGATTTGAAAGATGAGAAGGAATTGGAAATGCCTTACTCCCCAGGACCTTCCTCTTTGGCAGTGCCTTCCTCCCTGATTGTGCCTCAGGTGTCGGCAGATAACCGAGAGGGACAGCCTGAGGCTAATCAGGAGAAGGAGGAGGGCATATCGGAGCAGCCTGACAGAGAATCAAGTAGACGAATGCTGGCTTGATGCTAGACAACATCGCAGGAAAAAGTGTAAGCTACAACGCAGGAGGCATGGACGAATCAGAGACTGAGCTGAGTGACTGACACACCCCACAGGGGATAAAAGTGGGTGTGTTTTCTCTGAGAGCTCCATACGGGACAAAGTGTGAATTTTTCTGTGGAGCTTTGATATATCCTGTTTCATGAAAGCCTCTGTGATTAATGTCTGTTATATTGTCGGACTTGGCAGGCAGTGTGTGTGATACTGCCAAGAACATAGCCAGCTCAAAGGAATTAACTCTGTAAATACTGAATCTTCTTGCCTGCTTGTATTTGGTCAGATTTTTGGACTGCTCATCTACCTTGTGAAGGTGAGACATAACTATAATATATACTAGTCATTTCCAGGGGTGGGATTCAACTGGTGTTACTACTTATTCGGTGACTTACGTTTTTCTGCGTGCGTGTAAAAACCCTTAAGCTGTGCCGGCCAGACAGCTGAAAAGTGTTGCATGCGGGTGCGCAGTGTTTGAAAAGCCTCTTTTCTACTGCTTTTTCAAGCTCAGCTGTGCCACGCAAAGCAGCTGAGGTTGAAAAAACAGGAAATAAAGGACAGGATAAGAATCCAGGCTGGCGGGTGGGCCAAACAGCAGCAAACACAGAACTGGTTCAGTGTCTGCTGCTCTTCAGAGCTACTGGTTCTATAGAGCCGGGCAGAACTGGTAGCATCCCAGCCCTGGTCATTTCTATAATGACAAGCCTATAAAATCAGCAAAACCCAAAATCAAAGTTTCATTCCTCTCACCACCTCGAGCACAAAATCCAGAACTGGTTTCCACATGGAAACAAAGTTAGCTATATTCTTTTCTTTGATTAAGATGCAAAACAGACGAAGGGAGAAATATATTCAATCTTGCAAGATTCTGTTTTTGTTTTATTTCTTACTTTACTTCTTAAATTTGTATGCTGCCCATCTCTCCTATAAGCTGATTCTGGGTGGCTTACAAGTTATAAAACAAGTAGCAAAATAATTAAAATATTAAAACTACACAGATTAAGATTTCAAAACTATACTGAAACCAGAACTAAGAGACAGACAGGATGGGGAAGAGATCTTCTCTCCTTTGAGCCACATCTAGCAGTGAGCAAACCCCTCCCCCTATATGTAACCTCATTACATTCGTGAGGTAGTGCTGTTGCTCCTGTTTGTGCTTGTTTGGATTGCCTTGAAGGGCTAACATCAATCTTGCAAGTCTAGGAGAGTCCCTTCTGAAAAGCTTCCCATGATTTCCCCCCCATCTGTAGACTGAGCTGCCTCTTATCAGACCATGGCCTAGGCTGCAGATCTTCCTCCTGTCTCCCAAGGTCATTCTCCCATACCATCACACTGATAGTCCTTGTTTAGTGACCACAATTGGGACCAGCAACTTGGTTATTAAGTGAAATGGTCATTAAATAAAACTGTGACAGTGCTTATGATCTTACTTCAGATTTTCTTTGCTTTACAGACTGTGAAGGTCATAAATGTAAGGATTGGTTGCAAAGTTATTTTTTCATCATTGTCATAACTGCAAACAATTGCTGTCCAAGGCAGTCGATAAACACTGCCTGTATTTATAAAGAAGCACTCTGCTAAGGTCAGAAGTTTTTCACTCCTATTTAAGTGCTCAGTTTTGCAACCAATCATGGCACACTGTTACTGAATCTCTGTACAAGTTACTACTAACCATCAGATTCACAATATTACTATTCTCTTGCTACCATCCAGTAAACATTAGTGAGCTTCTCTAAGCTTAAATAACTTGCTGTGAATGCTGCTGTAGCTCTTATTTTATTTATCTCAGGGGCAAACTGAATAGCAGATGGTGTATGCTAAGAATTATCTAGTACACAATTATTTTCCTGTCCAAATTTCCCAATTAGGTTCTGAAGTATGTCACAAGATGGGATAGAACTTGGAACTATTTTCCATAAGTTCCAGCAAACTGCCACTCTTGTCCACTGAGAAGTTCTCCATGGGAATCTGGAACTCATTCTATGGGATCAGTTTCCAAACTTGTTATGTCGAGCTTGCTCCTAAACCAAGACCTAAGAATCTAGGAGCTCTGATTCCTAGCATTTATTAGAAGATAAAGGTTAAGAATTCTACCAAGGATTACATTTTCAAATAAGACCCCTATCTATAGGAAACTGGTGGTGGCAAAACTCTTGCCCCTTTCCTCCTGCTTTTTTGAGGCACAAGGGAGGAGGCTGGTCTCCTTGGCAATGTCTGTATCTGTTCATGGTTTTACTAATGGCTATTACCATTCTTCAGTATGAAACAGAAATCTCAAGAAATTTTTGCAAAAAAATTGTATCATTTTATTTGCTCTAAAGTAATCTTAGAATTAAGTTATTCTTTACAAATCGTTACCTTGTCCCTTAATTAACAGAAGAGGCTGAGAGTAGATTTTCTGCAGAATGGGCGTTGGTCCTTACCTGACACGCCATTTCTCTGGAGCCGGGAGGATCATCCAGATAGTGGGAGGTGCTTCAGTCTGTGTCGTTGAAGGCTGAGCTTAATTACTGAGGAATGCTCCACCCTCCATCATGTGGCTCCTTGCATTCCCCAGTTTATGCGAAGTCGAGAGTGAAGAGAAGATCGTGCTCTCATCTTACTATGCTAAAAGGTTCATTGGCCGAAACAAGACCCCACCAGATGGTGAAATAAAAGGGTGGGGCTGGATGATCCTCCCGGCTCCAGAGAAACAGCGTGTCAGATAGGGACCAACGCCCATTCTCCTGAGAGTCGTTCGGATCATCCAGAGAGTGGGACATACCAAAGCTTGGCTGTCCTACGGGAGGGACTCCGTCTGGTTCTGTAGTCCCTGCGGTTCTTTGAGGACTCGCTGGAGAACTCGTCTACGAAACGAAATCTCCGCCGAGGCAAATATGTCAATCTTATCGTGCCTGATGAAGGGAGAAGGGGATGCCCAGGTGGCTGCCCGACAAATATCCGCAATTGGAGCCTGGGTGGCCCAAGCTGCCAAGGTGGCTGCCCTTCTGGTGGAGTGTGCTGTTATTCCGCTGGGAACCGGCAGAGCCTGGGACAAGTACGCTTTGGAAATAGTAGCTCTAATCCAGTGGCCAATGGTTGACGGGGACACCTTATGGCCTAATGATTTGGGCTGAAAGGAAAGGAATAGGGATTTGGGCCTCCTGAAGGGCTGGGTACACTTAATGTAAATGCGGAGGGCCCGTCTTACATCCAGGGTATGCCAAAGCTTCTCCCTTTCCCGTGAGGGATTGGGGTAGAGGTTCGGAAGTTTAAGTTCCTGTGCCCTATGGAAGGCTGATTTGACCTTGGCAAGAAGTAGGGTCCAGTCGGAGAACCACCTGATCGGCATGGAAGATGCAAAGGTCCCTCCTCACCGACAAGGCTGCTATCTCTGATATTCGGCAAGCCTAAGTAATGGCCATCAGGAACACGACTTTGAATGTTAGGAACTAGAGTGAGGATTCCCTTAGAGGCTCGAAGGGTTGTTTAGTAAGGGACACCAGGACCTTATTGAGGTCCCAGGTAGGGTATCTATGTACGGTTGGGGAACACAAGTTAGAGTCTCCTCTGAGAAATGCCCTAATGCGAGGGTGGAGGGAAAGGGAACCCAGGTTGTCGCAAACAATGACAGTTGAGAGGGCTGTGACCTGACGCCTTGGGGAAAGACCTTTCCTCAGACCCTCTTGGAGGAATTCCAAAACTTGAGGGATGGAGGGTAAGAGTGGGTTGACCTGGAGACTATGGCACCACTTGCAGAACCCCTGCCAAGTGACATTGTATATTCTGGTTGTTGAGGGCCGCCTGGCGGCTAAAATGGTATCAATAACCTGGTCAGAGAACTGCTCTTTCCTTAGACATTCCCGCTCAACCTCCAAATGGCTAACTGGAGCCACTGAGGATCTGGGTGTTGGAGGGCCCCTAGGAAAGGGATATCCTGTGCGGGGGAATTTTCCAAGGGGGGGCCACCGATAGGTTGCGGAGGTCCGCAAACCATGGGCGCCTGGTCCAGTAGGGTGCCACTAGAATCAGCTCTGCTTTCTCGGAGATGAGCTTCTGGATGACTCTGGGGACCAGGGCCAATGGAGGGAATGCATATAGAAGCCCTGTGGGCCAGGGGCAATGGAGGGCGTTGTGATTCTCGGACCCGTGGGAGGGGTAACTCGAGAAAAACCTGGGGAATTGGGTGTTGAGCGGGGATGCGAAGAGGTCTACTGACGGGAGACCGAACATCATGGTCGCTTCCCTGAACAGTGACGGGTGGATGCGCCACTCGGACTGATCCACCATGGTCCTACTCAGCCAATCTGCATGGGTGTTTGAGACCCCTGAGATGTGCTCGGCTTTGAGGGAGAGGAGATTGCGCTCCGCCCAACGGCAGAGGCACTCGGCCTCTCTCATCAAACTTATGGACTGGGTGCCCCCTTGTCGGTTGACGTGAGCCTTGGCGGTGACGTTGTCTGAGAGTATTAGGATATGCTGCCCGTATACATGGGGGAGGAAGTTGCTCAGGGCCAGGTGGATGGCGTGAAGTTCCAACCAGTTTATAATGCGCGTCCGTTCTACCTGTGACCATTTGCCCTGTGTCGAGAGTGAGTGGATGTGAGCACCCCATCCAGACAGGCTGGCGTCTGTGGTGAGGGTGAGGCATTGGGGTTCCTTGAAGCAGTGTCCCTTGTTGATGGCGGGACTGGTCCACCAGAGGAGAAACGTTAGGACCCTTGAAGGCACCTTGACTGTGGCCTTTGAATTGCTTCTGCCGGTCCTTTGGAACGGGAGCAGGAACCACTGTAGGGATATAGTGTGTAAACGGGCCCAGGGAACAATGGAAATACATGAGACCATCTTACCGAGTAATTTAGACGATTCTAAAGGTGTTACCTTCTTTGATCGTCTGATATGTTTGACAGTTTCCTGGATGCTATGGAATCTCTCAGAGGAAAGGAAAACCTTTCCCTGAACCGAGTCAATGACGGACCCCAAGAGGGTGATCCGTGTCGATGGTAACAGATGGCTCTTCTGCCAGTTTACTAGGAACCCATGGTCTTGGAGGGCAGAGAGAGTAGCTCTGATGTCCCTTTCTGCTTGGGTTCTGGAGTGAGACAGGATGAGGATGTCATCCAGGTAACAGTGGAGACGAACCGGGAGGTCCCTGAGGTGGGCCGCTAGGGCCGTGAGGACCTAAGTGAAGATTCTCGGGGCAGAGGCCAATCCAAAGGGAAGGGCCACATATTGGAAATGGTGATGGTTGTAGCAGAACCTGAGGAATTTGGAATGAGAGGGCCGGATTGGGATGTGAAGATACGCCTCTGAAAGGTCTATAGAGGATAGCCAGTCTCCCTGCCTGATGCCCAGTAGAATGGATTATAGGGTGTGCATCGTAAACCTGTGGTAGGTCAGGTAACAGTTAAGGCATTTCAGGTCTAGAATAGCCCTCCATCCCCCTGAGGATTTGGGGACCATGAAGAGGTGGGAGTAAAACCCCTGCCTCCGCTGGGATGGTGGTATAGGTTGTATGGCCTGTATGGTGAGGAGATGGTGGATAGCTGAATCCATTGGGATCCTTGGAGGGGGGGGATGCCATAAAAAATTCGGGGGGGGGGGTGCACTGGAATTCAAGCGTGAGGCCCAGTCTGATGGTGTTTCGGACCCAGGCATTGGAGGTAGAGGAATCCCATCGGTTGGCGAAATGCTTGAGGCATCCGCCGATGGGAAGGGAGGGATGGGATCTATCTGGGTCATCTAAGTACAATCCCCTGCTTGAGAAGGAGAGTTTATTCCAAATATTTGCCTTGTCTGGGATCGAACTCACAACCTCCTGACTGTGAGGCAAGTGCTCCACCTCTAGGCCACCTGCACAAGGGCTGCATCGGAAAGGCTTCCCTCCTGAACCCCTGAAGGGGCGCCTGTAGCTGCCGTCCCTCCTGTTCCTGTCACCCAATCGGCTCGATCTTGGGGCTGGAATGGCCGGTAGGAGGGGGGTCTCGGACACCTGGGCGGGAAAGGATACTGGTAGAAAGGATGGGGGAACCTCTCTGAAAAGGCTGAGGTGCTCTTGACTCTGACCTCCGAAAGAGGGGAGGAAGGAATTTTTTCTTGCTTCGGGTTTCGGATAGTCATGGCTCCAGGACGGTGCCAAATGGTTTGTCCCCCTTAATGGGGGCGGTGGCCAACTTAACCTTGTTTTTCATGTCCGCCTGCCAGTGTTTGAGCCAGAGCAGGCAGTGAGCTGTAATGCGAGAGGTTATTGCACGGGCGGAGAAATTAACCACATGGTAGGTGGCGTCGGCCAAGAATTCTGCCGTGGCCATCAATTTTGTGATGTCCTGATGTGCCCTTGCGTTAGAGGGGGGAACATGTTGTTTCAGTTGGCGGAGCCACCGAATCAAAGACCTGGTGAAGAATGAAGCGGCCGTGGCCGATCTAATGGCCCAGGTGTCCGCTTGATGGGCCCTACATAAGGCCAGTTTGGACCTCTTGTCCTCGGGTTTCAGAGCCTCCAGGGGATCACTGGGGGAGGACGAGGGTGCTAAGCCCAATATGGGCTCATCTTCCTCGGGAGTGCTAAGCAGGTTGCAGAAACTCGACTCGAGGTTAAAGAACCTCTTGTCCTGGTTGGATGGGACCGGAGGGGCCCTTGTAGAGTCCAAATGGATTGAAACTAGGTTGTGAAATATGGGTGGGGCCTCCGCCTCCACTACGGGCTGCCTGAAAATGGCATCCTCTTGTCCCTCTGCCAGGGAAAGGAGAACCGAGGAGGACTGAACAGACAGGCCAGAAATGTTCTTGGCCTAAAATCAGAGAGATTTAAACATGTGTGGCTTGAACAGACCCACAACGGTGGGTTGATCGGGAGTGAGACCCTCGTCCTCGGACATGTCTCCTTCCATCGGGTCTATCTCTGATAGGGCTTCCCCTTGGTGTGTAGAACCCCATTCAAATTCCTCCTCCTCCCCGAACCGATCCAGGTCCTCTATGGCCTCCTCCAGTTCCCCTTCTGGGAAAGGACTGGCCCCCTGCAAAGGTAACTGACCATGAGTAGGGTCCAATCTGGGCGAGGACCTGGCTGATGGCGAGTCTGGACATCTGTTGAAGGCCGTCTGCTATCCCCTGGC